>OX030967.1:2229680-2241645 GCA_943735955.1 Piscicola geometra | reverse complement strand
ATCCTCCATCCCCTCCATTCATCTTCCATCCCCTCCATTTATCCTCCATCCCCTCCATTCATTTTCCATCCCCTCCATTCATCCTCCATCCCCTCCATTCATCCTCCATCCCCTCCATTCATCTCCATCCCCTCCATTCATCCTCCATCCCCTCCATTCATCCTCCATCCCCTCCATTCATCCTCCATTCATCCTCCATCCCCTCCATTCATCCTCCATCCCCTCCATTCATCCTCCATTCATCCTCCATCCCCTCCATTCATCCTCCATCCCCTCCATTTATCCTCCATCCCCTCCATTCATCCTCCATTCATCCTCCATCCCCTCCATTCATCCTCCATCCCCTCCATTCATCCTCCATCCCCTCCATTCATCCTCCATCCCCTCCATTCATCCTCCATCCCCTCCATTCATCCTCCATCTCCTCCATTCATCCTCCATTCATCCTCCATCCCCTCCATTCACCCTCCATTCCCTCCATTCATCCTCCATTCCCTCCATTCATCCTCCATTCCCTCCATTCATCCTCCATCCCCTCCATTCATCCTCCATTCCCTCCATTCATCCTCCATCCCCTCCATTCATCTTCCATCCTCTCCATTCATCCTCCATCCCCTTCATTCATTTTCCATCCCCTCCATTCATCCTCCATCCCCTCCATTCATCCTCCATTCATCCTCCATCCCTTCCATTCATCCTCCATTCATCCTCCATTCATCCTCCATCCCCTCCATTCATCCTCCATTCATCCTCCATCCCCAACATTCATCCTCCATTCATCCTCCATCCCCTCCATTCATCCTCCATCCCCTCCATTCATCCTCCATCCCCTCCATTCATCCTCCATTCCCTCCATTCATCCTCCATCCCCTCCATTCATCTTCCATCCCCTCCATTTATCCTCCATCCCCTCCATTCATTTCCATCCCCTCCATTCATCCTCCATCCCCTCCATTCATCCTCCATCCCCTCCATTCATCCTCCATCCCCTCCATTCATCCTCCATCCCCTCCATTCATCCTCCATCCCCTCCATTCATCCTCCATTCATCCTCCATCCCCTCCATTCATCCTCCATCCCCTCCATTCATCCTCCATTCATCCTCCATCCCCTCCATTCATCCTCCATCCCCTCCATTTATCCTCCATCCCCTCCATTCATCCTCCATTCATCCTCCATCCCCTCCATTCATCCTCCATCCCCTCCATTCATCCTCCATCCCCTCCATTCATCCTCCATCCCCTCCATTCATCCTCCATCTCCTCCATTCATCCTCCATTCATCCTCCATCCCCTCCATTCACCCTCCATTCCCTCCATTCATCCTCCATCCCCTCCATTCATCCTCCATCTCCTCCATTCATCCTCCATCCCCTCCATTCATCCTCCATTCATCCTCCATTCATCCTCCATTCCCTCCATTCATCCTCCATCCCCTCCATTCATCTTCCATCCCCTCCATTTATCCTCCATCCCCTCCATTCATTTTCCATCCCCTCCATTCATCCTCCATCCCCTCCATTCATCCTCCATCCCCTCCATTCATCCTCCATCCCCTCCATTCATCCTCCATCCCCTCCATTCATCCTCCATCCCCTCCATTCATCCTCCATTCATCCTCCATCCCCTCCATTCATCCTCCATCCCCTCCATTCATCCTCCATTCATCCTCCATCCCCTCCATTCATCCTCCATCCCCTCCATTTATCCTCCATCCCCTCCATTCATCCTCCATTCATCCTCCATCCCCTCCATTCATCCTCCATCCCCTCCATTCATCCTCCATCCCCTCCATTCATCCTCCATCCCCTCCATTCATCCTCCATCCCCTCCATTCATCCTCCATCTCCTCCATTCATCCTCCATTCATCCTCCATCCCCTCCATTCACCCTCCATTCCCTCCATTCATCCTCCATTCCCTCCATTCATCCTCCATTCCCTCCATTCATCCTCCATCCCCTCCATTCATCCTCCATTCCCTCCATTCATCCTCCATCCCCTCCATTCATCTTCCATCCTCTCCATTCATCCTCCATCCCCTTCATTCATTTTCCATCCCCTCCATTCATCCTCCATCCCCTCCATTCATCCTCCATTCATCCTCCATCCCTTCCATTCATCCTCCATTCATCCTCCATTCATCCTCCATCCCCTCCATTCATCCTCCATTCATCCTCCATCCCCAACATTCATCCTCCATTCATCCTCCATCCCCTCCATTCATCCTCCATCCCCTCCATTCATCCTCCATCCCCTCCATTCATCCTCCATTCCCTCCATTCATCCTCCATCCCCTCCATTCATCTTCCATCCCCTCCATTTATCCTCCATCCCCTCCATTCATTTTCCATCCCCTCCATTCATCCTCCATCCCCTCCATTCATCCTCCATCCCCTCCATTCATCCTCCATCCCCTCCATTCATCCTCCATCCCCTCCATTCATCTTCCATCCCCTCCATTCATCCTCCATTCATCCTCCATCCCCTCCATTCATCCTCCATCCCCTCCATTCATCCTCCATTCATCCTCCATCCCCTCCATTCATCCTCCATCCCCTCCATTTATCCTCCATCCCCTCCATTCATCCTCCATTCATCCTCCATCCCCTCCATTCATCCTCCATCCCCTCCATTCATCCTCCATCCCCTCCATTCATCCTCCATCCCCTCCATTCATCCTCCATCCCCTCCATTCATCCTCCATCTCCTCCATTCATCCTCCATTCATCCTCCATCCCCTCCATTCACCCTCCATTCCCTCCATTCATCCTCCATCCCCTCCATTCATCCTCCATCTCCTCCATTCATCCTCCATCCCCTCCATTCATCCTCCATTCATCCTCCATTCATCCTCCATTCCCTCCATTCATCCTCCATCTCCTCCATTCATCCTCCATCCCCTCCATTCATCCTCCATCCCCTCCATTCATCCTCCATCCCCTCCATTCATCCTCCATTCATCCTCCATCCCCTCCATTCATCCTCCATTCATCCTCCATCCCCTCCATTCATCCTCCATCCCCTCCATTCATCCTCCATCCCCTCCATTCATCCTCCATCTCCTCCATTCATCCTCCATCCCCTCCATTCACCCTCCATCCCCTCCATTCATCCTCCATCCCCTCCATTCATCCTCCATCTCCTCCATTCATCCTCCATCCCCTCCATTCATCCTCCATTCATCCTCCATTCCCTCCATTCATCCTCCATTCATCCTCCATCCCCTCCATTCATCCTCCATCCCCTCCATTCATCCTCCATCCCCTCCATTCATCCTCCATCCCCTCCATTCATCCTCCATCCCCTCCATTCATCCTCCATCCTCTCCATTCATCCTCCATCCCCTCCATTCATCCTCCATTCATCCTCCACCCCCTCCATTCATCCTCCATCCACCGATTCACCCAGATCTCCAAGGAGCTCACACGCCTGCAGTCTCTGAAGCAGGATAATGTGACCTTGAGACGTGACCTTGAGATGGAGGGCAGGTGCAGGGGAGGAGTGGAGGCTGACCTCGCCAAGGTCAACGCCCTCCTCGAGAAGACCATGGTGTGTGTTTGTGTTTGTTTGTGTGTGTTTGTGTGTGTGTGTGTTTGTGTGTTTGTTTGTGTGTGTTTGTGTGTTTGTTTGTGTGTGTTTGTGTGTTTGTTTTTTTTGTTTGTTTGTTTGTGAGGGGGAGGAAGTGGTGGACGGTTGGGGAGGAGTGGTGGAAGGTTGGAAGGGTAGATAAAGGGGAAGGTTAGGGAGGGTTGAATGGAGGTGGGGGATGGATGAAGTAGAAGTGTTGGGTGGAGGTGGTGGAGGATGGATGAAGTGGAGGTTGCTAAATGGGGGGGGGGGGGGGTGGAGGGACACAGGAAGGGGTAGGGGGGAGTATGGGGAAAGGTGGTAGACAGTATGGGGGAAGAGGGATAATGGAGGGAGGGGTGGGTGGATGAACATCATCAAAACAAATTCAACAAAAATATCATAACTAACAACAACAACGACGACAGACGTCCTTCCAGACGGACAAGTACCGCATGGAGGAGACGATAGCGCAGCAGGGAAAACTCCTCGACTTCCTGCAGGCCAAGCTCGACCAGACGCCCTCCAAGAAGAAGGTCTTGTTGTTGTTGTTGTTGTTGTTGTTGTTGCTGTTGTTGGTGTTGTTCTGTGGGGATGTTGTTGTGTTGTTTTTGTTGGTGTTGCTGTTGTTGTTGTTGTTGTTGATCTGGTGTTGTTGTTGGTGTTGTTGTTGGTGGTGTTGTTGTTGTTTTTGTTGTTGTTGTTGGTGTTGTTGGTGTTGTTGTTGATCTGGTGTTGTGTTGTTCTGTGGGGAAGTTGTTGAGTTGTTTTTAGTTTTTATCGTTGTGGTAATTTATTTTTGGTGGTATTGTTGTGTTGTTGTGGAGTTGTTGTGGAGTTGTTGTGTTGTTGTTTTGTTCTTGAGTCAACTTTGTTATTCTTGTTCAAAACCACGACAGTTTTTTGCGTGGAGGAGCGACAAGACTGTGGCAGAGTTTGAAGGGTGTTTGAGGAGGGAAGGTGCTGAGGGGGTGGTTTGAGGGGGGTGGGTGCTGAGGGGGTGGTTTGATGGAGGTTCAGGGTGGTGGTGGTTGTGGGGGGGGGGTGTAGTATGAGGTGGGGATGGGGGTGATGTGATGTAGTGGTGGTTACTTTGGAGGGGTCGTAATAGTTGTGGTAGAGGTAAAGTTGGTCTTGGGTGTATTAGTAGTAGTGGGGGTGGTGCTGATTGTTGTGGCTGTGTTAAAGGGGTTGGGGGGATGGTAGTAGTTGCGAGTGTAATGAGACTTGTTGCGTGTTCAAATGGTCGATCCTCATCAGCATCTCGTTCAAGTGTTCACATAGGATATTATCATCATCATCAAAACCATCATCATCATCATCAAAACCATCATCATCATCATCAAAACCATCATCATCATCATCAAAACCATCATCATCACCCTCCAACCAATCAGCAGGGCAGAAGGCACGACCAGTGTCTGTGATGGCGAACAAGACGTGCACCTTGCCCCACCACTCCCCTCCCCCCTGCACCACTGCCCCCCTCCAATCAGGTAGGCCCAGACCTATTTCCTCTTCCGCTCTGATGACTCACCAGGGTCATGATGATGATGGTGGTGGTAAGGGTGGTCGTGATAATGATTATGATGATGGGGCGAGGGTTGGTCATGCCGAGAAGGCAGTCACGAAGAGCTCCAAGGCTTCAGAGCACAGGTGAGTGGCTGTCCATAATTGCCTCGCCATCATTATCATCACCAACATCATAATCATCATCAGCAGCACCACCATCACCATCACAACCATCATCAGCACCACCATCACCACCACAATCATCATCAGCACTACCATCACCACCACAATCATCATCAGCACCACCATCACCACCACAATCATCATCAGCAGCACCACCATCATCACCACAACCATCATCAGCACCACCATCACCACCACAATCATCATCAGCACCACCACCACCTCTGCACAGACTGAAGACGAGCATGTTCTGCAGGCCTGGCAAGTGCGCAGTGTGTCTGGCAGGCATCCTCTTCGTCCACCAATCAGCCAAGTGCCTAGGTGTGTGTGTGTGTGTGTGTGTGTGTGTGTGTGTGTGTGTGTGTGCGTGCGTGTGCGTGTGTGTGTGTGTGTGTGTGTGCGTGTGTGTGTGTTTGTGTGTGTGTGTCAGTGGTGTGTGTGTGTGTGCGTGTGTGTGTGTGTGCGTGTGTGTGTGTGTGTGTGTGTGTGTGTGTGTGTGTGTGTGTGTGTGTGTGTGTGTGTGTGTTTGTGTGTGTGTTTCCACAAACCATTCTAGTTCATTGCACTCTTCTATATCAAGACTCAATTTACCTTCCCCACCACCACACCACTCCATCCACTACATTCTGCTGCCTCCTCTCTTCTCCCTCCCCTCCCCCCTCACCACCTCACCCTCCTTCCACCCACACCACCCCTCACAGACTGTTCGACCACGTGCCACATCAAATGCCTGCCCCACCTGCCCAGCAACTGTGGATCAGCCTCTCTATATGAACTGCACGTCAATCAAGTCAGCCAACACGTCAATCATCCACCAGGGGGTGTGGCTTCTGCTGGCAAAGCGCCAGTTATCACTGGTCGAATGAGCGTTAATGGGTGAGTGGGTGTGGCTATGATGGGATGAGTTCGCTAACTTTGCTTTGTCTTCCCATCAATCCATCCAATTATATATATTTGCCTATCCATCCATCCATCCACTCACTCATTTATCCATCCCACCCACACATTTTCCAATAATTCATCCACCCATTCATCCACCCATCCATCCATCTATCCACCCATCAATTCATCCATCCACCCATCCATTCATTCATCCACCCTTCCACTCATCCATTCATCCATCCACCCTTCCATAGATGCATAAACGATGCAGACATCAAAAACCCTTCATGGCAAACTGCCAAGTTGTTTGTGACGTCATCGAAGCTGCACGTGGTGCTGGAGGGGAGGGGGGAGGTGGTGTTCGACTTGTGTCCGGGGGAGGGGGAGGGGTGGGTGGTGGTGGAAGGCGGCATCAGTTGTCTAGACCCTGGCAAACTATCATCACCACCACTACCTACATCATCATCATCATCATCATCATTATACCCCCAACTTCCCTCTCCCACCACGCCCCCTTCCCCCTCCTCCCTCCTCTCCCCCCTCCTGGCACTCGAGTCCCACCAACTGCCCCTCCTCATCGTCCTCACCTTCACGAACACCGCCTCTTCTCCCACGTGAGTTCGCTCCATCTAGAATCATACAATTTCTATTATTATTATTATTATTATTATTATTATTATTATTATTATTATTGTTGTTGTTGTTGCAACTCTCATTCATTTAGTTTTTATTGTCTTCTCATTGTTCCCGAAGCTGTCTTTCACGCACCTTCTTCCGTTCTCTCCATCAATCTTCTTGCTCTCTCCAACACTCAAGCCCGATCACTCACCCAAGCCTCCAACCTATCCACACCCCTCCTCCAACCTATCCACACCCCTCCTCCAACCTATCCACACCCCTCCTCTCACTCTTCCACACCCCTCCTCCAACCTATCCACACCCCTCCTCTCACTCTTCCACACCCCTCCTCTCACTCTTCCACACCCCTCCTCTCACTCTTCCACACCCCTCCTCTCACTCTTCCACACCCCTCCTCTCACTCTTCCACACCCCTCCTCTCACTCTTCCACACCCTCCTCTCACTCTTCCACACCCCTCCTCTCACTCTTCCACACCCCTCCTCTCACTCTTCCACACCCCTCCTCTCACTCTTCCACACCCCTCCTCTCACTCTTCCACACCCCTTCTCTCACTCTTCCACACCCCTCCTCTCACTCTTCCACACCCCTCTCTCACTCTTCCACACCCCTCCTCTCACTCTTCCACACCCCCCCTCTCACTCTTCCACACCCCTCCTCTCACTCTTCCACATACAATACTCTCCCATCCCCAACACTTCTTTCCACCTCCCAATCGAACTGTTTTCTCTGCACCACCATCACCACCACCAGCAATAATCTTCTCGCTCCGCCATAATCATCATCACCGCCACCACTATCATCATCACTACCACCACCACTACCACCACCACCATCATCACCACCACCACCACCATCATCACCACCACCACCACCATCATCACCAACACCACCACCATCATCAGCATGAGGCTCTTGTACCTGGTGGCTTCGTCGTTTGCGCAGAAGCAGCAGTGGATGGCCACCTTGGAGGCCGTCGTGAACGCCAACCAGCTGCAAGTCTCCCGGGTGAGGGATGTCAAGGTGGGTGAGGGGAGGGTGGGTGAGGGAGGGGTGGGTGAGGGGTGGGTGAGTGAGGGTGGGTGAGGGGAGGGGTGGTTGAGTGAGGGTGGGTGAGGGGAGGAGTGGGTGGGTGAGGGGAGGGTGGGTGAGGGATGTCAAGGTGGGTGAGGGGAGGGTGGTTGAGGGGTGTCAAGGTGGGTGAGGGGAGGGGTGGGTGAGGGGAAGGTGAGCGAGGGGAGGGGTGAAGGAGGGGGAGGGTGGGTGAGGGATGTCAAGGTGGGTGAGGGGAGGGTGGGTGAGGGGAGGGGTGGGTGAGGAGAGGGGTGGTTGAGGGGTGTCAAGGTGGGTGAGGGGAGGGGTAGGTGGGTGAGGGTGGGTGAGGGGAGGGGTGGGTGAGGGGGAGGGTGGGTGAGGGGAGGGGTGGGTGAGGGAGGGTGGGTGAGGGGAAGGTGAGTGAGGGGAGGGGTGAGTGAGGAGGAGGGTGAAGGAGGGGGAGGGTGGGTGAGGGATGTCAAGGTGGGTGTGGGAGGGTGGGTGAGGAATGTTAAGGTGGGTGAGGGATGTCAAGGTGGGTGAGGGGAGGGGTGGGTGAGGGGGAGGGTGGGTGAGGGAGGGGTGGGTGAGGGGAGGGTAAGTGAGGGGTGGGTGAGGGGGTTGGGTGAAGGGAGGGTGGGTGAGGGGGTGAGTGAGGGGAGGGTGGGTCAGGGGAGGGGTGAGTGAGGGGAGGGGTGGGTGAGGGGAGGGTGGCAGTGTGAGAGGTGGATGGGTTGTGCGGTTGTGGGGCGGGAGGGAGAGGGAGTTGGTTGATAGGTGGTTGAAGGGGAGTTTGAGGTGGGGGAAGGTGTGGTGGTTGTAGGGGCTGGGATCTTTTTATTTTTCAGTTGTTTTATATCATTAGATATTTAATAATTATGGTGATGTTGATGATGATGATGATAATGATGATGATGATGATAATGATGATGCTAAGGTGCTGGGCAACGTCTTGTTGAGTCTAAAGGGGGGCTTGCTGCACGGGAAGAGGCTGGAGGTGAACTGCACATATCCCTACAACGCCGAGGTGCTTCGAGTGCTGTGGCTGCTGTGTGTGTGTGTGTGTGTGTGTGTGTGTGCCTATATAATAATGACCATCATCATCACCACCATCATCATCATCGCCATCATCACCACCACCATCATCATCGTAAGCAACATCATCATCATCATCATCTTCACGACCGCATCATGATCACCACTACCATCATCATAATCCTCATCATCTTCACCAGATCATCCTGCTGGGAACCAACATGGGACTCTTTGCCATGCTGCTCTCCAAGACTCATTTGATGAGGTGCTCATGATGATGATGGTGATAGTGTTGATAACGATGATTATGATGGTGATGATGACGATGATGACGATGATTATAATGGTGATGATGATGAGGATGGTGATAGTGTTAATGATGATGATGATGATGATGATGATGATGATTATAATGGTGATGATGGTGATAGTGTTAATGATGATGATGATGATGATGTTAATGATGATGATGATGAGGATGAGGATGAGGATGGTGATGATGATGATGATGATTCCTCCCAAAAGACTGGAGGGCGTTCCAGACGAGGTGAGCAGCATCGACGTTGCCCATCAGGATGACGTCATCCTCCTCATCGCTGGTGTGCTTGTTGTTGTTGTTGTTGTTGTTGTGTATGAGGGTGTTGTTGTTGTTGTTGTTGTTGTTGTTGTTGTGTATGAGGGTGTTGTTGTTGTGTGTGAGGGTGTTGTTGTTGTTGTTGTGTATGACGGTGTTGTTGTTGATGTTGTTTCATTTATTTTTCTGCCTTTTATTATTGTTGTATTTTGTTCTTTTTCAATCATCATCGCCATCAAGATCATCATCATCGCCATCAAGATCATCATCATCTCCATCAAGATCATCATCATCTCCATCAAGATCATCACCATCATCATAATCAACCAGGCGAAAACAGAGAACTTCTCTGCATCAAGCTCTCCTCCATCCAACTCTTCCTCAACCAATCGCGTGAGACGCAGGGCGGAGTCAGCAGCAAGCCTCAGCCAATCAGGTGGCAGGCCTTCAAGGGCGCCAGTGGATGCACCATCTTTTCCCTCTTCCGTCCCTCCTCCAAGCAGCTGCACGTGTGTGTTGCCCTGGTCAGCAAGCAAGTGCTCCTCTACCGCAGGACGGGTGCTGATGATGATGCTGCAGCAGCTGATGGTGGTGGTGCTGATGATCATCTTGCTTTCAGTCTCGTCAAGGTGTGCATTGGTTGTGGCTTGGGATGCGTGTGTTGGTTGTTTAGAGCTTCTATATTGAATTTTTTAAACAAAGCTTCTTCTCATTCCATTAACCATCCATCCATCTTCAACCCATCCATCTTCAACCCATCCATCATCCATCCATCCATCATCCACTCACATCACTACTCACACCTCTACACAACCATACGAAACAATAATCACCACACCACCACTCCACTCCATCACACAACCACCACAACCACACCATACCACCACACACAACCACCACAACCACACCATACCACCAAACCACCACACACAACCACACCAAACCACCACACACAACCACCACAACCACACCATACCACCAAACCACCACACACAACCACACCAAACCACCACACACAACCACACCAAACCACCACACACAACCACCACAACCACACCATACCACACACAACCACCACAACCACACCATACCACCAAACCACCACACACAACCACAACCACACCATACCACCAAACACAACCACCACAACCACACCAAACCACCACACACAACCACACCAAACCACCACACACAACCACACCAAACCACCACACACAACCACACCATACCACCACACACAACCACACCAAACCACCACACACAACCACACCATACCACCAAACCACCACACACAACCACACCATACCACCAAACCACCACACACAACCACACCAAACCACCACACACAACAACCACAACCACACCAAACCACCACACACAACCACCACAACCACACCATACCACCAAACCACCACACACAACCACAACCACACCATACCACCATACCAACACACACAACCACACCAAACCACCACACACAACCACCACACCACACCACAAGCACACCACACCACAAGCACACCACATCACAAGCACACCATACCACCACACCACAACCACACCACAACCACACCACAACCACACCACAACCACACCACAACCACACCACAACCACACCACACCACAACCACACCACAAGCACACCACAACCACACCACACCACAACCACACCACAAGCACACACCACAACCACTCAGGACTTGAGGCTGGCGACACTGACGACGTGCATGGTGGGAGGCAGGCACCAGCTCATCGTCGCCTCAGGCCACCACTTCCTCTCCGTTGGTGTGGCCCACTATGACGTCAGAGGTGGGTTGAGGGGGTGAGAGGAGGGTGGGTTGAAGGGGTTAGAGGAGGGTGGGTTGAGGGGGTTAGAGGAGGGTGGGTTGAGGGGGTTAGAGGAGGGTGGGTTGAGGGGGTTAGAGGAGGGTGGGTTGAGGGGGTTAGAGGAGGGTGGGTTGAGGGGGTTAGAGGAGGGTGGGTTGAGGGGGTTAGAGGAGGGTGGGTTGAGGGGGTTAGAGGAGGGTGGGTTGAGGGGGTTAGAGGAGGGTGGGTTGAGGGGGTTAGAGGAGGGTGGGTTGAGGGGGTTAGAGGAGGGTGGGTTGAGGAGGTTAGAGGAGGGTGGGTTGAGGGGGTTAGAGGAGGGTGGGTTGAGGGGGTGAGAGGAGGGTGGGTTGAGGGGGTTAGAGGAGGGTGGGTTGAGGGGGTTAGAGGAGGGTGGGTTGAGGGGGTTAGAGGAGGGTGGGTTGAGGAGGTTAGAGGAGGGTGGGTTGAGGGGGTTAGAGGAGGGTGGGTTGATGGGTTAGAGGAGGGTGGGTTGAGGGAGATGGATTGGTTGGTGAGGAAGGAGGCTTCAGCTGAGGGATGGAAAGTTTAGTGAAGAGCGGATTTGGCATCATTTGGGATAGTTGGAGGGAGGAGGTTGTGGGCGTGATAGACTAAAGGGAAAAGGAGGGGCGAATGGATGAGACGTGACTCACCTCAGAGGCCATTAGTGACTTCCCCTTCACCTGATTGGTCAGAGTTTCCTGACTCGAGC
>OX030967.1:2192180-2224680 GCA_943735955.1 Piscicola geometra | reverse complement strand
CGTCTTTCTTGGGAGGATCGTCGTCTTTCTTGGGAGGATCGTCGTCTTTCTTGGCAGGATCGTCGTCTTTCTTGGCAGGATCGTCGTCTTTCTTGGGAGGATCGTCGTCTTTCTTGGGAGGATCGTCGTCTTTCTTGGCAGGATCGTCGTCTTTCTTGGGAGGATCGTCGTCTTTCTTGACAGGATCGTCGTCTTTCTTGGCAGAATCGTCGTCTTTCTTGGGAGGATCCTCGTCTTTCTTGGGAGGATCGTCGTCTTTCTTGGGAGGATCGTCGTCTTTCTTGACAGGATCGTCGTCTTTCTTGACAGGATCGTCGTTTTTCTTGGCAGGATCGTCGTCTTTCTTAGGAGGATTGTCGTCTTTCTTGGGAGGATCGTCGTCTTTCTTGGGAGGATTGTCGTCTTTCTTGACAGGATCGTCGTCTTTCTTGGGAGGATCGTCGTCTTTCTTAGGAGGATCGTCGTCTTTCTTGGCAGGATCGTCGTCTTTCTTGGGAGGATCGTCGTCTTTCTTGACAGGATCGTCGTCTTTCTTGGGAGGATCGTCGTCTTTCTTGGGAGGATCGTCGTCTTTCTTGGGAGGATCGTCGTCTTTCTTGGGAGGATCGTCGTCTTTCTTGGGAGGATCGTCGTCTTTCTTGGGAGGATCGTCGTCATTCTTGGGAGGATCGTCGTCTTTCTTGACAGGATCGTCGTCTTTCTTGGGAGGATCGTCGTCTTTCTTGGCAGGATCGTCGTCTTTCTTGACAGGATCGTCGTCTTTCTTGGGAGGATCGTCGTCTTTCTTGACAGGATCGTCGTCTTTCTTGAGAGGATCGTCGTCTTTCTTGGCAGGATCGTCGTCTTTCTTGACAGGATCGTCGTCTTTCTTGGCAGGATCGTCGTCTTTCTTGACAGGATCGTCGTCTTTCTTGGGAGGATCGTCGTCTTTCTTGGGAGGATCGTCGTCTTTCTTGGCAGGATCGTCGTCTTTCTTGACAGGATCGTCGTCTTTCTTGGGAGGATCGTCGTCTTTCTTGGGAGGATCGTCGTCTTTCTTGACAGGATCGTCGTCTTTCTTGGGAGGATCGTCGTCTTTCTTGGCAGGATCGTCGTCTTTCTTGACAGGATCGTCGTCTTTCTTAGGAGGATCGTCGTCTTTCTTGACAGGATCGTCGTCTTTCTTGGGAGGATCGTCGTCTTTCTTGACAGGATCGTCGTCTTTCTTGGGAGGATCGTCGTCTTTCTTGACAGGATCGTCGTCTTTCTTGGCAGGATCGTCGTCTTTCTTGACAGGATCGTCGTCTTTCTTAGGAGGATCGTCGTCTTTCTTGACAGGATCGTCGTCTTTCTTGGGAGGATCGTCGTCTTTCTTGACAGGATCGTCGTCTTTCTTGGCAGGATCGTCGTCTTTCTTGACAGGATCGTCGTCTTTCTTGGGAAGATCGTCGTCTTTCTTGGCAGGATCGTCGTCTTTCTTGGCAGGATCGTCGTCTTTCTTGGGAGGATCGTCGTCTTTCTTGGGAGGATCGTCGTCTTTCTTGGCAGGATCGTCGTCTTTCTTGGCAAGATCGTCGTCTTTCTTGGCAGGATCGTCGTCTTTCTTGGCAGGATCGTCGTCTTTCTTGGCAGGATCGTCGTCTTTCTTGGGAGGATCGTCGTCTTTCTTGGCAGGATCGTCGTCATTCTTAGCAGGATCGTCGTCTTTCTTGGCAGGATCGTCGTCTTTCTTGGGAGGATCGTCGTCTTTCTTGGCAGGATCGTCGTCTTTCTTAGCAGGATCGTCGTCTTTCTTGACAGGATCGTCGTCTTTCTTGGGAGGATCGTCGTCTTTCTTGGGAGGATCGTCGTCTTTCTTGACAGGATCGTCGTCTTTCTTGGCAGGATCGTCGTCTTTCTTGGGAGGATCGTCGTCTTTCTTGGGAGGATCGTCGTCTTTCTTGGGAGGATCGTCGTCTTTCTTGGGAGGATCGTCGTCTTTCTTGGGAGGATCGTCGTCTTTCTTGGCAGGATCGTCGTCTTTCTTGGCAGGATCGTCGTCTCTCTTGGCAGGATCGTCGTCTTTCTTGGGAGGATCGTCGTCTTTCTTGACAGGATCGTCGTCTTTCTTGGGAGGATCGTCGTCTTTCTTGGCAGGATCGTCGTCTTTCTTGACAGGATCGTCGTCTTTCTTAGGAGGATCGTCGTCTTTCTTGACAGGATCGTCGTCTTTCTTGGGAGGATCGTCGTCTTTCTTGACAGGATCGTCGTCTTTCTTGGGAGGATCGTCGTCTTTCTTGACAGGATCGTCGTCTTTCTTGGCAGGATCGTCGTCTTTCTTGACAGGATCGTCGTCTTTCTTAGGAGGATCGTCGTCTTTCTTGACAGGATCGTCGTCTTTCTTGGGAGGATCGTCGTCTTTCTTGACAGGATCGTCGTCTTTCTTGGCAGGATCGTCGTCTTTCTTGACAGGATCGTCGTCTTTCTTGGGAAGATCGTCGTCTTTCTTGGCAGGATCGTCGTCTTTCTTGGCAGGATCGTCGTCTTTCTTGGGAGGATCGTCGTCTTTCTTGGGAGGATCGTCGTCTTTCTTGGCAGGATCGTCGTCTTTCTTGGCAGGATCGTCGTCTTTCTTGGCAGGATCGTCGTCTTTCTTGGCAGGATCGTCGTCTTTCTTGGCAGGATCGTCGTCTTTCTTGGGAGGATCGTCGTCTTTCTTGGCAGGATCGTCGTCATTCTTAGCAGGATCGTCGTCTTTCTTGGGAGGATCGTCGTCTTTCTTGGGAGGATCGTCGTCTTTCTTGACAGGATCGTCGTCTTTCTTGGCAGGATCGTCGTCTTTCTTGGGAGGATCGTCGTCTTTCTTGGGAGGATCGTCGTCTTTCTTGGGAGGATCGTCGTCTTTCTTGGGAGGATCGTCGTCTTTCTTGGGAGGATCGTCGTCTTTCTTGGCAGGATCGTCGTCTTTCTTGGCAGGATCGTCGTCTCTCTTGGCAGGATCGTCGTCTTTCTTGACAGGATCGTCGTCTTTCTTAGGAGGATCGTCGTCTTTCTTGGGAGGATCGTCGTCTTTCTTGACAGGATCGTCGTCTTTCTTGACAGGATCGTCGTCTTTCTTGGGAGGATCGTCGTCTTTCTTGGGAGGATCGTCGTCTTTCTTGGGTGGATCGTCGTTTTTCTTGACAGGATCGTCGTCTTTCTTGGCAGGATCGTCGTCTTTCTTGGCAGGATCGTCGTCATTCTTGAGAGGATCGTCGTCTTTCTTGACAGGATCGTCGTCTTTCTTGACAGGATCGTCGTCTTTCTTTACAAAATCGTCGTCCTTCTTGGCAGGATCGTCGTCTTTCTTGGGAGGATCGTCGTCTTTCTTGACAGGATCGTCGTCTTTCTTGACAGGATCGTCGTCTTTCTTGAGAGGATCGTCGTCTTTCTTGACAGGATCGTCGTCTTTCTTGGGAGAATCGTCGTCTTTCTTGGGAGGATCGTCGTCTTTCTTGGGAGGATCGTCGTCTTTCTTGGGAGGATCGTCGTCTTTCTTTACAAAATCGTCGTCTTTCTTGACAGGATCGTCGTCTTTCTTGACAGGATCGTCGTCTTTCTTGGGAGGATCGTCGTCTTTCTTGGGAGGATCGTCGTCTTTCTTTACAAAATCGTCGTCTTTCTTGACAGGATCGTCGTCTTTCTTTACAAAATCGTCGTCTTTCTTGACAGGATCGTCGTCTTTCTTGGCAGGATCCTCGTCTTTCTTGGGAGGATCGTCGTCTTTCTTGACAGGATCGTCGTCTTTCTTGGCAGGATCGTCGTCTTTCTTGGGAGGATCGTCGTCTTTCTTGACAGGATCGTCGTCTTTCTTGGGTGGATCGTCGTCTTTCTTGGAAGGATCGTCGTCTTTCTTGACAGGATCGTCGTCTTTCTTGACAGGATCGTCGTCTTTCTTGGGAGGATCGTCGTCTTTCTTGGGAGGATCGTCGTCTTTTTTGGCAGGATCGTCGTCTTTCTTGGCAGGATCGTCGTCTTTCTTGACAGGATCGTCGTCTTTCTTGGCAGGATCGTCGTCTTTCTTGGGAGGATCGTCGTCTTTCTTGGGAGGATCGTCGTCTTTCTTGACAGGATCGTCGTCTTTCTTGGGAGGATCGTCGTCTTTCTTGGGAGGATCGTCGTCTTTCTTGACAGGATCGTCGTCTTTCTTGGGAGGATCGTCGTCTTTCTTGGCAGGATCGTCGTCTTTCTTGGCAGGATCGTCGTCTTTCTTGGGAGGATCGTCGTCTTTCTTGGCAGGATCGTCGTCTTTCTTGACAGGATCGTCGTCTTTCTTGGGAGGATCGTCGTCTTTCTTGACAGGATCGTCGTCTTTCTTGACAGGATCGTCGTCTTTCTTGGGAGGATCGTCGTCTTTCTTGACAGGATCGTCGTCTTTCTTGGCAAGATCGTCGTCTTTCTTGACAGGATCGTCGTCTTTCTTGGGTGGATCGTCGTCTTTCTTGGCAGGATCGTCGTCTTTCTTGAGAGGATCGTCGTCTTTCTTGACAGGATCGTCGTCTTTCTTGGGAGGATCGTCGTCTTTCTTGGGAGGATCGTCGTCTTTCTTGAGAGGATCGTCGTCTTTCTTGACAGGATCGTCGTCTTTCTTGGCAGGATCGTCGTCTTTCTTGACAGGATCGTCGTCTTTCTTGGGAGGATTGTCGTCTTTCTTGAGAGGATCGTCGTCTTTCTTGACAGGATCGTCGTCTTTCTTGAGAGGATCGTCGTCTTTCTTGGGAGGATCGTCGTCTTTCTTGGGAGGATCGTCGTCTTTCTTGACAGGATCGTCGTCTTTCTTGGGAGGATCGTCGTCTTTCTTGGGAGGATCGTCGTCTTTCTTGGGAGGATCGTCGTCTTTCTTGGGAGGATCGTCGTCTTTCTTGGCAGGATCGTCGTCTTTCTTGACAGGATCGTCGTCTTTCTTGGGAGGATCGTCGTCTTTCTTGGGAGGATCTTTCTCCTTGGGAGGGATTAATAGGGCACCAACGCTGGCGCACAAGAGAAACAACGTAAGAATTTTCATAGTGGATCCTTCAAAACTTGTTTTTATTTAGTCTTCTTTAATTTCATCTCAGAGATTCTGCTTCTCCTTCTACTTTCTCTTATATAGTCTCTTGGAGAACAATTGAAGTCAATAAGACTCGAGATCTTTCCAGAATTAACACGATTTCATTCACGTCCTTTGTCACGGCTGCATGAATAGATGCGTCATCTTCCGCTTTTTAAATTAGTTACCTCTAATTCAGTTATCACGTTCCTTCTTTCGATTTATTTTGTAAAAATTCATTTTTATTTAGGGATTAACAATTTAAATCAAGTAAATATTCTTGAAAGACTCTCTCATTGAAGTTTATAATGACTTTTTAAAAATTGATTTACAATAAAAAGCAAGGTGGCCGTTGCATTCTCTCATGTTAAAAATTAATTTTCATAGCCCTTATTATACCTTCACAATTTAAATTAATTTTGAAAATGAAAATTTTTCAAATAAAAACGAGTCTCTTAAACTTAATTAACTTCAATTAAGGTTAATTAAACAACTTTATGGCTTTTAATTTGTCATTATTTTGTTCCATTTTCAATCCCAAGGTCAATTTAACAATGTCTCATCCATTCTAATAGAATTTTAAAATATTTTTCTTTATAACAAAATATTTTTAATTGTTATAATGAATTATGTAGATTAATTTATAATTCAAGATAACATAATAATCAATGCATTGTTCTGGCAAGCGCTCAGGTCCTGGCAGGAAGCTAGTGACTCTCACACACACACACACACATATATATATATATATATATATATATATATATATATATATATATATATATATATATATATATATATATATATATATATATATATATATATATATATATATATATATATATATATATATATATGGTCTGTATTATTCACAGACGCAGGCCATGTTCCAATGGTTCTTAGAACCAAAGACGCCACTCCACACGACGTACACATCTCTCAATGCATATGTATATGCAAGGCTATGATGTGGTTGTTCTTAGGGATTCGAACTGGCAACCTTTGAGTCGCAAGTCTAACGTCTACCATCTAAGCCATCCCCGCTCTTCAGGATTAGGGTTATGGTTAGGGTTATTATAATTATATATTATATAATTATAGTATTATAATATATTATGTATTATATATGGTAACACTAATTTAGTGACTGAATAATGTCTTCCTGTCACGTAAGCGTGAGTCATTTGTCTTTGAGTTCTGTTGCGTCGTTACTTCACTTTTGCAACGACTTTTATCGCAATAAATAGCAGCTTTTAATAGCTTATCCGATTAACGGGGCAGTTAGCAGGACATTTGTGAACTTGAGTACCTTAATGTTTTATTGAAAAGTATAATAAATTTAATAAATACATAATTAATCAATAATTAATTTTTAATATAATCTTTGTTCCAATGTCCGAAAATGTAAAAAAAATCCGAATGCTTACTTCTTCATTAATAATAATAATTATTATAATTCTAATTAACGCCATGAAGTTAAATTAATTAATTAATAATTAATGAAATTTAATCGAGGTTAGCAATCATCAGAAATGAACATAACAAATCCATTTTAGTTGGTTCTAAATTGAGTTAAAGCAGAGCCTTCACGCAAGACGAAGTGAAGTAGCTTGCAGGAATGGTCGCTGATGTGAATCCTGTTCATTTGAGTCAAGAGTATGCCAGTAAAACCATTTGCAAGAGACTAATTGTCACGGAGGTCTCACCAGCGGGTATGTGTGTTGAACGAATGTAAGACAAAAAGCCCCTTGGGGAAAAAGTCTTTTTGTATATATTTTAGTATAATTAAAACGGACTTTACGGAGGAAGGATGGAAAGAAAGTCAAGCCTCACGGCTGCTCAGTAGTGAGTTGAGAACACTCCTTCATCTTGCAAGCCACCAGGGCTCAGATCTAAGCAAACAACTCGTGAGTCTTCTCATTTGAAAGTTTCAATAATTAAAATTAACGTTTAGTTGTTTAAACTTCCAGGGCTTTGGAAAGGCGGACCACTCAGTGAGTCGGCAGGTGTTGAAGGGGGTCTTGAAGGAGTGTGACATTGAGTGCAGTGATCATGGCTACTCAGCAGTTGCTTTCCTAATAAATTGAAATCATGTTCATTTATTTGCTTTTGCATAATTTTAAAATGAATAAAAAGGCTTCTGAAGGTGTAGTGAAAAGATTAAATGTTTTAAACTATTCTGAATGTCTAAAATAAATAGTTAAACCTCATGATTTTTATCTCCAATCAAATGTCTTGATAACCAAATCAATTAATCATAAAAAGCGCTTTCATAAATTCAAGGCGCTCTTCAATACATTTGTTAAATAAAAACTATTTGAAACCCTCTATTGAATATATAAAATATACATTTAAATGGGAATGATTTTTTAAACCACCATCATTATCATCATCACCACAACATCACTATCATCACCAAGCAAACGAGCAGTGATGCAAATGCCGAATGTTCCAAGAGTTTTTAATGGCGATGAAAGATGTATTGCAAGATGAAACCTCCATTTGAAGTTTGAATATGGAAAACAGAAGGGTCATGAGCCAGAACCAGATTGAAGGAGTTTTCACACGACCACTCAGTAACTATCGTCATAGCAGCCATGACGGCTTGTATGACTCACCACCACCACCGCCATCATCATCAGCACCATCCATCCAATTCACTTGCTTCTTTTCGTTACTCTTCCCTCCATCTCCCTTTTGGCGGGCATCTTCGTTTGCAGCCTCCATCTTGAACTTCTTCAGCAACTCCTCAAACAACAAGTCCTCTTCACTCCTCTCCCGCGCTAGACTTGCCTCCTTTTCCATTCCATTATTATCGGTAGTTTTGTTACTTTTATTCTTATTATTAGTAGTATCATCATTGTTCATTTTATTATCATTAGTTTTGTTATTTGTATTGTTAATATTATTATTTTTAACTTTATTGTTCATACTACTACTACTACTACTACTACTGCCAGTAGGACCTTCTTTGATATCGTCTCTTCTTTTTACTTCATCATCATCATCATGACCTCTCTTTTTATCCTTGCCACAATCAGCTTTATTTCTGTCACCCTTATTAGCATCTTCTCCACCTACATCACCGCCCTCACCATCATCATCAGCACCACCAGCATCATCATCAGCACCACTCCTTCTTCCTTGAGTCATCTTCATGATGGATGTCACTTCATTGTTGTCGTCCAATGACGACACTGAAGAGATGACCACGTGATGCTGGTCATGATTGTGATTCTGAATATTTTTATTTTTGTTATTGGTGTTATTATTATTTATAATAGTTTTATTATTATCATTTTCAATGCACTTTTCATCTTCTTCACTTTCATGTTTGTTAGTATTACTGATCTTTTTATCTTCTTCAATTCTATTGTTTTTATCATTATTGTTTTTTTTATTTTCTTCACCTTTATTGTTATTATTTTTTCTTTTATTATCTTCTTCACTTTTATCGTTGTTAGCATTGTTGCTCAGCAACTTTTCCTTTCTCTTGCTGACGAACCACAGTCGCACCTTCTCATCCGACTCCTCCTTCTTCCTCCTCCTTTCTTCCTCTTCCTTCTTCTCTTTCTCTCTCTCCTTCTTCTCCTCTTCCATCTGCTTCTTCTTCTCTCTTCTTATTTCTACCTCCTTCTCCCTCAACCATCTCCTTATCTTCGCATTGTCACTTTCTTTCAAGTAATGTACTTCTGTACCGCCATCCTTTCTTCCATCACTTCTCTTTTTCTTCTTCTCTCCATCTTCCTCTCTCTTTCCATCCTCAACACTTCCATCACGGCTGCCATCTCTTCCGTTTGACCTACTTTTCCCAACTGACCTAGATCTCCTCGCCTTCGACTTGACCTTCTTTTCACTTTTCAAGATGGCCGACTTGCTCTTGCTTCTCCCGCTCCTACCTTTGAGTTCGCCTGCTTATAATTTATTCAATTATAAAGCACACTTTATAATTGAATAAATTAACATAATTATAACTATTGATACAATCATTCGAGAATGATATGGAGTCTATATTTATTTATGAGTCAAATGAATATACTTGTATACAAATATGTATGAAGACTTGATGCATCAATTCTTCAACCCTTAAACACCAATCGAGAAATAACGTTGGCGTCCGCATGGCCGAATCGACCCATCGCATGTTTCAACGAGGTTTTCACTGAACAATTATTTTTTTGAGTTGTTTTTATATCATTTTCATGTATTTGTATAAATAATTATCAGCATTTACTTCTTTTTAAAAAGATGTCACTATCCTAATAGGGGTTTATAATGGAAGAGGTGAACCATTACAGGCATTGTGGTCAAAGACTGTTGTCTGTGAATTAACCAAATAATATCACGAAATATATGTGAATTAATAGCTAAATTTCTAAGATTTGATTTAATTAATATCATAAGTTTTTGAAGCTAAAGAAAAAAGGTTTGCTCTAATGGACGCTGATCATGACATGTGGAAATAAAAACTATCAAATTCCACATGAGTGTGTAAAGGTGAATGAAATGTTTTTACCATTTTGAAGCCGTTTTAGTTTAGAACAGTACATGCCATCTAAATCAGGAAAACATGACTTTAAATTTGGTTCCTTTGTGATGCCAAAACGGGGTATTGTTTGAAAAGGAAGTAATTTTTTGGTAAAGATCACGGAGGTCAATTCAAAAATTCGGGAATGGCTGCTGTAATCAACCTGATAGAAAATCTGGATGCTTGACTAACAGTTGTTACGAATATATTTGTCCTGAAGAAAAAGCATTAAAAACAAAACTGTCTAAGGTTGTCGAAAATGTCCCTTATGTATTAATTTTGCTAACTATGAATTAATGAGCTGCTAATTTTGTGATTGTGAATAAATTCTAGTAAAATATTTAACTTAAGCTATTCAATTCGTGTTATTCGTTTCATGGGTCGTTTCGACTCATACGGTTGCGAACGTTACGAAAGATTTTAGACCGCTGTAAAACCGATACATTAAATGATACTTCACATCTGAAAAGTGTGTTAGATTGTCGATAAATAAATGAAAAATTCATGTAATTACAACAAAATATCTTCCCAATTAAAAACACAGTGAGCGATTGAATAATGGTATGGGTGGAATCGATCCGTGTTGGTGTTAAAGGGTTAAATATTTAATGAAATTGCAGCCTTTAGAGACACCTTTGTTTTCTTCTTCCTTCTCTGAGACGCCATTTCTGTTGTGTGTGACAAAATGTCCATGGATTGAAGACAAATAGACTTCAAAAAAAAGTTTTAAGAAAAAAGTCCACAATAAAGGTTCATAAGCAACTTGGCGGACCGTTGTATGATTACATTTTTTTAAGCTCTATTTTGTCCGAGGTTCCATTTTGTCCGAGGTTCCATTTTGTCCGAGGTTCCATTTTGTCCGAGGTTCCATTTTGTCCGAGGTTCCATTTTGTCCGAGGTTCCATTTTGTCCGAGGTTCCATTTTGTCCGAGGTTCCATTTTGTCCGAGGTTTTATTTTTTTAAGATCTATTTTGTCCGAGGTTCCATTTTGTTAAGGTCTATTTTGTCACAAATCCTTGAAAACAATCTATTTTGACCATACTTGCCATCAATCTAAAGATTCGCTTAAAATGACCGATGCACGCTTCGCTTTTACTCACTAGAAAATATCCATTAAGCTCCATTTTGTCCAAGAGTTGTAATTCGAAATGTAACCAGAAGGTGGATCGGTTGAGTTTGTAGGTGGTTGAAGAGTGAACCCATTGAGGAATGGGTTACTTGAAGAGTTGATTGACCACACCACTAACACTCCATCACACTACTAACACTCCATCACACCACTAACACTCCATCACACCACACCAGCACCTACCTCTTCCTGCTCAAGTGCAGCAGTCGTTCATAGTACATCTCTTCCCGCTTCACGTTGATCTGCAGCACCCGATGCAGCTTCCTCGCCACTTCTTGAGAGGCAGCAGCCACCTGCGTCTGCAACAACACCTCCCTCAACTCAAAGTACCTCCTGTCCAGCCTCTGCAACTCTCTCATCCCCATCTCTTTCTTCCCATTCTCTTCTTTCTCTTTCTTTCCTTTTTCTTTCCCTCCTTCTTTACCTAGACCCTTCTTAACGCTCTTTTTTTTCGTTTTTTGAAACTTTTTCTCTGTATTTGTGTTGTCGTCGTCGATGATGTCGCAGTTGTTTTGGTTGATGTTGTTGTGGTTCTTGTTTTTGTTGTTGTGGTTGTTGTTGTTGTTGTTGTGGTTGTTGTCGTCGTGGCTTGCGTCGTTTCCACAGTCGTGACTTTCAATGCTGCTTGATGCTTCCAGCCCCCCCTCCATCTTCAAAATGTTCAGATTACTTCAAACACCAAATTCACTCGCTAGATAAACTGCCCCTCACACATGCACCAGTGGTGGTGGTGTAAGAGGGGTCCTGATAGCAGTTGCAGATCACTGGAGCGTGTCACTGCCTTGTCACACTTGGCTGGTTGCTACGCTGTGGAGAGACTCCGTATGTGTGTGTTTGGAGGTTGTCATGGAGATGCTGGAGGTAGTTTATTCAATAAAAAGAATAATAATATAAATAACCATAAATAGTGAAAGAATAAACTATAGCGCTACATTTTATGATTTGGAATTGCAAACAAAGTAGACCTTTACGCCGTTCCAGGACCCTCTGAATCTAGACCATAGCGTTCCCATTGCTTTGAACAGAAATAGACGCTTGCGAACGCCTTTCGTAGCTTCACACTAGTTTTTAAAATTTTCATTTTTATAGTGAACATTTTTTGATACTTTAATAATAGTAATAATAATAACGACGAGCATTATTATAGTGACGTATAACCCGAACGGGCTTCCAGGCCACTTAGGCTGCATATTTTCCTTTGGGCCTTTGGGTTACTAGGGCATTGGTTGCACTTGAACCTAGGACCTTTCTTTATTGGTCAAGCCGAGAGTCGTTGCCGACTCGGCTACCCGTTCACCCTCTGATTATGCAACTTGAATACCAGATTTTTCGGACAACCTAATTGTTCAGACAAAAATAAATTGAGTTTTAAGCTTGCAAATATTAAAAAAATCTAAAATATCTATGGTGGTAATTCTAGCGAGTGATGGAAAGACCTTGCATTATTGCCCATCCTCACTCACTCACACACACCCTCACTCCTGAGAGCTCTGTTGAGCGGGCTTCACTCAATCTTTCCCACTCAGAAAGCTCTTGGCGATGGTAGTTGTTATCTCCTTGGGCCCTTCTCAAAACACTTTTTCCATTTTTTGAAATTCCTGTTTTCCGCATTCCAGCCGAGCAGGACGATACATTCTCAGTGATTACTGAAATGTTTAGGCAATGACTGGTTGAATGATGATGAGAAAAGAATATTTTAAATATTTCATTTCACAATTTTATTCATTTTATATAAAAGGAAAAATTGTTATAGTTAGATTTGAATAAACATAGTTTTATAATTAGTGAAACGCTTCATTCAGCTTTTAGTCACGAGAATATTCGTAAATAAATGTAAATTATTTGAAACTTATTTTTGTAACATGTTATTAAGAAGAAAAAAAAATTAATAGTTATTAGAATTTAATAATTAGATGTTGCATTTATCAAATACTTTGTTTCGTGCTCTTTATAATATATTAAAAAAATAATTTAATTTTTAAATGAATTATTTCCGCGAATTTAAATGTTAAATTGTTAGAGCTTTTATTGCGAGTGTAAAATATTCCCCAATGGATTCGTCAGTGAAAATTCTCTGCTTCTGTGGAATCACGTTTTGTCTGGTAATTCAGCCTTCTTATAACTTTTTGAAAGTTGATAATTATAACTTTTTATTATCATTATTATTTATGCTGATATTTAAATATTAATCAATTCATTTATTTATGTTTTTTCATCATGAAAAAATAAAACTTTGCAAAAATACTACATTTACCAACAACACCGTCCCTTCCACCCGAACCACCTCAGGGCTGCTCCACAGCAATGACAGGCGTTTCAATCTACCATGCCACCCTCTGGTACCACCAGAACCCGACCTACATCTCATTAATATTCATCTTCAAGGCTACAGGCTCTCTGATTGGCTACATTGCGAGCTGTTGCATATTCAAACGTTCTAACCAAGTCGTCACTGCCTACTTCTCTGTAATGGGGTTGGCTCTGAGCTTCTTCCTGGTCGCAGCCACCTCTTCCTACCCTCCCCTCCTCCTAGTCACCATTGCACAGGGCTTCTGCACTGGCCTCCTCAAGAACAGTGCGCACCATCTTGGATTCAATTAACCTAATTATTTCATAATTTATCTTTTTAACAGCTGTATTATATAGTAAACTCATTAACTAGCTAGTTAGTTTACATTCCTTAATTGTATTACTCCACCTCCATCATTATCAATATTCAATTAACACATGTTAGGTACTCATCTTCTTCATCATCATCATCTTCTTCAACCCTCCATGAATGCCATATTTATGGCTTATACACCACCCATCTCTCCCACAATTTTGTCTCAATCCCACCTTCACCACCATCCCACCAATCTACCCATCCAGCCTTCACCACCGTCCCACCAATCTACCCATCTAGCCTTCACCCACTCACACACAAATATCCAATCTTCACAAACCCATCGAGCACTGCTCACTCATCCACCAACCTTTGTCCATCTACCAAACATCCACACACCCTCCCACCCACCAACCTTTGTCTACCTACCAAACATCCACACAACCTCCCACCCACCAACCTTTGTCCACCTACCAAACATCCACACACCCTCCCACCCACCAACCTTTGTCTACCTACCAAACATCCACACAACCTCCCACCCACCAACCTTTGTCCACCTACCAAACATCCACACACCCTCCCACCCACCAACCTTTGTCCACCTATCAAACATCCACACAACCTCCCACCCACCAACCTTTGTCCACCTACCAAACATCCACACACCCTCCCACCCACCAACCTTTGTTCACCTACCAAACATCCACACACGCACACAGGCGTTGACAACTTGTGGAGCATCAACTACCCCTCCTCCACCTCTGTCAGCAAGCTCGCCTCCATCTTCTTCTCCGTCGGATGCGTCGTCACCTTGACAACCATCCTCCTTCTCTCCAGCCCCCCTTCATCCTTTCATTCTCGTGACCATAGTAATAGTAGTGATGCTGATGATAGTAGTATTGTAAATCTGGGTGGCAACAACAACAACAACAATAATTCTAGTGCTTATAATATCAATAACATGAACAATAAAAAGCTGTTGTCAAGGACGGTGAGGTCTAGTGACAGTAAGGATGCTGGTCATGATAATGATGGCGGAGCAGGTGATAGTGCTGGTAATGATAATCGAATGTTGACAAATAACACTCAAAAAGTTAATTCAAAATTAAATAGATACAAAACTATTGCTACTACTACTACGACTGCTACTACTACTACTACTACTACTACTACTACTACTACTACTACCACTACTACTACTACTACTACTACTACTACTACTACTACTACTACTATTACTACTATTATTAATACTTCTACTATTACTACTTCTACTACTACTCTTATTACTACTACTTCAACTACAACTACAACAATCGTTACTACAACAACTTCTCCAAAAGTACCACCTGCCTCACCACCAACACCTCACCTGCCAGCAACCACCATTCAAAACACCACCACACTTTCTAACTCATCAACTCCAATCCCACCCAACTTCATCCTAGCAACCGCCACCTCTCCCAATGCCACCATAGCAACCACCCAACCAATCACACGACCTGAATTCATAAATGGAAACAATGCTAACCACCACAAAGACTTCGCCTCAGGTTGCATGCCTTCAACATCATCATCATCATCGTCATCACTCTGATCTGAATAATAATAATATATATATCAACATTATCATCATCATCATCATCGTCATCATCACCCTCATGTTTTATATCAACAACATCATCATCGTCATCGTCATCATCACCCTCATGTTTTTTATCAACAACATCATCATCACCATTATCATAATAATCATCACCATCATCATCATCATCGCCCCCATCAATTCTAACAGCATCATCTCTACCACCACCACCACGCAGGACATGCCATCAAGGAGGAGTTGAAGGACTCCCTCAACAAGCATCCAATCGACCTCAAACTCAACGACAACCTCCCCACCTCCACCCTCACGTCCAACCCTGCATCGACCTTTCTCTCCAACCCAGCTGTTACCAACCCCCCACCCATTTCCACCACTCCACTCTCTACAAAAGCCACTAGCACAAGCATTTTAAACTCCACTATTACAAATACCACGGCAACCAATGCTACGTCACGAATAGATGGATCGACACAGACCTCTTCCATCCTCACCACCACTCCTCTCAGCATCATCATCAGCACCACTCATCACAGTATCATCATCAGCACCACTGCTCATGACTCAAGTCCTCTGGCCTTGTCAGGAAACACAACTGACCACACCACCAATACCACAGTCTATAGTAATGATACAACTACCGCTTCTACTACTATGACTACTTCTGCTACTACTACTAATACTACTACTTCTCCTTCTACTAATATTACTATTATTACTCCTAATACTACATCTATTCCTACTACTACTATGACTACTACTACTACTTCTTTTGCTAATATCTTTTCTTCTTCTACTACTACTACTACTACTACTACTACTACTACTACTACTACTACTACTACTACTACTACTACTACTACTACTACTACTACTACTACTACTACTACTACTACTACTACTACTACTACTACTACTACTACTAATGATAGTAATAACAATAACAACAGTATTAATAGTATGATCAATAGTATTATGAAATCGCCTGGCACTACAAAGAGTGTTGCAACCATCGTTTCTAACAACAACAACATCTCTGTCACTCCTACAACCATCGTTTCTAACAACAACAACATCTCTGTTACTCCTACAACCATCGTTTCTAACAACAACAACATTTCTGTTACTTCTACAACCACCACAACAAACATTCCAAATCAAACGACCAAGTCTGCATTCCTGATAAAGCAGTCTTCCAACAACAACAAAAACAACAACACACCTCATCCGAACGTCCAACTCACCTGCTTGAAGACACTTCAGGATGCGACTAAGAGCCTCGTCTTCGAGGGCGTGCCCTACTTGACAGGCTTCAGCGTCCTCTCATTGGTCGCCTCCCTCGTCTGCCTCCTCCTCTTCCTCGCCAACCGCAACAGCGCCAAGCTCCTCCTCTACCGACACCCCTCCTACGTCCTCGCCACCCCCTCCCACACCCTGATGATGATCTCTCGCTCGAGATTATTCATAGCTCGGGCGGCCATCTTGTTCTCTCACGTGACCTTCTCCTCATTGGAGGGCTTGTTTGGGGGCGTGTTCTTGATCTTCTTCCTGTCCCTGCCCTCCGTGGGGCTGGCACTGGCACTGGCTGCTTGTGCGGCCTTGTGGACGGCCCACTGCGCAGGCAGACTCCTCTCCTTCTTCCTCACCATCTTCCTCGTCTCTTCCTCCTTCCTCAACCTCGTCGGCTGCTTCGGAGTCCTCCTCTCCTCCATCTCCCTCCTGCCCATCATGCACTCCAACCAACCAATCACGTGCACCTCTCTCTCCATCCTCACCCTCTCTTGCTTCTTCTTCCTCTCTCTCCTCGATCCCTCCATCACCCTCCACCACGACACACTCCACCTCCTCACCCACCGCAAGATCCTCCAGCAACTTCCCGCCATTAGTGGTATGTGCCTTGCTGCTTGCTCATGATGATGGTGGTGATGGTGATGATGGTGATGGTGATGATGATGATGGCGATGATGATAACTTTTGAGAGATTCGGCGCCATTACTGAATAAACATTATTTCTATTGTTCTTCCCTACCACCATTCCACCACCATGTTTCCAGCACCACACCACTATGACCACCGCCACACAACCACAACCACTTCACCACCAGGAGAGCTCTTCACTCCAGCCTTGGTGAGCTTCCTGATCACTCGATACGGCGACCTCAACTACTTCCTGCTCGCTCTCTCCATCCTCTCATTCATCCATCTCACCTCCCTCCTCCTCCTCCACCTCTCCCTCCGCTCCTTCATGCCATCTAGCCAGCACTCGTCCAAGAAGAGGAAGAGGAGAAGGAAGAGGAGGGGCGATGTCTTCCGCAAGAAACAATCCACTGTCCCATCGCCCACTGAAGATGCCTGGTACGACAAGGCAGGTGTACCAGGCAGTAATGATGATGATGCCGGTGCTGATGATGATGATGGCGATGATGAGGACGAGTACTTCAGTAGAGACGACGTTGCCATGGTGCATCCATCCAAGCCCCTGCTCCTGCGTTGAGTGCTTGCGTGTGTGCTTGCCAGTGTATGTTTGAGTACTTGTCAGTGTGTTTGCACATGTGCTTGTCAGAGTGTTTGTACGTGTGCCTGCCAGTGTTTGTATGTATGTTTGTACTTTTGTGAGCCATCGTAATCTCTTGAGTATCGAGAAATTATTTTCGACACAGTATTTCAGATCTTTGTATCGATTCAAATTCGATTTTTGAACTTTTCATGTGATCGATTTCCATGTCGTAATACTTTTATAGATGTTGATATATCATTTTTTAGTGTTTAAAAAACTTATTTCCATTGTTTAGCGCTATAAAATATAATAGTTAATTTATTTTTAGTTTAGTCACTGATTCGCGCTCATTTTCAGATTTATTAATTTTCTTACGTTCTTGATTTGCTGGTTGCGTTTAATTCAAGCTTTTCTTTTCAGATTTATTTTCGAACTGCAAATTCGTCTTAAACACTTTTCCAAGTTACCGATCATCGCCAATTTTTTCAAATATTTAATATTTCATTATTATTTACACTTGGAATATATATATTTGGAGTTTTAATTGTGGAATTTACTTATGTCGCTGTTGGGACATCGCAATTGATGTTGCTCCCAAATAATTGTTGTTCTTGCCTTTTGATTAATATTCTTTGAAGATCATTCGTATATGAAAAAGCTGATTTCGAAAAGGATGACGATGCAAGCAGGGTAGAATTGAAGGGATTTTGTGAAATAAATCTTAAATATTAAAGAATAAAAATTCCCGTAATGTAAAATACTTTCTGTATTATTAAATCAAATGCTCTTTGAAAAGCCAATGCAAATCTTCTCGAATCAGATCCAAGCCAACCGGTGACACACGGCTCAAAAGAGAAAATTCTCAGTCTTAATCTTAAACGAATATTGCCACACACTTTAACGATTTGTGCGTAATCAGGTAAAATTGTTTTGTAAGCTCTTAAATTAAATTAGGAGTCTTAATAAATTTAGTCATTAAACTCCTCCTATTTTAATTGATTGACGTGTGAATAATCTGGTTAAAGAATTCTTTAAAAACAACATTATTTATCGCATTTTAAAAATAATTATTTTTCAAACAGAATAATTTAAAAAATCTTATAGGATAATAATAACCGTATTTAAAAAAAAATAATGATAGAAATTTCAAAGTGGGAGGAGTTTAATGAATGTGAATATATTAAGCCTTGTTTGGTAAGTCCTTAATAATTTTACCCGTGATCATTATCACTAATCGGCGATTAAAATCCTTCCTTAAACTCAAAAATCTCCTAATCCTTTTCTCTCCAAAAACCTCACCAAATCACATTCATGACTTCTACCAACCAATCAATCAAATAAATTTATATAGCGCTTTTTAATAAATGTCAAGAGCGCTCTTGCCCTAGAGTAAGGGTGAGTTTGGATCAAAAAACTACCAAGAAGTATTCTAGGTGAGGAGGAGGAGGAGGAGGAGAAGGAGGAGGGGAAGGAGGAGGAAGAGGGGGGAAGAAGAGGGGAAGGAGGAGGAGGAGGGGGGAAGAAGAGGGGAAGGAGGAGGAGGAGGGGGGGAGAAGAGGAGGGGAAGGAGGAGGAGGAGGGGGGAAGAAGATGGGAAGGAGGAGGAGGAGGGGGGGAAGAAGAGGAGGAGGAGGAGGGGATGGAGGAAGAGGCTTCGAGGGCATCGATGTTTTATTGAGACAACATTGCAAATTGCACTAGCACGCATGAGAGAGACGAAGGTTGCATGGAGGGTGAGTGAGTGAGTCAGTGGAGTATGGGGGCAGTTGACGACAGTGTTTGCACTGAGTGGCAGCAAGGAGGATGCACGATGGCATGAGTGAGAACTAAAGCACTCACTGACTGCCTTCGACGTTGACTTGCTGAAATGAAGTGATTGATTGACCGCCATGGAGTGGAAAGGGGAGTGAGTAGAGCAGTGAAAGCACCAAAGAACTAACGCGTGAGAAATGTTTGGAAATCCGGGGCCATCTTCCGTAACAACCTCGCTAACAAAGAAACAATTTACATTTTAAATGAACGTTAATTTGGTAAGAATGAACAAAACTAAAAAAGGCTATTAATGAAGAAATTAGGCCTAATTACCAATTAAGACTTAATACATTTAAATACCCAATTAAGCGTCAGAAGCAAACAAATTTTCATCCAAGCAACACCAATTAAGGTGTCCACTTATGGTTCGTCTAAAAACTACGAAACAACACTGGCAACACTACTAGTACTAGTAGTAGTAGTAGTAGTAGTAGTAGTAGTAGTAGTAGTAGTAGTAGTAGTAGTGGTAGTAGTAGTAGTAGTAGTTTAAGTAGTAGTGAAAGTACTTCTACTTCTAAGAGGAGGAGTTCACTAAATGAGAGGGCAGCAGCATGCAGGCGGGTATGCAAAGTGCTTAAGTTACCAAACGTTCGCCAGGCGGCCACAACGTCTTTTCTCCTAAGAGTACGATGTCACTACCATCATTATCATCATCATCATCATCCACATCATCATCAGCAGCAGCACTATTTCTTCTTGAGGATTTTGTTGTTCAAGAAGTCATCATAGATTGTCGCCAATTCCTTCTCTGACTTGGTGGCATCCACCACCTGCATGAGTGTGTGTGTGTTTGTGCGTGTGTATATGTGTGTGTGTATATGTGTGTATATATGTGTGTGTGTTTTTGTGTGTGTGTGTGTTTGTGCGTGTATATGTGTGTGTGTGTATGTGTGTATATATATGTGTGTTTGTGCGTTTTTGTGTGTGTATGTGTGTGGAATATCCTAATAATCATCATCAGCACCCACCAGCACGTCTCCAGACAGGAGTTCCTTGTGCGTCACAAAGAGATGCTCATGCATCATGTGCAAGTCCTTCAGGAAGTCCTGTGCAGTGGTAGTAGTAGTAGTAGTAGTAGTAGTAGTAGTAGTAGTAGTAGTAGTAGTAGTGGTGGTGGTAGTAGTAGTAGTAGTAGTAGTAGTAGTAGTAGTGGTAGTAGTAGTAGTAGTAGTGGTAGTAGTAGTAGTAGTAGTAGTAGTGGTGGTAGTAGTAGTGGTAGCAGTAGTAGTAGTAGTAGTAGTAGTAGTAGTAGTAGTAGTAGTAGTAGTAGTAGTAGTTAGTGGTAGTAGTAGTGGAAGTAGTAGTAGTAGTAGTAGTAGTAGTAGTAGTAGTAGTAGTAGTAGTAGTAGTAGTGGTAGTAGTAGTAGTAGTAGTAGTAGTAGTAGTAGTAGTAGTAGTAGTAGTAGTGGTAGTAGTAGTAGTAGTAGTAGTGGTGGTAGTAGTAGTAGTAGTAGTAGCAGTAGTAGTAGTAGTAGTAGTAGTAGTAGTAAAATTAGATTAATTGGAAAAATAATACATTGACAAAAAATCACAACGCAACACAGTGTACGACACCACACAACACACACAAAAAACACACACACATCAAACAAAACACACCACACAACAACACACAAAACACACCACACATCAAACAAAACACACAACAACACACACCACACAACAAAACACACCACACAACAACACACAAAACAAACCACACAACAACACACACCACACAACAACACACAACAACACACACCACACAACAACACACAACGACACACACCACACAACAACACACAAAACAAACCACACAACAACACACACCACACAACAACACACAAAACAAACCACACAACAACACACACCACACAACAACACACACCACACACAAAGCACACCACACAACAACACACAAAACACACCACACAACACACACCACACAACAACACACACCACACAACACACACCACACAACAACACACAACACCACACAACAACACACACCACACAACACCACACACCACACAACACAGCACTAGCGCCTCACCAGGGTGATGTTCGACTCATCATGCCTCATCCTCTTCTTCATCCTCGCGAAACTTATCTCTGGGTCCAGCTGCAGGTAGACTGCATTGCAATGGTGGTGATGATGATGGTCGTGATCAGGGTGGGAGAATGGTGATGATGATGATAATGTGAGATAATTTGGTGAATAATGTCGAAAAGTTGATGCTGCTTATTGAGATTGAAACACGAGCGAAGGTGCACTAGTGACGTCACAGCCACATAACAAAAACACCACACAAACAAACAACAACACAAGCAACAACCACAACACAAGCAACCCCAACAAACAACAACAACAACAACAACCCCAACAACAAAGGACAACAACAACAAGAACATACTGTGGTAGTCAACCCGGATGTTGAGAGCGGGCGTGACGAAGTTGAGGAAGTCCTTGAGGACGTTGTACTCCAGAGTGGTCACTTCGTTGCTGGAGTGAAGAGGTGGAGTGGAGGAGGTGGTGGAGTGGAAGAGGAAGGAGAGGTGGAGAGAAGAAAGAAGCGAAGGGGGTGGAAGAAGTGGAGATAGGTGGAGTGAAGAGATGGAGTAGAGGAGGTGGTGGAGTGGAGGAGGAAGGAGAAGAAAGAAGTGGAGGGGGTGCAAGAAGTGGAGATAGGTGGAGTGGTGGAAGGTGGGGTGAGGTGGAGTAGAGAGGGTGAGGTGGAGTGGTGGAGGGAAGGAGGAGTAGCTCATTTAGTGGACTAAAGGAGAAGGTGGTGTGAAGGGAGAATGTGAAGTAGAGGAGAAGATGTGGAGTGTGCGTGCGTGGGTGGAGGGGAAAGAGCGGAGAGAAGGTGGAATAAAGATGGAAGTGGAGTGGAATGGAAAGGTGGAAGGGTGGGTAGCTGGAGGAAGAGGAGAAGATTAAGTAGAGGAATATATTAATCATTATTTTTAGTTGCCTTATGAATATTAATTAGTACTTCTTGTAATCACCCTATGAATATTAATTGGTACTTCTTGTAGCCACCTTATGAATATTAATTATTACTTCTTGTAATCACCTTATGAATATTAATTAGCACTTCTTGTAGTTACCTTACGAATATTAATTATTACTTCTTGTAATCACCTTATGAATATTAATCAGCACTTCTTGTAGCTGCTTTATGAATATTAATGAGCACTTCTCATAAATATTAATTAGTACTTCTCATGAATACTAATGAGTATTTCTTGTAGTCGCCTTATGAATATTAATTAGTACTTCTCATGAATACTAATGAGTATTTCTTGTAGTCGCCTTATGAATATTAATTAGTACGTCTTGTAGTCTTCTTATGAATACTAATTAGAACTTCTCATTAATACTAATGAGTACTTCTTGTAGCCGTCTTATGAATATTAATTAGTACTTGTAGTCGTCTTATGATTATTAATTAGTACTTCTCATGAATACTAATGAGTACTTCTTGTAGTTAGCTTGTGCGAAGATGTGGAAGGTGCTCGCGAGGGAGTTCTCCACCAACTTGACTGGCTTGCTCTGTCCGTCATGGTGATGATGATGATGTATGAAACTTGAAAAGAAACAACAAATGACACCAAGATTGAGAAGGGAGAATGATGACAGCAGCAGCAACTTGATCCGCAACAGAAGGCAGTGCAACCACACCAGCCGTTGGCTAGCAATCAGACAAGCTTGCAATAACTTCATGGCGAGTAATGACTGACTGAGAAGTATTCACGAAGGCAGAGACAAAAAGTCTGGAGAGAAGCTCTTCAAAGCTGCTGCATCAACGTGAGCAGGTTTCACACTGGTCCCCTTCCTCATTCCATAACTACAACGACGACAACAACAACAACAACAACAACGACAACGACAACAACAATAGAAGCAACAGCAAGAACAACAACAACAACAACGACAACAATAGAAGCAACAACTACAACTACAACGACAACAACAACAACAACAACGAAAACGACGACAACAATAGAAGCCACGTACAGTGGGTTCGAGGGCGAGCTTGAGGCGGGTGAGGAGGGCGTACTGGTTGAAGAGGAAGCTCCAACGACACGGGTCCTTGTTGCGCAACTCCTGTGGTTGTGGTCATGATGATGGTGGTGATGAGATAAATAGGTGATCTAAAAGAGTAGATTTTAAGCTGCTGCAAAATAGAAGTGAATCCTTTAGATGAATGGTGGAACTTATGGGACGGATGGTGAGTCAAATGGGATAGATGTTGAGTCATTGAGATGACCTTGATGGTTCTCCAGTGATCCAGAGACTCCTTGTGCACCTGAGTTGACCATGGGATGCATGCATGTCAGAGTGGATTGAATTGCGATGGAAGCTGCCTCATTTAATGAGACTTTAAATAATTCTTAAAACGATGAGAAATTGATATAGTAAAGGTCATGTTGCATTCACTCTTCCTCACCCTGACTTGCTTGTGGTCAGCGAAATGACTGATGCAAGTGCTCTTGCCCGAGCCGATGCTGCCCTCGACCGCCACCTTGAATCAAACAAATCAAAGGCTTTGATCCCTATAGCTGACATTTTTGATGTTTTTAATTTGCGTTTTTTGTATAATTACAAATTAAATTTAAATTATCTGATTTTTAAAAACATATTTGTTCAAATAACTTATTTTCAAATTTAAACAGACGATTTTTGTAGTGGATGAAAGAGCCCGTCCAGTAACTTGTCGAAACTGACCTTGATGAGCAAATAATTTTAATTAATATTTGTTGAAAAAATAGAGATGTACTTACTGCTTAAAGCAGTCCTTGAAAGACACTTGAAAACGGACATCTTTGAAAGTTTAGAAGGACTGGTAATACTTCAAATAAAATGAAGGTCGAACTAACTAAAAGCAATTCAATATTTGCTACAAATTCTCAGAAATTGTTATTTTTGAATAAATTTAACTGAATTATTTATTTTTCTGTTTTTGAATAAGCAAATTTCAAAATAATTTCATATAGGACTTTTACTGTATCCAAGTAAAACTAAACTTCCCGACCAAAGTGAAGAGCCTGCTTTGAAGTTTAGACTTCACTTGCTAAACTCTTTACAATGGACGTAAAAACTATTCTAAATCCACCTTCGTTCTTTGAACCAGCACAAGACACAAGTAATCTAATCAGTTCTTTAACCCTAACTCTAACTCTAAATATTTTAATGGAAATTAAAAAATATATCGCACCGCGATTTCGCTTTTTACCAATTTCGCCGTTTCTCCTTTCGCATTTTTATCTACACCCTTTCAATTCTTAATAATTAAGAACCCTCTTTTCCACATTATTCAGACCGTTTTGACCACATTATGCCGAATCTTCTCTTGCCTATACAATTGTAATAGTATATGTTATAAACTGATTGTGTAGTATACAACTATCATATGTGTCCACCAACACGCTCTCAAGGACTGGCGCCTCCTTCTGCATTCGACAAGACTCAAGAGCCTCCCACCCTCGTATGCCCCGAAATGCTCCACTCGACCAACAAAAACAACAACTACAAATCTCAAAATAATAAAAACAATAAGAATAATGTGATAAATTATTTTAATGAAAATGATAAGGGTGTACTTGTAAAAAAATCTAAAAGTTTATTCACAATGGGCAGAAAAGATGGTTCCACAGGCGAAGGTTAGTCTTGATGCTGCTCTTGAGTAAAACTCATTGGAGAGTTATAGAAATATTCATTTCAATTCAGAGACTTTAACCACTGCAAGTCTTGAGTTCTATAAAAATATAAATAAGTAGATTTTGAATTTTGATGGCACCAAAGCTTGCATCAAATCTGCAACTCTCATTCCTTGCAGGGGTGCCTGGACTGCTGAAGGAAGTATCTCTTCTTGTATGTGTGCTTGTGCATTTTCCTCGCTTGTTTGCATCATCTTTCACCTTGTGCATTAAATTTGATGCACTTTGCAGAAACTTAAATTAGAAGAAGTGATGAAGGAGAAGCAGAAGCTGGAAGGTGAGTTGGCCGATGAGAGGGAAGACAGGAAGGCGTTCCAAAGTGACCGGAAAGTAATGGAGGGCATGAGGAGTGAACTGAAAGACTACAAATCGAACCAAGGTCATCTTGAGAGGGAAAATTATGCGCTAAAGGAAGACCTGAAAAGTATGAGAGAGAAGTTGAAGAATTCTGAGGAAGAGGTGGCACTGATGGGGGAGAGATTGAGGTGTTGGGAGGGGAAGATGGCGGTGGCGGAAGAGAGGATGGAGTGGATGAGTGAGAGGTGCAGGAGAGCGGAGGAGGCGTTGAAGGCTTCGGAGGCAGAAGTGGGAGGAGTCAATGACACGAAGAAGCACCTCCTACACACACAAGCCCTCCTCTCTCAGACCTCCTCTGAGTTGGCACTTTGCCAAGGAGAGGTGGAGAGGCTTAAAAGTGAACTTGGAAACTTGAGAGTGGCTTCTGAGACGAGGGAGAGTGAGCAGATGGAGGGCTGGAAGAGGGAGGTGGTGTTGTTGAGCTCCAAGTTGGCAGTCTGCCAAGATCTCTGTGCCCTGCAGAACAAACAAATGCTGGTGTGTGTCTATCATCATCATCATCATTTTAATCTCCATCATCATCACCATCATCATCATCATCACCACCACAGAAGCATGGCGTCTCAGAGAGTGCAGTGCAGCTTCTGAATCGGTATTGTGATAAGCCATCACTAGCACCTCCTTGCATCTCCTTCCTGTCACCACCACTACCACCTCCCTGCATCTCCTTCCTGTCACCACCACTACCACCTCCCTGCATCTCCTTCCTGTCACCACCACTACCACCTCCCTGCATCTCCTTCCTGTCACCACCACTACCACCTCCTTGCATCTCCTTCCTGTCACCACCACTACCACCTCCTTGCATCTCCTTCCTGTCACCACCACTACCACCTCCTTGCATCTCCTTCCTGTCACCACCACTACCACCTCCTTGCATCTCCTTCCTGTCACCACCACTACCACCTCCCTGCATCTCCTTCCTGTCACCACCACTACCACCTCCTTGCATCTCCTTCCTGTCACCACCACTACCACCTCCTTGCATCTCCTTCCTGTCACCACCACTACCACCTCCCTGCATCTCCTTCCTGTCACCACCACTACCACCTCCCTGCATCTCCTTCCTGTCACCACCACTACCACCTCCCTGCATCTCCTTCCTGTCACCACCACTACCACCTCCCTGCATCTCCTTCCTGTCACCACCACTACCACCTCCCTGCATCTCCTTCCTGTCACCACCACTACCACCTCCCTGCATCTCCTTCCTGTCACCACCACTACCACCTCCCTGCATCTCCTTCCTGTCACCACCACTACCACCTCCTTGCATCTCCTTCCTGTCACTACCACTACCACCTCCTTGCATCTCCTTCCTGTCACCACCACTACCACCTCCTTGCATCTCCTTCCTGTCACCACCACTACCACCTCCCTGCATCTCCTTCCTGTCACCACCACTACCACCTCCCTGCATCTCCTTCCTGTCACCACCACTACCACCTCCCTGCATCTCCTTCCTGTCACCACCACTACCACCTCCTTGCATCTCCTTCCTGTCACCACCACTACCACCTCCTTGCATCTCCTTCCTGTCACCACCACTACCACCTCCTTGCATCTCCTTCCTGTCACCACCACTACCACCTCCCTGCATCTCCTTCCTGTCACCACCACTACCACCTCCTTGCATCTCCTTCCTGTCACCACCACTACCACCTCCTTGCATCTCCTTCCTGTCACCACCACTACCACCTCCTTGCATCTCCTTCCTGTCACCACCACTACCACCTCCTTGCATCTCCTTCCTGTCACCACCACTACCACCTCCTTGCATCTCCTTCCTGTCACCACCACTACCACCTCCCTGCATCTCCTTCCTGTCACCACCACTACCACCTCCTTGCATCCCTTTCCTGTCACCACCACTACCACCTCCCTGCATCTCCTTCCTGTCACCACCACTACCACCTCCCTGCATCTCCTTCCTGTCACCACCACTACCACCTCCTTGCATCTCCTTCCTGTCACCACCACTACCACCTCCCTGCATCTCCTTCCTGTCGCCACCACTACCACCTCCTTGCATCTCCTTCCTGTCACCACCACTACCACCTCCCTGCATCTCCTTCCTGTCACCACCACTACCACCTCCTTGCATCTCCTTCCTGTCACCACCACTACCACCTCCCTGCATCTCCTTCCTGTCGCCACCACTACCACCTCCTTGCATCTCCTTCCTGTCACCACCACTACCACCTCCCTGCATCTCCTTCCTGTCACCACCACTACCACCTCCTTGCATCTCCTTCCTGTCACCACCACTACCACCTCCCTGCATCTCCTTCCTGTCACCACCACTACCACCTCCCTGCATCTCCTTCCTGTCACCACCACTACCACCTCCTTGCATCTCCTTCTTGTCACTACCACTACCACCTCCTTGCATCTCCTTCCTGTCACCACTACTACCACCTCCTTGCATCTCCTTCCTGTCACCACCACTACCACCTCCCTGCATCTCCTTCCTGTCACCACCACTACCACCTCCCTGCATCTCCTTCCTGTCACCACCACTACCACCTCCCTGCATCTCCTTCCTGTCACCACCACTACCACCTCCTTGCATCTCCTTCCTGTCACCACCACTACCACCTCCCTGCATCTCCTTCCTGTCACCACCACTACCACCTCCTTGCATCTCCTTCCTGTCACCACCACTACCACCTCCTTGCATCTCCTTCCTGTCACTACCACTACCACCTCCTTGCATCTCCTTCCTGTCACCACCACTACCACCTCCTTGCATCTCCTTCCTGTCACCACCACTACCACCTCCTTGCATCTCCTTCCTGTCACCACCACTACCACCTCCCTGCATCTCCTTCCTGTCACCACCACTACCACCTCCTTGCATCCCCTTCCTGTCACCACCACTACCACCTCCCTGCATCTCCTTCCTGTCACCACCACTACCACCTCCTTGCATCTCCTTCCTGTCACCACCACTACCACCTCCCTGCATCTCCTTCCTGTCACCACCACTACCACCTCCTTGCATCTCCTTCCTGTCACCACCACTACCACCTCCCTGCATCTCCTTCCTGTCGCCACCACTACCACCTCCTTGCATCTCCTTCCTGTCACCACCACTACCACTTAGCCCATCTGCCTCACCATCATCACCTAGCCGACCACCACCACTACTACTACAACCACCACCATAATCAGCACCCACCACAACCACCATTACCACCACCATAATCACCACCACAACCACCACCATAATCACCACCACAACCACCACCATAATCACCACCACAACCACCACCATAATCACCACCACAACCACCACCACCTATCACAATCACCACCACCACCATGACCACCCCCATCATCACCATAATCACCACCCACCACAACTACCATTACCACCACCACCACAACCACCACCACCTATCACCATCACCACCACCACCATCATCATCACCACCACCACCACCATCATCATCACCACCACCACCATGACCACCCCTCGCTGGCAGATGGAGATGCAGAGTGTATGACAGCATGCTTCAACACAGGGCAGCCCTCCTCTCCACCAAACAACTCTCCAACCACTACCACGCCTCTGTACGTCCCCTCATCATCACCACCATCATCATCATGATCATCATCACCACCATCATCATCATCACCACCATCATCATCACCACCATCATCGTCATTATCAGTAGTATTATTCATGTGCTTGTTATCAATATTTATTAACATAATTAACAATACGTATTTATAATATCATTTATTATTATTATTATTGTTGTTTTGTTATTTTTGATAATTTAATTTGAGCGGCTTGAACCTTGAATTTATATTTTTATTTTCTAAAAGAGAAATTAAAAGAAAGAAAGAATAATCAAATAATAAAAATTTAGTATAATCAAATAATAAAAATCATCATCATAATTAATAACTTAACTAGAATCATAAATGAGTAATGGATGGATGAGTGAGTGAATGAGTGAATGAATGACTCCATGACAGATGAAGGAGTTGAAAGAGGAGAATGAGATGATGAAGGAGAAGTTGCAGGTGTTGATGAGGGGGGTGGAGTGATGCAGGTATTGATGAGGGAGGTGGTGGAGTTGTGGGAAAGTGCAATGTGTGTATGGTGTAAATAAATAAATAAATAGTTTGAAACTAATCAATTCAGTGACCTGAAACAATAAAACATCTACCTACTTGCCACAAACCAATTAAAATCCATTAATGATCCAAAGAGGGTGCTATACAAATTAAATTTAAAACCACCAATCATCAATTGTATCTTTTAAACACTCTTAAACGACCACCACGTTACATTACGTCACTCGGACATAGTGAGGTGGTGGTGGAGAGGGCGTGGTCAGGTGGGAGGAGGGAGTGTGATTGGTGGACGTCAGCTTGGGCGTGGCCATCCCATGGACGTACTGCTGGTAGAGTCGAGAAGAGGCGCGTGGTGGTGGCTGCAGTCGCCAGTGGACGCTTGAGTGCTGGTGTTTTGTTGTTGTTGTTGGTGGTGGTGTTGGTGATTGTGGTCTTGAAAAGTATGTTGTAGTTGCTTTGACTTCTTGAGCTGTTGCTGTTGTTGAAATTGTTGTTGTTGTTGATATCTTTGTTTCTTCCGACGTTGTTGGTTGTGGAGGTGTTATTGTTGTTGTCGTTTGTATGTTGAGAAGGTCCTTAATGCATGACTCATACACACTCTCCACTCCTGCATCCATTTGTTTTGCTGTTGTTGTCTTCTCATCACAGTCTCCAGTTGTTTCCACGTCATCATCATCATCATCATCATCATCATTGATATTTACGTCATTATTATTATTATTTTTATTGTTGTTTTTATTTTGAAAGCATCTTGCCTCCCTTCCGAAGTTGACATACCTAAGTGGGGGTCTTAATCAGAAGCAGTCACCGATATCATCATCATTACTTCAAAAAAATCATCATGACCACGAACATCATTATCATAATCCTCCGCAAGATAAATTATTATCATCACCAGCTGCAATTGAAACAAAGTGATCATCACCATCATCCCTTTAGCCATCATCATCACCACCACCAACTTTTGGTAAATGTAGGTGTCTGATTGGTTGGGAGGGTTGATGGATACTCCATAGTGGCGCTTGAATGTCTCCTGCATGGTGATAGGATCATCTCAGTAGTGATAGTAGTAGTAGTGATAGTAGTAGTAGTAGTAGTGATAGTAGTAATAGTGATAGTAGTAGTAGTAGCCGTAGTGGTAGTAGTAGTAGTAGTAGTATAAGTAGTAGTGGTAGTAGTAGTAGTATTAGTAGTATAAGTAGTAGTGGTAGTAGTAGTAGTAGAATCAGTAGTAGTAGTAGTAGCAGTAGTGGTAGTAGTAGTAGTAGTAGTAGTAGTCATAGAAATAGTAGTAGTAGTAGTCATAGAAATAGTAGTAGTAGTAGTAGAGACAAGATTATAGTGATGAGACAACACGAACCCAGCAGGATGAGTGCATGGCACTAGTGCATGTGGTCACTTCCTTGTGCTGGATCGCTGTGTGTGTCGTTGTAGTAGTGGTAGTAGTAGTAGTAGTCGTAGTAGAATAACAATCGTGTTGGTTGTAGTAGCAGTAGTAGTAAGATATAAGTGATGGTGGTTGTAGGAGTAGTAGTAGTAAGGTATAAGTGGTGGTGGTTGTAGTAGCAGTAGTGATAACTAAGCCATTCCTTAAGCACACACCTTCCGAGGCCTGGTCCACACCAAAGAGTAGCGAATCACAGCTGTTCCTGAAGAGGGAAGTGTGTCCTGATTGGTGGGCCTCCTTGCAGCAGCCAATGAAGTCGAGGGAGGAGGGACCAGGGGAGCTGTTGCAGGCGCTCGAGACGTTGTCATGACTGCCACTCCTCTTGCTGCTGCTGCTGCATGGTTGCTGCTAGTTGACCTCTTCATTCATATGTATGAGAGGGTATGCAAGCACCGTTTCTATAAATATTTATTTATTATTTATGTGTGAGTGTGTGTGTGTATGTGTGTGTGCTCACGTTTGCTTGGTGGGTCGTGCACAGAAGGGACTGTAGTCTGTGGAATTCTTAGGCGTAAAGTCTCTGTGTGTACGTGTGTTTGTTAGTGTAATTGTGTGCGAATGTAATATCATGTGTACAAATGTGAGCGTGTCAACGTGATTGTCAGTGTGAACGACAGCTCACAACAGCCACAACACACACACAAACAAACACACACACACCCATCTACCTGGAGGAAGTGAGGAGGGTAAGATGGTGGTCAGTGAAGGAGGTGAGTTGGTGGGACATGTAGTGGTGCAGACAGAGGTCAAGGCAGTCGTTTCCATGCACGCTCCTGCTCACCACCGCCACCTCTGACGTCTTCGTCGCTGTGTGGTGCTTGTGTGCGATTAACTGTTAAACGGAAAAAACTATTGAAACATAATTGCAAGAAACGATCTATTCTAAAGATTGCTTAATTCAAGACATTGCTTTTAACATTGACAAATAGCACACAAGAGAGACCATCAGAGAGGGGGTAGGGCAGACTCTTGATGACGTCATCCTGCCACCACTTGGTGTAGCTGGTCGTTGATTGGTTAGTCACCATCACCATCATCATCACCACCCTCATCATCGTCATCATCACCACCATCACCATCATCATCATCATCACCACCATCATCATCATCATCGTCATCATCATCATAATCATCATCAGCACCACCTCTTTCTCCTCTTTTGTAACTCTCTCACACGAAGATCGTCTCTATTGTGCAAGTAGAAGTCGTTTTTGAGATTCCAAAGAGGGGTGGGTTGGTGGTGGAGGGGGGTGGAAGAGGAGGGTTGGTGGTGGAGGGGGATGAAAGAAGTGGGTTGGTGGTGGAGGGGGGTGGAAGAGGAGGGTTGGTGGTGGAGGGGGGTGGAAGAGGTGGGTTGGTGGTGGAGGGATGGCTGGTATATTCCATGGAAGAGGTTTATAGAGTTCTGCTTGTCGGAATCTGCCAAATAAGGATGACCTTGAAGGTAGCTTGAGCATGCTTCCTTCACGACCAGGTCAAGGTCAAGCCATCTCAACAAGACAACTTCACTACCGTCACCATGCACTATCCACCCCCTCAACAACCATCATCACCAGCCCTATCATCATCATACACCCTCCACCACCAAAAAAATCGATCACTACCATCACCCTAACAAAAAATCGCTTTATAACACCCTACTCCTGAAAAACACGATAACCACCGCACTCGTAACCACGGAACCCCTTCCATCTACTCTC
>OX030967.1:2182180-2189680 GCA_943735955.1 Piscicola geometra | reverse complement strand
GGAGTGGGGATGGAAAAGAGCTGGACTAAGAAGTGTATACTGTGCACTGCAAAGGAGCATAATGAAATACGCCAGCCCTGCATGGACACCTTGGACCCCAAAAACCCACATCGCCAAGATCGAGAAAGCCCAACTTCGTACTGCCAAAATCCTCACCTGTCTCACAGCAACAACGCCCTCTGAAGCAGTCCTCGTTGAAGCAGACCTCGCCAACATGGAGACGAGGTTTGATCAAGCTTCCCTCAAAAGGGCTGTTAAATGGGTGAGATATGAGCAGGAAGGCTGGAGGAAGGCACTTGTGGAGAGACAAGAGACCATGAAGTTGAAACAAAACAGCTGGAGAGCCAATTTCCTCCACCAAGCAAAGGCACTTCTCCCAGAAGACCCACTGCACGAAGCGGTATACGAGCCCAAGCCGCCTTGGTTCAACTTCCCTCTCAACATCAGCTACTCCAACACCAGCAAGCACGACCTTGACCTCATGCAACTGGAAGCAGCTAAAGATGCCATCTCTCAGGAAGGCGAAGCGGACTTTACCATCTTCACTGACGGCTCGGTGCAAGGGATGGCAAAGCATGGTGGTGCTGCGGTGGTGGTGTACCAAAGGGATCAGAAGGTAGTTACCTGGAACAAACCCACAGGATACAAGAGTAACTCAGTGGACACTGAAAGAATTGCGGTTGAGGAGGCTCTGAAATGGTTGAGTGAGAGAGAGGACTGGAGCATGGCAAAGATTGTGTGCGATTGCAAGCCGCTTCTCTCGCTAATGGCATCCAACTCTCTCTCCTCCCATCGAATCTCAGAGCTAACTGCACAGTGTGCCAACCTGAACAAAAAGGTTCTCTTCATCTGGGTGCCAAACCACTGCTATCTGATCGGAAACGACGAGGCTGATGCAGAAGCAGCTACAGGAAGCAGGTCACAGCTAACCCCCTTAAGCCAAGGCCTATCAAAAACAGGGATCTGCCAAGCAGTCACAAGCCACAGACCTCAAGAACACCACTTCAGTAACGACAGACTGAATGGCATCTACAAAGGCAGGCTCAAGAAAGCTGAGGAGGAGCTCACCAAACCTGCTCGCACCAACCTGAGCAGGTTCCGTACTGGGCGCCAACCGGCCTACCAATGTAGAATTGGCCTAAGCCAAGAGGACCAGTGCAGACTCTGCAAGGCGGCCCAGAAAACAACAACTCACCTCTGGACAGACTGCCCAGCCCTGGAACCAGATAGGGTAGTACACGGGTTGAGCAAGAACACTAGAGAACTGACTCAAGAGCCTGGCAGGGCAGCGCAGCTGGTTGAGACTATCCTCTCCAGACTGCTAAACAACTCAACGAATTAAAACAACAACAACAACAATGACAACAACAACCTCAACAACCAGCAACAACAACAACAACGACAAGAAGAAGAGCACCAGCACCTGTCTGACGAGGGCTCTCATGGCGATGACGTACTGCGCGGTGTTCGTTCTGTCGAGGCAGTCGATGCAGTTTGTCCTCACCACGCCACACTGCAGTCTGCCACTGCCACCACCACTGCCACCACTGCCACTCCTACCTCCTGCATCCCCTGTTGCGACCTTCTTGGGGCTACATGCCTTCTTCAAGTTTGTTTTTGTTTGGTTGTTGGCTTGGTTGGCATCATTGCAATGCCCTCCACTTGCCAACCACCACTCGTCACCTGATCGCCTTGCTGAGCTCTCTGTTGCTTCTTTGGTGATCCTGGTGCACAGTCTGTCTTGGCAGCGTTCCAAGTATTCATTGCTGGAAATGGGAGTAAACGTACAAACAAACACACAAACAAACACACACACACACACACACACACACGGACGCACGCACACACACAAACACACATACAGAGACACACACACTCACACACACACATACACATGGAGCTTCTTGTGATCGGCAAGTAGGAGGGGCTTGTAGGAGTGGAGGGGGGCGTGGTTGTGGTGGAAGCCTGTCTGGCAGACGCAGTGCTCAGCTATCTGCTCCAGCTGCTGCAACACGTTGGATGTCTTGCTGGTGGTGGGTGGAGGGTGGGTGGGTTGGAGGGTGGGTGGTTGGAGGGTGGGTGGGTTGCTGGTGGTGGGTGGGTTGGAAGGTGGGTGGTTAGAGGGTGGGTGGTTGGAAGGTGGGTGGTTGGAGGGTGGGTGGTTGGAGGGTGGGTGGGTTGGAAGGTGGGTGGTTGGAGGGTGGGTGGTTAGAGAGTGGGTGGTTGGAGGGTGGGTGGGTTGGAGGGTGGGTGGGTTGGAGGGTGGGTGGGTTGGAGGGTGGGTGGGTTGGAGGGTGGGTGGGTTGGAGGGTGGGTGGGTTGGAGGGTGGGTGGGTTGGAGGGTGGGTGGGTTGGAGGGTGGGTGGGTTGGAGGGTGGGTGGGTTGGAGGGTGGGTGGGTTGGAGGGTGGGTGGGTTGGAGGGTGGGTGGTTGGAGGGTGGGTGGTTGGAGGGTGGGTGGGTGGTTGGAGGGTGGGTGGTTGGAGGGTGGGTGGTTGGAGGGTGGGCGGTTGGAGGGTGAGTGGTTGGAAGAACGATGAGGAATTGAAGAAAGTTGTTTTGTTGCGTCACTTTTGATTCTAAAAACTAAACTGCTGTTCTTCTCGCTCCTCGTACATTCAATACACACCCTTAAACTCCTACGAACGCCATCACTAACCCTTCCCCACCTACCCAACCAAACCCCACCCCACCTACCCAACCAAACCTCCCCCCACCTATCCAACCAAACCTCACCCCACCTACGCATCCAAACCTCACTCCGACTCCCTAAACACCCTCTCCTCCTTTTTTTATTTTCGAAATCTCTCACCAGTCCCCCTTCCCAAATCTTCTCTCAACACCCTCCCTCTAATATCCAACCCCTCTCAGACATCCCCCTCTCACCTCCCTTCCCCTCTGAAACCCTCCTACCAACCCAACACACCCATCTCACACGTACCTAACCAAACTTCTACCAACCAACCCACTTCCTCAAACACCTCAACCAACCTCCCTCCACACAAACACCAACCAACCTCCCTCCATACAACACCAACCAACCTCCCTCCACACAAACACCAACCAACCTCCCTCCATACAACACCAACCAACCTCTCTCCATACAACACCAACCAACCTCCCTCCACACAAACACCAACCAACCTCCCTCCACACAAACACCAACCAACCTCCCTCCATACAACACCAACCAACCTCCCTCCATACAACACCAACCAACCTCTCTCCATACAACACCAACCAACCTCCCTCCACACAAACACCAACCAACCTCCCTCCACACAAACACCAACCAACCTCCCTCCATACAACACCAACCAACCTCCCTCCATACAACACCAACCAACCTCCCTCCACACAAACACCAACCAACCTCCCTCCATACAACACCAACCAACCTCTCTCCATACAACACCAACCAACCTCCCTCCATACAACAACAACCAACCTCCCTCCACACCATACAACACCAACACCAACACACACACCAACACACACACCAACACACACACAAACACCAACACACACACACACACAAACACCAACACACACACACTCACACACACACGCACACACACACACACAAACACACACACACACACACACACACACACACACACACCAACACACACCAACACACACACACACACACACACCAACACACACACAAACACACACACACACACACACACACACCCTGAGGCCTTGTTGAGGTTGGCCATGTCACAGGGCACATAGAGGATGCGGTGGTGCAGGGGCAGGAAGTGGTTCAAGTGGCCGATCGCCTGCATCCACTCCTCACTCAGCATGCTCTCGTGCCGTCGCTTCTCCTCCTTCTGTTGCGAGTGGGCGTGCGTGAATAGAAGGGTGTGTGTCTGTGTGTGTGTGTGTGTGTGTGTGTCTGTGTGTGTGTGTGTGTGTGTTTGTGTGTGTGTGAGTGTTTGTCTGTGTGTGTGTGTGTGTGTGTGTGTGTGTGTGTGTGTGTGTGTGTGTGTGTGTGTGTGTGTGTGTGTGTGTGTGTGTGTGTGTGTGTGTGTGTGTGTGTGTGTGTGTGTGTGTGGTCAATAGCGGGTGGGTAGGTGTGGGTGGGTGAATGTGTGTGTGTTGGTGTGGGTGGGTGGCTGTCAGTGGGTAAGATAACGTTAGTGTGTGTTAACATGAGTGTGTAAGTGGTTGTATGGGTGTGAGAGTGGTTGTGGTTGCATGGGTGTGAGAGTGGTTGTGGGCGTGTGTATGTGTGTGAATAATTAGGTGAGTTGTTCAAAAGCTAGCTAAGTGTGCTCGTGTAAAGAGTAACACTGGTTCGTCTCCCAACCTAGCAAATCCACCACCCCCCCCCCCCACACCTACTCAATCAACCACCACCCTACACACAACCATCCACTAAACCACCACACCCATCACCACAACCTCTTAACCATTACAACCACCACACGAACCCACCCACCACCACACGCACCCACCCACCACCACACGCACCCACCCACCACCACACGAACCCACCTACCACCACACGCACCCACCCACCACCACACGCACCCAACCACCACCACACGCACCCACCCACCACCACACGCACCCACCCACCACCACACGCACCCAACCACCACCACACGAACCCACCCACCACCACACGCACCCACCCACCACCACACGAACCCACCCACCACCACACGCACCCACCCACCACCACACGAACCCACCCACCACCACACGCACCCACCCACCACCACACGCACCCACCCACCACCACAGGCACCCACCCACCACCACACGCACCCACCCACCACCACACGAACCCACCCACCACCACACGCACCCACCCACCACCACAGGCACCCAACCACCACCACACGAACCCATCCACCACCACACGAACCCACCCACCACCACACGCACCCACCCACCACCACACGAACCCACCCACCACCACAGGCACCCACCCACCACCACACGCACCCACCCACCACCACACGAACCCACCCACCAGCACACGCACCCACCCACCACCACACGCACCCACCCACCACCACACGAACCCACCCACCACCACACGAACCCACCCACCACCACACGCACCCACCCACCACCACACGAACCCACCCACCACCACACGCACCCACCCACCACCACACGCACCCACCCACCCCCACACCCACCACCACACGAACCCACCCACCACCACACGCACCCACCCACCACCACACGCACCCACCCACCACCACACGCACCCACCCACCACCACACGCACCCACCACCACACGCACCCACCCACCACCACACGCACCCACCCACCACCACACGCACCCACCCACCACCACACGCACCCACCCACCACTACACGCACCCACCCACCACCAAACGAACCCACCCACCACCACACGCACCCACCCACCACCACACGAACCCACCCACCACCACACGCACCCACCCACCACCACACGCACCCACCCACCACCACACGCACCCACCCACCACCACACGCACCCACCCACCACCACACGCACCCACCCACCACCACACGCACCCACCCACCACCACACGCACCCACCCACCACCACACGCACCCACCCACCACCACACGCACCCACCCACCACCACACCCACCACCACACGAACCCACCCACCACCACAGGCACCCACCCACCACCACACGCACCCACCCACCACCACACGCACCCACCCACCACCACACGCACCCACCCACCACCACATGCACCCACTCACCACCACATGCACCCACTCACCACCACATGCACCCACCCACCACCACACGAACCCACCCACCACCACACGCACCCACCCACCACCACACGCACCCACCCACCACCACACGCACCCACCTACCACCACATGCACCCACTCACCACCACATGCACCCACTCACCACCACATGCACCCACCCACCACCACAGGCACCCACCCACCACCACACGCACGCACCCACCCACCACCACACGCACCCACCCACCACCCCATGCACCCACCCACCACCACACGCACCCACCCACCACCACACGCACCCACCCACCACCACACGCACCCACCCACCACCCCATGCACCCACCCACCACCACACGCACCCACCCACCACCACACGCACCCACCCACCACCACATGCACCCACCCACCACCACACGCACCCACCCACCACCACACGCACCCACCCACCACCACACGCACCCACCCACCACCACACGCACCCACCCACCACCCCATGCACCCACCCACCACCACACGCACCCACCCACCACCACACGCACCCACCCACCACCACACGCACCCACCCACCACCACAGGCACCCACCCACCACCACAGGCACCCACCCACCACCACACGCACCCACCCACCACCACACGCACCCACCCACCACCCCATGCACCCACCCACCACCACACGCACCCACCCACCACCACACGCACCCACCCACCACCACACGCACCCACCCACCACCCCATGCACCCACCCACCACCACACGCACCCACCCACCACCACACGCACCCACCCACCACCACATGCACCCACCCACCACCACACGCACCCACCCACCACCACAAGCACCCACCCACCACCACATGCACCCACCCACCACCACAAGCACCCACCCACCACCACAAGCACCCACCCACCACCACATGCACCCACCCACCACCACACGCACCCACCCACCACCACAGGCACCCACCCACCTTGACCAAGTCGAGGACAATGATGGGCGAGCCGTAGCGACTCAGCAGGCGGTTGAAGTGCCTGCCTGTGCTCACGTAACAGGGGTCTCTGTGGTTCACTGTGGTGGTGGTGGTGGTGGTGATGATGGTGATGATGGTGATTTAACTGATACGGTGGGCATTAGGTAAACTTGGTATAGAGGAGTGGCTGGTGAGAGTGGTGCAGTCTATGTATTCGGAGGTGAAAAGCAAGGTAAGGGTTGGTGAAGGCTTCAGTGAGAAATTAAACTCTCCACAAAACCACCTTCCCATCAATCACCCCATCATACCATACCATTTATCCGACCAACAAACCATCTATCTAGCAATTCACGATAAAGGCTTCCAAATTTGTGGACCACGACACCACATGGGACACATTTGGAGTGGTCTTATGTGCAGTCTGCCTTAAAGGAACTAGTAAAAACTCCTTTCTATGCAGCGGGTGCTCATCCTGGGTGCACAAGAGATGCTCAGGCATTAAAGGCTCCCTCCGCTCAGACCCAAATTACAAGTGTGCCCGCTGTCAAGGCACAGCTCGACCGATAGACGGAAGACCAATTGTGGAAGTTCTTGTTGATGAAGACAAACTTGAAGTCGTTCTTGAATTCTGCTACTTAGGTGACATGCTGTCTGCTGTGAGGATGCTGCCATAACCCGATGCAAGTGTGCGTGGGGAAAATGGCAACAACTCTTTTTCTACTCAAAAACGACCAGATGGGCCAGAAAAGACCTGGGAGCACAAATGGCCATGGTCACAAAGGATGGAGACATTGAGGCATTTCAGCCAGA
>OX030967.1:2157180-2179680 GCA_943735955.1 Piscicola geometra | reverse complement strand
AGTAGTAGTAGTAGTATTAGTAGTAGTAATCGTAGTAGTAGTAGTAGTAGTAGTATTAGTAGTAGTAATCGTAGTAGTAGTAGTAGTAGTAGTAATAGTAGTAGTAGTAGTATTAGTAGTAGTAGTAGTAATAGTAGTAGTAGTAGTAGTAGTAGTAGTAGTAGTAGTAGTAGTAGTAGTAGTAGTAGTAGTAGCGACCTAGCCTCATCAGGATGAGGGTTCTTGTTTGAGGAAGGTATGTAGATGGTGGAGGTATCTTCAATCTATGGTGATTGTGATTATAATATGGTGATGATAATGATGATGTAAAGTGATAATGTAAAGTGGTGATAGCTATTTTAGTGACTGTTTAGTAGTGGTGGCGATGTGGTTGTTGCGATGAACTAAAACCACAACCACCACAACTACAACCACAACCACAACAACCACAACCACCACAACCACAACTACCATAACTACCTAAACCGCACATCAAATATCACAACCACTACAGCAACCACACCAAGACTCTTCCAAACCACCACAACAAGACTATACCACACCACAACCCCATATCACTATAACAACAACCACAGTACAACACCACAACCACAGCACAACACCACAACCACAGCACAACACCATAACCACAGCACAACACAACAACCACAGCACAACACAACAACCACAGCACAACACCACAACCACAGCACAACACCACAACTACAACCACACAACACCACAACCACAGCACAACACCACAACCACAACTACAACCACACCACAACCACACCACCACCACACCACAACCACACTACAACCACAGCACAACCACCACACCACAACCACACAACCACCACACCACAACCACACAACCACCACACCACAACCACACAACCACCACACCACAACCACACCACAACCACACCACCACACCACAACCACACAACCACCACACCACGACCACACCACAACTACACCACAACTACACCACGACCACACCACGACCACACCACAACTACAGCACAACCACACCACAACTACACCACAACCACACCACAACTACACCACAACCACACCACAACTACACCACAACTACACCACAACTAAAGCACAACTACAGCACTACACTGAAACTTCTCCGAACCAGCTAAATCACGTCACAACGATCAAAACCACACCACAAGCACAACCTTGTAGACAGCATGGGCAGCCACCTCAGCCACCTTCCTCTTCCTCGTCACCACCACCATGTACCAGCCCTGCAAGAAGCAGATGAAGCCTGTGTTGGTGGGTGAGAGGATGGGTGGATGAGTGAGTGGGTGGATGTTGGGTGGATGAGTTGGTGGGTGGATGAGTGGGTAGGTGGATGAGTGGGTGGGTGGATGGATGGGTGGATGAGTTGGTGGATGAGTGGTTGGTGGATGAGTGATTGGTGGATGGATGGGTAGCAGGTAGATGAGTGATTGGTGGATGGATGGAAATATAAATTGATCACACTACGCACCACACCACACTAAACTACACAACCCTAGATCACACAAAATTACAAAACCACTACAACAATTCAACACACACAACACACCACACTAAACCACACCACTAACCACTACAACAATTTAACACACACAACACACCACACTAAAACACACCACTAACCACTACAACAATTCAACACACACAACACACCACACTAAACCACACCACTAACCACTACAACAATTTAACACACACAACACACCACACTAAACCACACCACTAACCACTACAACAATTCAACACACTCAACACACCACACTAAACCACACCACTACACACAACTCTAACAGCAACAGCGACAACAGCAACTCATAGCACTCACCGACGATGGCGTGGGCAGTGAGCAGCTTCTTGAGGCTGCTCTTGCTGTTGTTGCCTCGTTTGTTTCCCTCCTCGATCATCCTCAACAACTCCTCCACCTCCTTGCCACTGTACTTCATCTGTGTGCGTGGATGGTGAGTGGGAGGGTGGGTGTGGTGGGTGTGGTGGGTGGGAGAGTGGGATGGTGGGTGCGTGGATGGTGAGTGGGAGGGTGGGTGTGGTGGGTGTGGTGGGTGGGAGAGTGGGATGGTGGGTGCGTGGATGGTGAGTGGGAGGGTGGGTGTGGTGGGTGGGAGAGTGGGATGGTGGGTGCGTGGATGGTGAGTGGGAGGGTGGGTGTGGTGGGTGTGGTGGGTGGGAGAGTGGGATGGTGGGTGTGGTGGGTGGATGGTGAGTGGGAGGGTGGGTGGGTGGGTGGGTGGGTGGGTGGGTGGGTGGGTGGGTGGGTGGGTGGGTGGGTGGTGAGTGGGATGGTGGGTGAGTGGGATGGTGGGTGCGTGGATGGTGAGTGGGAGGGTGGGTGTGGTGGGTGTGGTGGGTGGGAGAGTGGGATGGTGGGTGTGGTGGGTGGATGGTGAGTGGGAGGGTGGGTGGGTGGATATTGAGTGGGTGGATGGTGAGTGGGAGGTTGGGTGTGGTGGGTGGGTGATTATAGAGATTTAATTAAATATGAGAATGAATCATTCATACTCCCACATATACTTTCTGAAAGCCTGAACTGAAACTGGCGCATATTCTCTCTGTTCTATCCACACCCCCTCCTGTCATCTACCTCTTTCTTTAACATCCACCCTCCTTTGAAACCTGCCCCTCCTCTCCTCTCCCACCTGGTCATCAATGATGGAAAGATCTTTCGGTTCAGTGCGGTCGATCTTCAGCACTCTGAAGCTGTCTTCACTCACGTTGCTGCCCACCAAGTAGAACCTCTGCAGGTGTTTAGGAGACATTCAGAAGTATTTGTCAAGAAGCTCTGATGGCATGTTTGAGAGTTTGCAAGTTTTTTTGGAAAATTAAAGCATTTTTTTAAAGTATACAGAATGTTTAAAATGGATAAAGGATGTTTAATAATGATACAGGATGTTGAAGGATACAAGATGTAGGTTGGATTCTAAAACAATAGCGTCAATTGAATGAATTGCAATATTTTTTGAGACAATTTCTCGGTCAAACAGATCTCACCGCTTGCGTTTCATAGACGACAACCTTCTGCATTGAGTTGATTGCTGGAACTTGAATTACATTGTACGAATCTATGCTAATTTGATCCATCCTTCTTGTGAAAAAGATAAATATTGCGAAAATGTGTTAGTTTCACTCAGAACTATATTTAAATTAAATAATTTAATCATTTGATCAAATGGGTAGGAGTAGTATTTAAAAGTACATTTTACTTGTAATAAGTTAAAAGTAATAAAGATTAAATAAATTATTTTAAAAATCACTGAAAACATATATATATATAGCATATTATTATATGTATATGAATGACAATAAATTAACTTAATTAATTATTAATCGTTCAATAATAAAAACAACAATGAGCAGTTTTCTAGTGGAGTATATTCCAAAAGTGCTTCCAGCCCACATAAGCTGAGCATTTTCTGCCACCAGATCATCAGTTGCATCAAAGCTTTAAACCATTGATCAAGCCACGATTCATTTCCAGATCAAATCTTTTTCACAAACTGACTAATTTTTTCAAATGAAATCATTCAGATTGGTGGCTACCTAGGTTGTGGGCTTTTATGATACTTTAATAAAAACGACTTCGATGACAGTTACCACTGCAGTTTAATTTATCCAAGAAAGAAAGCATCAAGTGTGATGAAGTGTCAAAAAAGCATCAAAACGACTTTGTATTAAATGTTTTAAATTCGAAATATAAAAAATGTAAACGCTAAAAAGAAAGAATTTGATGGTAAATGAAAGGATTGGTGGGTGATGCAAGTTTTGAGGATGCATGAGTGGTGCAAGGACTCATATAACCACGTGTAAGTAGTCACACTCCTGAGGGGGTTTGGTTGAGGTGTTGATTGTTATTGTTGTTGTTGTGGTGGTGATTCATAGGTTCCTAGACTCCCCCAACCCTTCCCTCATCACTCACCCACTCTGCCACAATCAACCAGCCAACAAAACATCCACCTTCAATGCATCCCCTCACCACCCTACCAACCACCCAAACAACCACCCAACCAACCACCCCCCACCACCCAACCAACCACCCCCCCACCACCCAACCAACCACCCCCCACCACCCACCCAACCAGCCATCCTACCAACCACCCCTCCACCAACCACCCCGCCACCAAACACCCCCCCACCACCCAACCAACCAACCACCCCCCACCCACCCAGCCACCTTGCAGGACATCAGTAGGTTGGTGAGGGAGGCTTGTTGGAAGAGACTGAAGGAGGGGGGGTGGCCGCAGAGGGTGGAGTGCGCCTCTGAGCTGTGCAGTAGGTTGCGTTCAATCATCGGGAGAGAGAGGGCGTCCTGCTGTAGGATGGGATTGGATGGGGTGGATTGGATCGGATAGGTTGGAATGGAATTAAATGGAATGGATTGGATTGGATGCCACGCTGTGAGAAAGGCTAAAGATAGGAGCAATTAGAAGAAGGTTTAAAAAGATGTGCCGTTTTGGTGAAGAATGGATGATGAATGCTGATTGGGATGACATGGATCAAAGTTTGGATGTAATGGGATTTGTAGTGGGATAAGAAATGGATGAATATTCAGGTGGATGAAAGTTGTTGTCTCGAGTGGGACAATGAGACGGATGAGTGATGGATGGAAGAATAATGGATGGAAGGGAGTAATTATGATGAATGAAGAAAAAACTATGATGGAAGGAAGAAAGGATGATGGATGGATGGAAGAATGATGATGGATGGAAGAAAGAAGATGATGGATGTAAGCATCAATGACGTCACACCTCAGTGTCAATCCTCAAACCACACTCGCACTGCACTATGTTGAAGCTCAATGTTAGAGAGTTCCTGATGATGATGATGGTGGAAATGATGATGATGAAGGTGGTTATAATGATGATGGTGGTGATGATGATAACAATGGAAAAGATGGAAATGATTATGATTGCGATGTTGAAATTCATGTGACACAAACATCTCCATTGTGCTAGTTGAGCTTGAAGATCCTCAACTATCATGGTTCGTCACTTAAGCCTCATTAAGTTATGACCCAATTTGAAGAACATCCATTTTCGTGAGTATTTATAGACCAAAAATATAACCAGGTCAGAAAAGAACCAACGATGACTCACTTGAGGCAGACAGGACACACAATGGACTTCTGACTCGCCTCAAACTCACGACTCGCCATCTCTCCCTCCTCCTCCTCCTCCTCCTCCTCCTCCATCCACTCATCCATTCCCTCCTCCACCCTCATCCATCCCTCCCCCCTCATGCACTCCTCTATTGCTCTCCTTTCTAGGAGGGTTGGAGGTGGTTTGGAAGGGGTTGAGATGGAGGTGGTTTGGAAGTAGGTGGAATGGTAGTTTGGGTTTGGTAAATAGATTTTAAAGATTTTTTCAGTTTTAAAACATGATAAATAAAAAGAAGCGCCATCCATTCTCTTGCTCCTCATCATCTGTTGTTTCTCTATCCACTTGCCCCTCACAACTTTCCTAACCATTCCCTTATCATAAACCCTACTTTCAATCTTTTCTTACCTTCCCTCCCTCCCACTCCAAACCTCACCTTCCCTTCCTTCCTTCCTCCCCCTCCTCTCCTTCCCTCCCTCCCCCTCCAAACCTCACCTTCCATTCCTTCCCCACTCCAAACATTCCCTACCTCCCCCTCCTCATCTTTACTTTCCCTCCCTCCCTCCCCCTCCTCATCTTTACTTTCCCTCCCTTCCTCCCCCTCCTCATCTTTACTTTCCCTCCCTCCCTCCCCCTCCTCATCTTTACTTTCCCTCCCTTCCTCCCCCTCCTCATCTTTACTTTCCCTCCCTACCTCCCCCTCCTCATCTTTACTTTCCCTCCCTCCCTCCCCCTCCTCATCTTTACTTTCCCCCCTTCCTCCCCCTCCTCATCTTTACTTTCCCTCCCTACCTCCCCCTCCTCATCTTTACTTTCCCTCCCTACCTCCCCCTCCTCATCTTTACTTTCCCTCCCTACCTCCCCCTCCTCATCTTTACTTTCCCTCCCTCCCTCCCCCTCCTCATCTTTACTTTCCCTCCCTACCTCCCCCTCCTCATCTTTACTTTCTCTCCCTCCCTCCCCCTCCTCATCTTTACTTTCCCTCCCTACCTCGCCCTCCTCACCTTTACTTTCCCTTCCTACCTCCCCCTCCTCACCTTTACTTTCCCTTCCTACCTCCCCCTCCTCATCTTTACTTTCCCTCCCTTCCTCCCCCCCTGATCTTCACATTCCCTCCCTCCCCCTCCTCACCTTCCAGCATCAACTCCTCTCTCACTTCCTCCAACATCTTCAACAACTCATCTGTCTCATCTCCCTTCATGGAAGTCATGTCATTTACTTATCATCATCAGCATCATCATCATAACTATCATTATACTCATCATCATCATCATAAGCACCTCCAAAGATTGGCCCAGCTGAGAAGTCTTGAGGTTGTTGAACTCAGTGGCTAGAACCTGAGATTTAATAATGTATCATCATCATCATGACCAATGCATCATCATCATTATCATCATGACCAACACATAATTATCACCATTATAATTGATTGAAATGCTATAAAATCAGTGTTGCTTTGCATTTTAAAGAGATGAAATGGTAAACAAAACTAAGGATAATTAGAATAAACATTATATTTAATTTATCATTTGTCAAAATATCCTTAACATCATCATCATCATCATGCACACCTTCTCCACGGAAGAGACAAGCGTGTCAGCGGCCACTCCTCCCATCCTCATCTTCTCCAACAAACAACGACGACTCTCCGTCAGACGCTCCTTGCATTTCTGACATTGACAATATAACTTTATTTGTCATTAGTTAAATTATTTTTAGAATCTTTAAATCTCTTTTGAGTTTAAATGATTTCAGGATAATAATCAATCAATCAATCAATCAATCAAATAGATTTCTATAGCGCTCTTCAAATTCAATAATAATGCAAATGAAAACAAGACCTTTCTGTAGGTTTCCTTCCACGGGGGCGTTCCCATCTTGTAGAGTTTCTGGTGCTTCGACTCCATTGGACTCCAGCTCGGAGACTTGCACACATTCGATTCTCTCAAAGACATTTCACTCAATAAAACTCAGTAACTTGTGATTTAAATATTTATAATTAAAATTAAATTAAAGGTTAAATATTATAAAGTAAGATAAACTTTAAGTTATTGGGAAAATTGATTGACAAACCCGCTGAAATTTAATCTTGGGCTTTAAATAGGGCTGTGTTTTTAAAAGTTAAATAATTTATTATAAAATAATTGAATATAAAATATAATAAATTTTTTTTAAAATATATTTTGCTCATTAAAACTCTCATAGTAAATTTAAATTTCTCAGTTAAATTAAAAATGTTCTGGTATCAGTCGAAGGGTTTCACACTTTGCCAGCCAACTGTACATCATCAATATTATCATAATCATAATCATCATCATCATCATCATCATCATCATCATCATCATCATCATCATCATCATCAGCATCATTATTATTATTATTATTATCCTTATCACCACCACCAACACCATCCTTCTCATCATGTAAAACACTGCATAGTTAGTTTTTCTTGAAATCTCCAAATGTTGATTAGTGTTTAAATCTCTGATGACAGTCAATTTATAAACATCTTTACAAACAGCAGTGTTGTATCGAAGCATACACTAAATACAAATAGCTGTTCAGTGCTTAACTTAAATCACAAACTATGGAGGAAAAAAAGCATTTTTAATAGAGAAATAAAACAATATTAAAAAATAATTTTGTATTAAAAGAATGAAAACATTCCCATCGAAAGAGATTTTTAATGATTAGAATGAAAATAATTCAATGGAAACGTAATGACAACTCGGCGGCGATGATTAGCCAGATATTCTGCACCAGCATCAAATATTCACGAAGCCATTAGAACCTTCTAGACTCGTCTGTCTTTTGAAGGAATTCAATGAAAGGGAAGTTCTTGTTGTCGCCGTGTCCTTAATACTTTGCACTCCTGCCACAACCGCAACCCAGTTTACTTTGAAACACCAGTAGCCCAGCAACCACCATCTCAATCACCTCTATCAAAACTCCAACTACAAAAAGCCTTACAACCACACCAAACCTTACAACCACACCAAACCTTACAATCACACCAACTACTTCAATCATTACAGCCACATCAGCAACCACTACAACCATTACAGCCCCTACAATTACATCAACCACATCAACCACCACATCAGCAGTAGCACAAAACACTACACCACTTTGACCACATCAACCACCACATCAGCAGTAGCAGCAGTGGGGACTGCACAGGTTGCCAATGTCCACTGAGCTGCGGTCTCTCTGTCTCCGGTTCTTGAACCAGTTACTCACCTGGTGGTGATGATGACGGTTGTGGTAATGATGATGATGATGATGGTTGTAGTGGTGATGATGATAATAATTTTATGTGTGTAATGCTTCTGATGCTTTTGAATACGAAGAGACACTTTGCCGGCATGAACAAACTACCAGGCAATTTATCGTGATTGAAAATCACAATTTATTTTCAAAACATGTAAAAAAAACTTGACATTAAAATTTTTTTTCACAAAAATTGATTTTGCTGATATCTTTTTTTATTTGTTTGTCGGCAGTCTGACAGTCTTTTTGCCTTGAATAAACGAACCTTTTACCATTTAAAATAAAATAAATAATAATAAAATCCTAATTGAATAATTAAAAGATTAATTGAATGACTAATTGGCTGATAGTTGCACCTGGGTGCGGGAGAGGCCTGTGGAGCGGGCGAGGTCTCTCTTCTCCTTGGGCGACGGGTACTGGTTCTTCAAGTACCAGTTGCGCAACATGATGCGAGATCTGGGCAGAGAGGGAGGGGAAGGAGGGGAGTGGGTTGAAATCGATGGATGAGAGGGTACGGTGTAGAAGTAACAATTATTGGCTTCTCTTTCTTTTCGTTCTTTCACTCTCTCTTCTTTCCTCTCCTTCTTCCCCAAACCCCAATATTTCTTTTCTACTTTTCCCATCCATCCATCCATCCATCCATCCATCCATCCATCCATCCATCCATCCATCCATCCATCCATCCATCCATCCATCCACGCACCTGTCCTTGAAGCAGTAGCTGGTCTCCTCTCCATCCCAGATGGTCCTGGGCAGAGGGTATTTCCTCCTCACCCGGTACTTGCCCACTGCTCCCAGCTGCTTGCCCCTCGACCTGTGGTGGTCGTCGTCGTTGTGATGATGATGATGATGGTGGTGATGATGGTGATGATGATGATGATGATGATGATGATGGTAAGGGTTGTTGGCAGATATGTTGTCGCCACAAATTCTTCTCAAAAAGTCAAAAATTAAAAACTTGAGATGGAAAAAAATAATAATTTGATTGTTTTGGGACCGATGGTGAGTTTGTTATATGATGAACTGCCTTCCTGCCCATTGTCCTCGACCCAATCACTGCATCACTTTCCAAGTAATTTAAGCGACATGAACCCTTGAAATATCAAAACTAGAACCAACCACCATCATCTATACAAACGTCTTGCAGCACAATTTACCACTAATCCAATAACCCCGACCATCACCACTCCAACCCTTTCAACCACTTCAACTTTTTCTAAACCCACTAATTTATCCTCTACCCCCTTCGCTCACGTACCACTTCAACCATCACAACCACTTCAACCACCACAACTACCACCACCACCACAACCACCACAACCACCACCACCACAACCACCACAAATACCACCACAACTACAACCACCACAACCACCACCACCACAACCACCACAAATACCACCACAACTACAACCACCACAACCATCACAACTACCACCACAACCATCACAACCACCACGACGACCGCTCAGCTTCGATGTAGTGGGCGGTGGTCCAGAGCGTCTGCATCGAGGGGTGGCTCGAGAAGTGGAAGTGGTGCTTGCTCAGGAGGCTGTACAACTCGCTAAAGCGGCCTGTGCAACGAGGTGGTGTGTGGAGGAGCGGTGCATGAAGTTCAGTTTCTCAAGCAAGCACTTCCACCTTTCCAGCATTCCTTCCAGCCTCCCTCCATTCTTCCATGAAATTCTTTTTCGCACTTTCATCCGCCACTTCTCTCAATCCAACTTTCCCAGCTTTCCCACCAGCCACTTCTTTCGACTCTGCCTCTTCCATCCTTCATCAACCACCCCCTCCTACGAGCCTTCCCACTCACCAACCCCCCAACCATCCTCCCAAATACCAACCACCCCCTCCTGACCACCCCCTCCTGACCACCCCCTCCTGACCACCCTCCCTGACCAGCATTGAAGAAGAGATAGGCCTTTGCCTTGAGGACACTCTCGTGGGCGAGGGCTTCTGCGGGTGCCTGGGTCGGCATCGAGGACATCAGACGCTCCAACGAGACTGGGTCGCTGGAACGGAGGAGGACCTGAAGGGTGGATGGGTGGAAGGGTGGAAGGATGGAAGGGTGGGTGGGTGGGTGGATGGGTGGGTGGGTGGGTAGGTGGGTGGGTGGGTGGGTGGAAGGGTGGGTGGGTTGGTGGGTGGAAAAAGCGAGAAAGAAGGGGAATGTAAGGTAGATAGAAGAAGAGATAAAAAAGAAAGAAATGTGATATGGATAAAGGGAAGAAGAGAGGGAGGAAAAAGATGGGAATGATTAAATGAGAGAAGAGTGGAGGAAGGAAAAGAAAGAGGAAGGGGAGGAGGGAAGAATGGAAATGTTAGATGAATGGAGGAAGAGAGGAAGAGAGGAGGAAGAATTGTTGGGAAAGGATGGAATAATTAGAAGAGAAAAGAGATTGAGCGGGATGAAGGAGTGAGTGGAAATGAGGTTTGGGATATTTGAAGAGAAAGTGAGGGAAGGTTGCAAAGGAGAAGATGGATGAGAATGAAAGAAGGATGGGTGGAAGAGAGGAGGAATGAGAAGGTGCTGGATGGAAAAGATGAAAGGTGGGTAGTGGAGGTATGAGAAGGTGGTGGATGGAAAAGATGAAAGGTGGGTGGTGGAGGGATGGTAGATGAGCAGAATGATCGAAGGAAAGACAGAATGATTTCTCGGCAACATCATCATCATCATCATCATCATCAACATCATCATCATCAGAAGTAGAAGACCTCACAAATGCATGCGATCTGCTCCACACTGAAGAGGCTCCCATCGCCACTTGCTGAGTTCTTTGATGTTGTTGTTGTTGTTGTAGTTGTTGTTGTTGTAGTTGTTGCTGTAGTTGTAGTTGCAGGGGTGGGTGATGGGTTGTCGAAGTTGCTGTTGAAAGTGTCACTCTTCATTGTCAACGGAGATGATGCGGTGTCTTTTTTAATTTTATTTGTTGTATCTGTAGTTGTTTTAGTTATGTCTTTGTGTCTGTTGTTGTATTAATGATGTCTTTGTATCTGTTGTTGTCGTATTATGTTTGTTGTTATTTTCGGATTGGTGTCTTTCATCTTTTTTATCAAGAAATTCCAAATGAGGAAATCACAACTTGTGGAGCCATTTCTACTTATATGCTCTTGTGCGTTTGTATTTGTGTGTGTGTGTTTGTGTGTGTGTATGTGTGTGTTTATGTGTGTGTCTGTATATATATATATATATATATATATATATATATATATATATATATATATATATATATATATATATATATATATATATATATATATATATATATATATATATATATATATATATATATATATATATATATATATATATATATATATATATATATATATATATATATATATATATATATATGTGTGTGTGTGTCTATTTGTGTGTGTGTGTGTGTATATGAGTGTGTGTGTGTGTATATGAGTGTGTGTGAGTGAGTAATCAGTCACATTTACCTAGCTAATCATCCACGGAGATCTGCTTTTTGTCATTCTGAATGAGGAAATATGAATATAATAACAACAAAAACAACAATAAAATAATATGATAATTAGAATAATACTAATAGTAGTAGTAATAATAATAATAATAAAAATAATTAATTAATAATAATAAAAACAATAATTAATAAATAATAATAACATTATCCATAATAATAGCAATAATGCTAATGATAAAACTTCAAAAGTTTGAATAACTAAAGTACAGCTTATAAAAAACATTAAAAAAACATAAAATATACACAGATAAAACACATTTCTTCGTCATCATCATCATCGTCATCATCATCATCATCATCATCATTATTTTATCATCGTCATCATCTTCATCATCCTCATCATCCCTATCATCATCAAAATCTTCACCACACCATTGCTACCATCCCCCACATAAGCAGAAATGGTTTTCAAAAACTGTCCGCTGCCACAAGGCCACACGTGCCGACGAAGGCTGCACCACAGGTATCTCGAGCTGGTTCCTTGGGAGGACGATGGTGGCGTCATGCGTGGTCAGAGGGTGACCTCCATTGCAAGGTCATGCGTGGTCAGAGGGTGACCTCCATTGCAAGGTCATGCGTGGTCAGAAGGTGACCTCCATTGCAAGGTCATGCGTGGTCAAAGGGTGACCTCCATTGCAAGGTCATGCGTGGTCAAAGGGTGACCTCCATTGCAAGGTCATGCGTGGTCAGAGGGTGACCTCCATTGCAAGGTCATGCGTGGTCAAAGGGTGACCTCCATTGCAAGGTCATGCGTGGTCAGAGGGTGACCTCCATTGCAAGGTCATGCGTGGTCAAAGGGTGACCTCCATTGCAAGGTCATGCGTGGTCAGAGGGTGACCTCCATTGCAAGGTCATGCGTGGTCAAAGGGTGACCTCCATTGCAAGGTCATGCGTGGTCAGAGGGTGACCTCCATTGCAAGGTCATGAAGAGTCAAAGAGGGAACGGATAAAAAGTCTTCAGGACATAAAGTCTTCAGGACATAAAGTCTTCAGGACATAAAGTCTTCAGGACATAAAGTTTTCAGGACATAAAGTCTTCAGGACATAAAGTTTTCAGGACATAAAGTCTTCAGGACATAAAGTTTTCAGGACATAAAGTCTTCAGGACATAAAGTCTTCAGGACATAAAGTCTTCAGGACATAAAGTCTTCAGGACATAAAGTTTTCAGGACATAAAGTCTTCAGGACATAAAGTCTTCAGGACATAAAGTCTTCAGGACATAAAGTCTTCAGGACATAAAGTCTTCAGGACATAAAGTCTTCAGGACATAAAGTCTTCAGGACATAAAGTTTTCAGGATAAAAAGTCTTCAAGAAAAGATTTTCATTGAAAATTTTTCATATATTTTATTTAATAGAAAAAATTTTTTAGAAAAAAATTTAATTAATAAATAATAATAAAAGTTTAACTAGTTATTTAAAATATTTTTTAGCTTATGTTGGAAATATTAAATAGAAGACATGAAACTTTCAGAGTTTTATGAGAAATGTGGTTAGAGCTCCCAGAAGGAAAAGAATAATCGGGAAGAAGTGCTTTTTTTATAATTTTATCAATTTTAATAGAGCAACATTAGATTAAAGTATTACATTTTAATCTTTCAGTTTTAAGGATCACGTATTCTTCCTTAATGATTATTTCCTTGAAGACTTTTTATAACCACGATTGAGAACCAGCAAACAATATTATAGTTAAAGTGACGAATCAACAACAGCCAAGTCAAATTTATTCAAATGCTATTTCGAGATTGAAAGAAAAAAATATAGCAAACATTAGATTAATGTATTAAATTTTATTCTTTAAGTTTTAACGATCACGTATTTTTCCTTAAAGATTAATTTTTTGAAAATTTTTTTCCTAAGACTTTTTATCCTAGAACCACGATGTGGCGTCAAAATGTTAGAATAATTGTTCAGCGCGTTCTGGCGGTTCGATGAGCTGGTGTGGTGATGAGCTTGGTCGAGCGTTGTCCACTGTCAAGCAGCGGTGCAGGAATCGAAGCGATTGGGTCTAGGAATGGTCATTCTTTTCAAGGTGAATTAAGTGAAATGTTTACAATATTTATTCAGAAACTATTAATATCTACATCTATAAGAGCATTCGTTTGTGTACGTGTTTGTATGCCTCTTTGTACGCCTTCTTGTACACGTCTGTGTGCCTGCCTTTAAATGTTTGTAAACTGGGAAGATGTGAAAGTACTGATGTGAACGGAGAGTCCTAGAACTCCACAAGAACCACCTTCAATAACCCCTACTTATCTGTTTGGTATATAATATGTATATAATATAAATATATAACATATTTAATGTATAATATACATATTGATTAATAAATAAAGTTGATATGCACTAATTGTAACATTATTAATAAGACCAATAAAAAGTAGTTAATAATAATAATAATAAGAATGGTGATAACAACAATAATTTATAATAATAAAAATGAAAAAAATATATTCCCAAAAACTCAAATTGGACTTGGAGATGATGATGATGATGATATTGATGATGATGATAGTGATGATGATGATAGTGACGATGAGTTCGTGATGATAGTGATGAAGACAATGATGGTGATGAGATCATGATTATGATGATGATAATAGTGATGATGATGATGAAGACGATGGTGATGATGATAGTAAGAATAGACTCGGACGAAAATGCTTCAAGAATAGAGTCCTGATAGACGGAGAGAAGTGCGGAAGAGAGCACTTGCGGAAGAATCAGTGCCAGTTCGATCCAGTTCGACACCCTCACAACTCGAGTTCGGCACCTGTAGAGTTAGCTTTCAGTCCCATCAAGATGCACCAAACTATTTCATTTGAGTTCGCCTGCCCCTTCTAACCCAGAGTAGAGAGTATCATTCCTTCCTTTCAAGAAATTCTAAAGCATGTCTCAGATGGATGGATGGGGTGGTATATGTATGGTAGAGTGGATAGATGGGGTGGTGGATGGATAGGATGGTGTATGTATGGTAGAGTGGATGGATAGGGTGGTGGATGGATGAGGTGGTGGATGGATGGTGAAAAGTTTCAATGAATGTATGGACAGATGGTTGGATATATGCGTGGAAACGGATGGTGGTGGTACATGAGTGGATACATGAGTGGATGAGAATGGAAGGATGAGTGATGGAGAAGCAGGCAATTATGCAGTAACCATGGAGATGAAAAGATCACATGCACAAGGGGTGCTATGGTGGAATGAATGACAAGACATTAAAAAGTAAAAGGTTTAAAAGCAAACTTGAATAAAAATTGTGAAAATAATAGTATAATCATGCAACATTTCAGCATCAGTGGCACTCGAACCCGAACTGTTTGCTTGCTTTGTGAGTGAAAGAGAAATAACAGAATCTAAATCATTATGACCAACATCATCATCATCATCCTCATCATCATTATCATCACCATCAAAAGCCTCTCAACAGATAATAGATAATATATACGATTCCTGAAGTAAGGAACGAAATGAATGAATGAAAGAAAGAAACGTTCAAAGAGAGAGAAAACGAGATGGAGGAGAGTGGAGAGGAAGAGAGAGCAATGGTCAGTCGGTGGAGGTGGAGGGCGGTCCTGAATTGTGTGAATCCAGTATGGACAAATTGAATTAGATTCACATAAAAATAAACAGAATGACGTCACTGTATCATGAAGGAGGGTCACGTGATGACGATGATGATGGAGGTTGTGATGATGATGATGATGATGATGAAGGAGGGTCATGTGATGATGATGATGAGGGGTGGTGGTTGAAGGATGGGAAAGAGGAGGGATGGAGGGATGGAGAAGGGGGAGGAGAGGAATGATCAGGGCAAGGGTGGGACGCCTCAGTGGCCGACTTCATCAGTTGCATTATGCAGCCCACTGCTCCAAAGTAGCCCTGTGTGTGTGTGCGTGTGTGTATGTTTTTGCGTGTGTGTGTGTGTGTATGTGTGCATGTGTGTGTGTGTATGGTACGTGTGTGTGTGTTGTAGAGATGGTGGTAAAGTGCTAGTAATGTGTGGAAGTGGTATCACAACTAACACTACCACAAACCCCTTCACAAAATCCGACTACCCTCACCAACACACACTACCCCACCATCCACTCCTTTCCACCCCCCCCCCCCCCTTTCCCTTCCCCCAACCCATTCTCCCAGCCACACCCACCCCTCAAACACACCCAACTCTCAAACACACCCACCCATTCACCCACCCAACCACAGGCACCCCACAAACCCTCCACCCACCCCACAAACCCTCAAACACACCCACCCAACCACAGACACCCCACAAACCCTCCACCCACCCCACAAACCCTCAAACACACCCACCCACCCCACAAACCCTCCACCAACCCACCCACCCAACCACACCCATCTCTCAAACCTACACACCCACCCAACCACACCCACCCCACAAACCCTCAAACACACCCACCCAACCACACCCACCCAACCACACCCACCCAACCACAAACACCTCATGTTTGAGGAAGAGCGCCTTCATGGTGGAGTTGGACCAGAAGTCCATGGCGTAGGAGAGGAGACGCATCGAGAGGGGATTGCGCCTCAGGAAGTTGCCCACGAACACCACCCTGTCGATCTTCTGTTCGTGGGGGGGGGGGAGGGAAGGGTGGTGGGGAAGTAGATTGAAGTGGGTGGATGGATTTGGGAGTGGGTGGTGGAAGAGAAGGGATGATGAAGGGGAGGAGGGAGAAGGGTGATGGTGTAGGTGGTTTGGGGAAGGGGGAAATAGAGAAGAACAGTTTAGGTGGGCTAAAAGAAAAGGAGGAGGTGTATTGGGGGTGGTGGAGTGTGGTGAGATGTGGTGGCTTGTAGATTAGGAGAGGGAGTGGTAGTGAGTGGTATAGCAAGACAATGTGGCGTGGGTGGATTGGAAGGTGGAGATGAATTAAAGATTGTTCGTGGTGTAGGTAGACTGGAAAGTTGTGGTCGTGTGGATTTTTAGCAACCAGACCAATCATCACACCTCAAATCACTCCGAACCAATCAACTATCCACTCTACCATCCACCATCCCATTCACGCACACCTCTTTTATCTACCTCATCCCACCCACTCACCCCTCTCCCCTCAACCATCCCACCTAACTACACACCCCTTTACTAATCTTCTCCACAACCCTCTAACCCAAACCCAACACCATCCACCATCGCACTGCCACACCCCCTCACGCACGCACCCACCCACCTCATTGATGGCACACATACGTGCGATGGAGCCGATGTTGTTGGTGATGGAGACGAGGGTGGCCCTGGCGAGGTCAGCTGCTTTGACCTTCGACCTCAAGTCCCTGTGCGCCATGTTGCAGAAGCTGCGTGGAGTGGAGTGGAGTGGAGGAGGGCAAGTGGAAATGGAGAGATGGGGTGAAGAGGTGTGATTGTTGTGGGGGCGGTGGAAGAGGTTATGGGTGATTGTAAAGAAGCGGTGGGAGAGGTTATGGGTGATTGTGGGGGAGGGAGATGATGTGAGTGATTGTGGGAGAGGCGAAAGGGGTGAGTGAATAAGTGATAAATGGGTGAGTGGAGTATGAGGGCGTGGTGAATTCACTCATCCATCCTTCCCTACATTCATCCACTCTTCCCCTCTCTCATCCGCTCCTTCTTTTTCCCATCCACCTTCCTCTCACACTCATCCACCCTTCCTTCCTTCCTTCCACCCACCCCCCTTGAACTCACCTACTAGCTACGATGTTTCCAGGCAGACCAAACCTCTCGTAATCCCCGCCATAAATGTCCCTCACCAACTTGTCCACTCCTGCTTCATCGATCGTGAGTATCCATCCATCCATCCATCCATCCATCTATGTATCCATCCATGCATGCATCCATCCATGTATCCATCCATGTATCCACCCATGCATCCATCCATGTATTCATCCATGCATGTCTCCATCCATGCACCTATGCATGCATCCTGACACCTCCATGCCTTTACATACTTCCCTTCCTTCCTGCCTACCCATCCAACCCTTTCTCCATTCCTACCAGTAACCACCTCCTTTCTCCAACTCTCTCACCACAAAAATCATCCATGCACCACCTACTTTTCCTTCTCACCCACCCCCTACCACCCACCCACCTACCCACTCACCCACCCACTTACCCACCCACCCACCCACCAAACCACCACCCACCCACCAACCCACCCTCTACCACCCACCAACCCACCCATCTACCCACCAACCCACCCCCTAACACCCACTCACCTACCCACTTACCCACCCACCCACCCACCCATCTACCCACCCACCCACCAAACCACCACCCACCCACCAACCCACCCACCAACCAACCCACCAAACCACCACCCACCCACCAGCATTATCTCCTTCTGAGGCGAGTTGAATGGCTTCTTCAAAGCTCTCACAACCCGTCAACAAACAACACAGTCCCAGGAAGGTGCCTCCCCCTAGGCTGGAGTGGTGGTGCGGGTGGATGGGTGGTGTGGTGTGGGTGGATGGGTGGGTGGTGTGGGTGGATGGGTGGGTGGGTGCGTAAATGGATGGATGGGTGGATGGTGTGGATAGATGGGTGGGTGGGTGCGTAAATGGATGGATAAGAAACAAACACAACCGGTTCTAGGATAAAAGGTCCTCCGGATAAAAAGCCCTCCGGATAAAAAGTCCTCCGGATAAAAAGTCCTCCAGATTAAAAGTCCTCCGGATAAAAAGTCCTCCGGATAAAAAGCCCTCCGGATAAAAAGTCCTCCGGATAAAAAGTCCTCCGGATAAAAAATCCTCCGGATTAAAAGTCCTCCGGATAAAAAGTCTTCAGGATAAAAATCTTCAAAAAATTACTTTTCAAGGAAAAATACGTGATTAATACGTGATCCTTGAAACTTTAAGAATAAAATTTAATACTTTTATCTAATGTTTGCTATATTTTTTTCGTTCAATCTCGAAATAGCATTTGAATAAATTTGACTTGGCTGTTGTTGTTTCGTCACTTTAACTATAAAATTGTTTGCTGGTTCTTGATCGTGTTTATAAAAAGTCTTCAATGAAATAATCTTCAAAAAAGAATACGTGATCCTTAAAACTAAAAGATTAAAATTTAAAACTTTAATCTAATGTTTGCTCTATTTTTTTAATAATCTGGAAATAGGATTTTAATAAATTTGACTTGGTTGTTGTTGATTCCTCACTTTAATCATTAAGTTTTCTGCTGGTTCTTGATGAGTATTGAATATTAAATAAAATAAAACACGTGGTTATTATTTTATTTAGAAAATATTTAAAAAACAACCAACTTTAAAAAATAATTTAATCACCCTTCACCTCACCCACATCACCATGATAATCATTGCCACAGAATCATTGTCTTTACCAATACAGCATCTACAGCATCACAACATTATATATGATGGTGTTGTCATTATCTTCAAGGCACTGACCAGGGAGCACAAAAAGAAGCAGACAAAAGAAAGATAGTAGAACAATATAGTAGAGTGGATAAGGTTTGAGCTCAAGGACTGTTTGAGACTATCAGAAAATCAAAAGGAATGGAGGAAACTGGTTGGAGGTCTTACTGTGGTGCCCCAATAGTGTTTAAGAACATAGCCTATAGTCTGACTGACTGATTTATTCAAAATTTTATAAATGTAAAAAATTATTTTTAGAAACTAATAAAATAAATAATATATATTATTCAACTAAAAATATTATTTTTATAGTTTTATAAATTAATAATATAAATACTAAAGGCTTCAAAGTATTATTAACCATAATAAAATGAGTTAAAATAGTCTATTCTAGATGTAGCAAGTGCAGAAACTGAAGCACCCAATGGTGTTCAAGACTCCAGCTTATAGTCCTATAGACTGACTGACTGACTGAATGACTGATTTAACCAAAATAATATAAAAAAATTACTATTTTAATAAATTAATTAAATAACTATTTCAATTAATTTCATATTTAGAAGAGTCGTTCAGAAGACAGTATGTCCTTCAACTGCAGAGCTCATTTGCCTGGTGAATTATGTAGCCAGTGGGTGCTTGCAAGCTTTGCACTGGTGCTCAATCTGAGGTCCTGGCACTTCTTCCTCTAGATTATTATGTCTTATATTTGATATTTCCTAAGTTGGCTACAAAATATTTAAAATAATTAATTAGTCTTTTCTTAGTATTTGATAATTAAATTTTTTTATAAACATTATTTTACATTCATTAAAATTAATAAAATGACATACAAGTTAATTAAATTATATAAAAAGTTAATTAAATTATATAAAAAGTTAATTAAATTATATAAAAAGTTAATTAAATTATATAAAAAGTTAATTAAATTATATAAAAAGTTAATTAAATTATATAAAAAGTTAATTAAATTATATAAAAAGTTAATTAAATTATATAAAAAGTTAATAAAATAATGTTAAAAAAAATAAAATAAAATAAAAAGTTAATAAAATAATATAAAAAGTTAATAAAATTATGTAAAATGCACTTCTTCCTCCAGTGGGTGCTTGCAAGCTTTGCACTGGAGCTCAATCTAACACCCTAGCACTTCTTCCTCCAGATTATTTATGTTTTCTATGTGATATTTCCTACACTTGCCACAAAATATTTAAAATAATTCATTAGTCTTATATAAAAAGCACTTCTTCCTCCAGTGGGAGCTTGCAAGCTTTGCACTAGTGCTCAATCTGAAGCCCTAGCACTTTTTCCTCCAGATTATTCATGTCTTCTATTTGATATTTCTTAATTAATTAGTCTCTTCTTTGTATATGTTAATTAAAATTGTTTCTAACAATATTTTTCCATTCATTAAAATTAATAAAATTATATAAAAGCACTTCTACTTTCCAATTATTCTTTTCTTCCTTGGAGCTCTAACCACATTTCACATACAACTCCGAAAGTTTCATATCTTCTATTTGATATTTATTAATTAATTAGTCTCTCCTCAGTATTTGTTAATTAAAAATATTTCTAACAATTATATACATTCATTAAAATTAATACAATTATATAAAAAGCACTTCTTATTCCCGATTATTCTTTCCCTCCTGGGAGCTCTAACCACATTTCTCATAAAACTCTGAAAGTTTCATGTCTTCTATTTGATATTTCTAACATAAGCTAAAAATAAAAAACAAACACAACCAATTCAAATTTATTCAAATGCTATTTCGAGATTGAACGAAAAAAATATAGCAAACATTAGATAAAAGTATAAAATTTTATTCTTAAAGTTTCAAGGATCACGTATTAATCACGTATTTTTTCTTGAAAAGTAATTTTTTGAAGATTTTTATCCGGAGGACTTTTTATCCGGAGGAATTTTTATCCAAAGGGCTTTTTATCCGGAGGACTTTTTATCCGAGGACTTTTTATCCTGAAGACTTTTTATCCGGAGGACTTTTTATCCGGAGGACTTTTTATCCGAAGACTTTTTATCCGGAGGACCTTTTATCCGTTTACCCGTAAATGAATGGATGGATGGATGGGTGCGTAAATGGATGGATGGTTGGGTGCGTAAATGGATGGATGGATGGGTGCGTAAATGGATGGATGGGTGGGTGCGTAAATGGATGGATGGGTGGGTGCGTAAATGGATGGATGGATGGGTGCGTAAATGGATGGATGGGTGGGTGCGTAAATGGATGGATGGGTGGGTGCGTAAATGGATGGATGGATGGGTGCGTAAATGGATGGGTGGGTGCGTAAATGGATGGATGGGTGGGTGCGTAAATGGATGGATGGATGGGTGCGTAAATGGATGGATGGGTGGGTGCGTAAATGGATGGATGGATGGGTGCGTAAATGGATGGATGGGTGGATGGGTGCGTAAATGGATGGATGGATGGGTGGGTGCGTAAATGGATGGATGGGTGGGTGCGTAAATGGATGGATGGGTGCGTAAATGGATGGATGGGTGCGTAAATGGATGGATGGGTGCGTAAATGGATGGATGGATGGATGGGTGCGTAATTGGATGGATGGATGGGTGCGTAAATGGATGGATGGGTGCGTAAATGGATGGATGGGTGGGTGCGTAAATGGATGGATGGATGGATGGGTGCGTAAATGGATGGGTGGGTGCGTAAATGGATGGATGGATGGATGGGTGCGTAAATGGATGGATGGATGGGTGCGTAAATGGATGGATGGGTGGGTGCGTAAATGGATGGATGGATGGGTGCGTAAATGGATGGATGGGTGGGTGCGTAAATCAAAGGGCGGGTGAAGGCTTGGGTGGAGTGCTCGATGGGTGGGTGAGTGGTTGATAAGTCAGAGATTTTATATATGGATAGATGGTGGTTTATAGTAGATGGACAAATGTAGTCGTTAATTAGTAGGTGAATGGATGGATGGGTGGTTGAACGAATGGATGGACGGATGGAGTGGTGCGTGGATGAATAGATTGATTAAGTGGTGAATGAATAGATGAATGAACGGTGAACGGATGGATGGATGGATGAGTGAGTGAGTGGATGAAATGATGGACGGACGGATGGAGCACGCACCTGGAGCCACACACCCTCTTGTACTCTGTGGGCGACCTCACCGTCAACATGCTGACGCCTGAGCCTGGTGTGGTTGTTGTTGTTGTTTTTGTTGTGGTTGTTGTTGTTGTGTGTTGGAGTGATTATTTTGTTGTTGTCTGTTTTGA
>OX030967.1:2144680-2154680 GCA_943735955.1 Piscicola geometra | reverse complement strand
AGCGCTTGTCGTCTGCTCTCTTCTCCTTCCTACTCCTCTTAACGTTGTGTTCGTTGGTGATCGGTGTGTCATCATTACTGGTGTGACCATTCTGGTCAGTGTTGTGTTGGCTCTTGTGCATGACGTCGTCAAGCGGCTCGAAGTAGACCAGCTTGGTGAGCGTGCCTCCGATGTCGATGCCGAACCAGGGCATAGCTGTGGTGTTGGCATGCTTAGTTGAGTGGCAATCCATCACTTTCAAAAAATTCCATAATATAGTTAAAGATCTCAAAACCATTATCAATATATTTTAAGCAATTAAAAGATTTGTCAACAGATATAATCATGCTCATGCCAAAAGTAAACAGTTCAAAAGGCACTAATTTCAAAGTCACATCTTGTTCTCATTGCCACTCTGAAGAGAGCATATATATTTTATCTACAGTAGCGTACACAGGCACGGTATGGCGTTATATTATAAGAGTTATAAGTTATATGAGGCTTGTAGGCCATTATACAGGTCACAGTCTCACTCACGGGGCACTCCATATTCTCCACTCATTATCACATTCGTCGGAGACCAATTCTTAGGATTTTCTTTCAAATCTTCTAACCAATTTCCGTTATAATTATTTTCCGTCATTATGAAGAATTTATTGATTTCATTAGAATTACAAGTGTCTTCTCATTAGTTTGCAAACCACGCCCAGAAAGGCATGGTGCCATATATAAGCCCATCGAGTAAATATGAACTTGAAAGTTCAGGCTGGACTTTTAATTTTAATTTTAATATTTAAAAATGAATTTTGTATAAATAAATTATGTATACTCTATATTTACATTTAAAATAATATATTATTATAAATTTTTAAAATTCAAAACTATTTTTCAACAAAAAAAATATCATTTAATAAGAATTTTTACTCATTTTTTAAAATGACTGAATAAAATAAGAAAATAAGTATACATTCCTTCGGTTTTCGGCAGCACACTTTTATTTCAGAGTCAGTATGCCGGAGTATCTTCATTCTGTCTTCATCTTTGTGGCTGTTGCTTTTGCCTCTTTTTCAATTCTCGTTCCTTACTCACTGCATAAGATTGAAGAAGGTTGTCGTTTTTCACTTTTCTCCATTACTTTGACGCATCGGTTTCATCATCACTTCCCATTGAATGTCTATTTAATAAATTAATGAATAGTATTTATTGAAAGTGATCTTCATTTGCAGGTCATGTTGGCGTCTATTACAGGGTGAGTCAACTTGAGGATGACGCTGTTTAAATCAAGAATGCTTATGATGAGGATGAAACTGTTAAAACCAATAAATGCATGCTTGGAAATGAGAGAGTCCTTGTAAGCATGAAGGCCTCAATGGAGGATAGAGCAGCAGAAAGAGGCTCTTAGAATATTTCATATCTGAAAGCAATACAAAAACCACAAACGACCAAAAATGACCACCACCATCAGGGGGGAGCTCTGCTGAAGACGATCAGCACTCCTGGATTCCGTCTCATGATTCCTGGCATCACGTCCTTTCGATCCGTGCAGGTGCATGAGGGGGCAGGTTTATTTGGGTTGTCTTAAATTGAGGTGTTGCAGAGTTTGAAAGTTTATTTGTTCTTGACCTTCCCACCACCACTCTCTCACTTCTACTCTCAAGTCCTCCCAACTAACCACCATGTATTCCATCCTCTCCCACTACCACACCTTTCTCTCATTACCCCATCATGAACTCTCCCATTACACTAGACCTTTCTCTCCCACCCACCATCACCTTTCCACTCTCCACCCCACCAGACCACCCTTCAGACTGATGAAGTGAAGAATGTGCCGTGTGGAACCAGGTTGGTCTACTAAACAATGTTGTTGTCTGCTTCACTCAATTACAGTCCTCAACAACCAATCAATCATTCTACTTAGTAGTTAATATTAATTAAATTATCACAATTATAATTGGTAATTAATACGTCTTCAAATACTGATGCTGATGATAATGATGATGAGGAAGAGGATGATGATGATGATGATCTTGATTGGCACACCACAGTGGGGGAGTGATGATCTACTTTGACCGCATTGAGGTCGTCAACATCCTCACCCCCTCGGCTGGTTGTCCTTTAACTTTTTATGTTTTATTATTATTATTATTGCTATTTATAAAAATATTATTTATTTATTTATTATTTTTTTTTTTTTTGCTATTTTAAAAGTGATTTTGCGATCCCTTGAAACTTGAGAATCAGCTTCCCCCAACAAGAACAATGCCTTCTCATTCCAACAACCACCCCATCATTTCTAATATCCTATTTTACCCAACCTTACAAAGAATCACATAAACCACAACAACAACTCCACAACAAGTCCATCCCACCACAACAACTCCATCCCAACAACTACAACAACAACTACAACAACAACAACAACAGTGTACGACATCGTGAAGAACTACACTGCGGACTACGACAAGACACTCATCTACAACAAGATCCACCACGAACTCAACCAGTTCTGCTCTGTGCACAACCTCCAAGAGGTCTACATCAGTCTCTTCGGTGCGTGGGTGGGTGGTGCAGGTGGTGGAGGAGGTGGTCGGAGGTAGGTGGTCGGAGGTGGTCGGAGGTGGTCGGAGGTAGGTGGTGCAGGTGGAGGTGGTCGGAGGTAGGTGGTGAGAGGATTGTGGGTAAGGAGGGGGGGAGTGGTGGAAGGATGAGTGGGTTGGACAGGATATTAAGGAGGTTATCATATAAAGTTCCAATAATGGATGTTGTTGATGATGATGATGCTATTAGAAGTGGTGGTGGTGCTGATGCTGATGATGCTATTAGAAGTGGTGGTGGTGCTGATGATGATGATGATGCTATTCGAAGTGGTGGTGGTGCTGATGATGATGATGATGATGGTGGTAGTTGTGCTGGAAATGGGGTGGTTGTTGAAATGATTCAACCAAAGAACATAGGCTTAACGATAAGTGATTGAGCCTAATGAGAATTCCATCACCTACACACACACACACACACACACACACATCTAACCATTCATCCACTCCTTCTAACCACCCACCTTCATCCCCTACTCTTTAATTCATCTTCCACCCCTATCCACCCACCATCACCCCCCTACCACCACCCGCACAGACCAGCAGTGTTATTTTCGTTTCATAAAATATTTATAGTTTTTATTTCAGTTTCGTTTTGGAATTAATTATAGTTTTTATTTTCGTTTCAGTTTTAAAAATAATTAAAGTTTTTATTTACCTTTTAGTTTTGACAATATATTAATTTACAACTTTGAACACTATTTTTTTATATCTAAAAAAATTAATTGATCATAAAATGAAACAGTAAAATAGAACTGAATATTAACAACGAATGAGTTTTAAAAATTAACAGTCAATTGAAATATTATAAGAATTGATTACGTAAATTATTGAGTAATAACAAATTTACGATTAAAATAAGTGATAATTTAATTGACAAAGCGAGGCGGTAATAAAATAACGTTTTATAAATGGCGCTACTTTCATAAAGCCCAAAGATAATGTTTATAACATATACATATATTTTATTTATAAATTATGCATTTACATATTATGGCATACTTTGAAATTTATTTAATTTTCGTTTTGAAAATAATTATAGTTTTTATTTCAGTTTCGTTTTGGAAATAATTATATTTTTATTTTCGTTTTCGTTTTGAAAATAAATTTAGTTTTTATTTTCGTTTTCGTGGAACGATTATTCAGAATTGTTGTTTTCGTTTTCGTTACGAAAATAACACTTCAGACCAGATCGACGAGAACCTCAAGATAGCCCTGCAGCAGGACTTGAACGAGCTGGCCCCAGGCCTCGTCGTCCAGGCTGTCAGAGTCACCAAGCCCAAGATCCCCGAGCAGATCAGGATCAACTATGAGTTGATGTGTGTGTGTGTCACTCTGTGTGTGTGTTTGTGTGTTTGTCACTCTGTGTGTTTGTGTGTGTGTGTGTGTGCGTGTGTGTGTGTGTGTGTGTGAGTGAAGGGTGGAGGAAGGAGAGGGGGTGGAGGTGCATGAAAGGGAAGGGGGCTGGTGATTGGCAGGGCATGGAGAGGCCCAACCTTACCACTTTTTCCACCACCACTACCGCACTCATTAACACCACCCCACATCACACCACCCATCTACAAAACACACATCTACTCTACACCCATCTCCCCACCACACTATATACACACACACACATACACACACACACACACACACACACACACACACACACATAGGGAGGCAGAGAAGACCAAACTTCTCATTTACGTGGAGCGACAGAAGGTGGTGGAGAAGGAGGCGGAGACTGAGAGGAAGAAGGCTGTCATTGGTTGGTGCCACCTGTCAATCATCCGTCAACCACCAAATTATCGCCATCACTTTCTTCCCTCCCAATCACTCCTCCCCTTCCAACCTCCACCCCTCCCAACCCCCACCATGACGACTACAGAGGCAGAGAAGCAAGCGATGGTGGCGAAGATCCAGTGGGAGCAGAAGATCATGGAGAAGGAGTCGGAGAAGACGATGGCTGAGATCGAAAGTGGGTGAGAAGGAGGGGTGGTGGTTGGAGGGGTGGTGGTGGGAGGGGTGGTGGTTGGAAGGGGTGGTGGTTGGGATGGTGGGAGGGGTGGTGATAGATAAAGAGTGGGATGGAATGTGGTGAGGTTGTTGAAGGAGTGGTAGTGGTGGATAGAAGGTGGAAGGTGGTGGGGTTGTGGGGTGGTTGTTGTAGAGAGGGGGGGAGGTGGAAGGTGGTGGGGTTGTGGGGTGGTTTTTGTAGAGAGGGGGGGAGGTGGAAGGTGGTAAAGGGTGAAATGAGACGAGGAGGAGAGGGAGGGGCAACACGGAGACCACCGAAGCACAACCACGCAGGCATGACGCACCTGGCCAGGGAGAAGGCGAATGCAGACGCTGAACTCTACAAGGTGCAACTGACCGCACAAGCCCACAAGGTCGTATGCCTCACATTATCGTTATTTCCTTCGAAGTATTCTTCTTCATTATTGTTTTAAATTAATATCACTTATATTATTCTCACTGTTATAACTCCCCCCCCCTCCCTTCACACTCACACTATCACCTTAACCCCCTCCTCTCCCTTCACACTCACAATATCACCTCAGCTCCCCTCCCTCCCTTCACACTCACACTATCACCTCAACTCCCCTCCCTTCACACTCACACTATCACCTCAACTCCCCTCCCTCCCTTCACACTCACACTATCACCTCAACTCTCCTCCCTTCACACTCACACTATCACCTCAACTCCCCTCCCTCCCTTCACACTCACACTATCACTTCAACTCCCCTCCCTCCCTTCACACTCACACTATCACCTCAACCCCCCTCCCTTCACACTCACACTATCACCTCAACTCCCCTCCCTCCCTTCACACTCACACTATCACCTCAACTCCCCTCTCTTCACACTATCACCTCACTCCCCATCATATCAATTCAACACTCACACCTCCACCTCAATCCCTCAACGACGTCACCAGCTGCTGCTGACGCCTGAGTACTTGGAGCTGAAGAAGTATGAGGCCCTCCTCACCAACAACAAGGTCTACTACGGCAACAACATCCCCAACATCTTCCTCGACCTGCCACAGCTCCTCGTGCCTGCCCCCCCTGCTGTCCCACCCTCTAAGCAGCATTGAGGGGTGGTTGGAAGGGGGAATAGGGGCATAGGGGGTGGTTGGAATGGGGAATAGGTGCATAAGGGGTGGTTGGAAGGGGGAATAGGTGCATAAGGGGTGTAAACGGTGTTCTGAAGGGGGTGGATGAGTGTTAGGGAGGGGTGGTTGGGTGGGTGGCGTGAAAGTGTTGAGGGGTATGTCTGCATAGGTGTCGTGAAGGGTGTCAAGAAGGGGGTAGATGGTTGATGTGATGGGGCAGTGTGAAGGGTGTTGAGGGGTGTAGGTGGCTTGAAGGGTGCATAGATGGGTGCGACAATGATGCATGGGGGTGGATAATGGAGAGTCGTGGCGGTGAGGATGAGTGGGGTAGGAGAAGTGGCGTGAAAGGAGCAAGTTGGTGCACAAATATTTTCAATTGCTGTGTACTCTGAGGGTTTGCTTGGCCCTCCCATGTACTCCAGGGGGGAGAGGATGCTTTGTTGGGTACTCCAGGGGGGAGAGGGGCTTTCGTTTGGTCGTCTCATAGCTCACCCTTTCTCATTCGTTTTTCTACTAACACTTTCGCATCATTTATTTCTACTCTGACACATCTCTAACTCACGTGCCACAATTCCTCTCATTTGGTACCTTATTATTCAAACGATGATGATGATGATGATAATGATGATGATGAAGAGGAGGAGAAGGATGATGATGATAATAATGAAGGGAAGGAGGATACTGAAGATGATGATGAATTTACTAATTAAACTCTAAAAAATCAAAATTTGGATTAGTTCGTCCATATCAATTTGATGGTCCTTAACACTTATATGAAGACGAAAATAGAGAAATTGAAATAAATTAATTGTAAATCGCAAAATAATTGCCATTGTGACAAATTAAGTGGAATAGAGACGAAAGGAATGCCTAGAAGCCGCCTCATTCAATATTCGGCAATCGGTTATTACTAGCTTGTATCGCACTTGTAAACGTTATTCAATCAATCAAATAGATTTCTATAGCGCTCTTTATTCAAATTCAAATGCAAGAAAAATTAAGATTGAAACAAATAATAATATTAAGTTAACTTATTAATTTAACTTATTTGCTCACATATGGAGTTAAATTCCTTAAAATTCCCGCATAATAAATTAAATATTGATGAAAGCTGAATGAGGCAAACCGATTAAACTTCACTCCAGTCGGTGCTTTCTCCATTCTTCACCAGCGTTATCTACCGCCTCGTGACATTTTATTTTCAAAAATTCTGTTTCTGATTAAATCAACGTTAATCAAAATAAATAAATTGTCTTCTCATGGAAAAGACTGAGTGAGGGATGGTGAAGGAATGAAAGCAGGAGGATGAGTGAGTGAAGTGTTCAGCAGCACTGCATCAGAAAGGGTAACCAGGGTGTACAGAAGTGTACAATATGTGAGTGTACAACGAGGCTGATTCATGAATGGAGGTTGAGTGAAAGAAAATAAAAGTTGCAGTAAAGGGTTCATTTCCAGTGTGTGTAATGTGTGTGTTACTCATGAAGTATTTTATTATGTATGTATGTATATAGGTATGTATATTTGTATGTGTGTGTGTATGTGTGTATGTATGTATGTATGATGTCCATCTGAATACATTTGTAATGAGCAAACACCAAAAGTATGTGTTTTATTGATTGTCTGTGTGTGTGCATGTGATTAAACCACCTTCTTATGCACGTGAGGCAGACGGGTTTCATAGTGGGTACAGAGGCGAGCACAGATAGCTTGTACGAGCGAGTGTACAAGTGAGTGTACACAGGGTATGCGAGGTATGCTTGGTTTGATGCACCCTGTATGCACGGAGCTCAGAGGTTTGTTAGCATTGAGTTGAAGAAGAAAATAAGTGGGAAAGATCTTTGCTTTTTGAATAGTTGATTGGATTACCAGAAGAACCTGAAGAACAGTTACTGAAGTGTCGATTCATTGCGTTGATGGAGGCAGCAAAGGCTCCTCAGTGAGTGTTCAGTCAGGTGAACATTTCCTCCCAAACGTCCTTCCCAATTGTTTCGTATCCATCGATAATTGAAACTGAGAACCTCCAGTCGTTCAAGTTATTTTCCTGCTTCCTTCCTGCTTCCTTCCTGCTTCCTTCCTGCTTCATCCATCCACGAACAAGAACCAACCACCAACCACTCAATTAGCGAACGTCTCTGGAACGTGCAAGCCGTGAGTGTACAACTAATTACTTCAGAATGGATCAACTGATGTACAAGGGGTTTGTGACTCTGAGAAGTGAGGTTTTCAGGGGATGCTGATGATGATGATGATGTTGGTTGGTAGCCTGGATGCAAGAGTTTGGGAAGACTTTCAAAAAGAAACTGATCGTTTTAATATTTTTGATATTTTTGTTGTTGTTGATCAACAAACTAATGATAGTTGTTGTTGTTGATCAACAAACTAATGATAGTTGTTGTTGTTGATCAACAAACTAATGATAGTTGGTGTTGTTGATCAACAAACAAATGATAGTTGGTGTTGTTGAAGCACTGAACACGAAAAAGTTCTCAAGAAAGCAATACAACTTGTGCACAATGAAGTTGATAGTGATACTCTTCTTCACATCATTATCAGCAATGACATCATCTTCTTCCTCCTCCTCCTCCTTCTCATCATCATCATCATCACCACCTCCTTCTTTTCCTTCATCATCCTTTTCTTCATCATCTCTGTTAGGCACCACTCTTCCATCACCAGTGGTAGAAGGGCCAAAGAGTGGTGTAACGAACACAACAACAGCCTCTGCTTCTGAGCCAAACCAAGCTGCCAACAATAACACCTATACAGACTACAACACACTCAACAACAACAACAACAACACAGACTACCAAACAACCACCAATAACAATTATACAGACTACAACACAAACAACAACACAAACAACAACAACAACAACAACAACAACAACAACAAGCAAAACGAAAAGGCACCCTTCAAGCAGCACGCCAAACGATCTTCTTCTTCTTCTTCCGTTTCCGGTGGCCCACGTGACGAAGCGGAAAGAGGTTGCGAGAGGCTGAAGGACGACGTGGCCTCCCGGGCGGTCATCTCACCAATCATCTTCGAGGGCAGGGCCAGGAAGATCGAGGCGTTCCAAGCCCCTCCCTCTTCCTTCCGGCAACACGACAACCTCTTTCGCAACCATGACGCAAGCCCTCTGTATAGTCATGATGACGATGGCGCTGATAATGATGATGATTTTATGACGTCATCATCATCATCATCACTTCCCAACCAAGGAACTAGTCTTTTCAACGTTTCATTCAAGCCGAAGACGCTTTTTAAGGGATCATTACCGAAACTCTATGACGTCAGTGCATCACTACTACCACCACCACCATCATCATCATCATTATAATCTTCATTATCACCCCCATCACCATCACCACCACCATCATTACCCCATCATCATCATCATCATCACCACCACCATCATCACCACCACCATCATCACCATCATCATCATCACTACCACAGGGGTCAGGGGGTCATGGCATAGTGGTGGTGGGACCATTTGGAGTGAAAGAGGATGCTGTCAGATGTGTCCCCACCATCGAACTGGGCTCCAAGTAAGGGGGGAGTGGAGGGAGGGAGATGGATGGATGGATGGATGGATGATGGATGGATGGATAGATGGATGGATGGATGGATGGATGGATGGATGATGATGGATGGATAATACAAAATCTTTGCCATTTTATTAAATACTAGAAACATTTACAATCACCACCCTTCCAATACCTACTAACACCACCTTTTAACCACTATTAACTCATCCAACCACCCACCCACAATCACTACTTTGTGCAACCACCCACTCACCCACTCACTACCATCACTACCAATCAACCACCCACCCACCCACTCACTACCATCACTACCAATCAACCGCCCACCCACCCACTAACAATCACTACCAATCAACCACCCATCCACCCACTCACTACCATCACTACCAATCAACCACCCACCCACCCACTCACTACCATCACTTCCAATCAACCACCTATTTCCCTTTTCACCACTCCATCTAACCACCCACCCAGCACCACTTCATCCAACCACCCACCCACTATTTCCATCCATCAAAGCAACCCTGCCTGCCCACCCACCACCACGCAGATACATAGTCTTTCTGGGCTCAGAGGGGACGAGGATTGAGAGCAACCTCTTCTACTTCCGCATCAGCCAGTTCCCTGAACCCTCGACGCACCGCGCCGTCAGGAGTGTCGAACTGCACATCTGCAACAACTGCTGTCAGTGGGGAGGGTTTGATTGGAATAGAGGGTTTAATTGAAGGGGAGGGAAAGGTTTAATTGGAGGGGAGGAGAGGGGAAGGTTTAA
>OX030967.1:2117180-2139680 GCA_943735955.1 Piscicola geometra | reverse complement strand
TGAATGTGGTAGGGTGTGGTTGAGTGTGGTTGAGTGTGGTTGAGTGTTTCAGTGTGGTTGAGTGTGGTTGAGTGTGGTTGAGTGTTTCAGTGTGGTTGAGTGTTTCAGTGTGGTTGAGTGTCTGAGTGTGGTTGAGTGTGGTTGAGTGTTTCAGTGTGGTTGAGTGTGGTTGAGTGTGGTTGAGTATGGCTGAGTGTGGTTGAGTGTGGCTGAGTGTGGTTGAGTGTGGTTGAGTGTCTGAGTGGGGTTGAGTGTGGTTGAGTGTGGTTGAGTGTTTCAGTGTGGTTGAATGTGGCTGAGTGTGGTTGAGTGTGGTTGAATGTGGCTGAGTGTGGTAAGCTGTTTTTGTTGATTTTTTTTTGCTTCTTCCCCAGACTAACCGACACTACGAAAACATGCACAACATCCAGTCTAACAGCAACAACAACAGCAACAACAACAGCAACACGACACCAACCACAACTGCTGATGTGATTGTTCACAATAACAATAATAACAACAACGTTTCTCTAAGCAACAATCCCAACAACAACATCACTCACAACAACAACATCAACAACTCCATCGCCAACACCAGCAGCTACCCAATCATGCTGACTCACCAGTTCAACAACTACAACGCCATGGTGCTGCCCAACACACTCACCAGAAACAACAACAACAACAACAACAACAACAACAACAATGACAACAACAACATGAATTGTCAAAAAAAATTCGATGTTATTAATGCTCACCAATACAACACTAACTGCATCCACAACAACAACAACAACAACAACCATAACAACAACCATAACAACAACCATAGCAACAACCATAGCAACATTCCTAAAATATTATCCGACAATGGCTTCAGCAAGAACACGGGAAACAACAGCCATGTTACCACCAACCCTAACAACGCCAACATAAACAATGTCAGCAACAACAACAACAACAACAACAAATGCTTCCATCAAAGGTTCAGTCTTTTTAAAGATGTTGCCGACAAGAAAAATCTCAAAAAAGATCCATCAGCTAGCAAACACAACAACAACAACAACAACACAAATATTCATCTTATCAACAACAACATAAACAATGAAAACAACAACCAGAAACTCAAAAACCACAACAACAACATTATAAACAACAACAACAACTTCAACCACAACAACAACCAGCAACAGCAACAACAACAGCAACAAGCGACAGACGTGCAGCTGAAGCAGGCGAACAGGGACTCTGGCATCGACGTGAGGGCTTCAAGGACCTCTGAAGCCTTCCTGCCTGACAACAACAACAACAACAACAACAACAACAACAACAACAACAACTACAACAATAACAACAACTACTACAACAACAAGAACAAGAAGCTTGGGTGGCAACGACTGCTAGGCAACGGAAACCATGCCAACCAACTCATCGTCCTGCCTGAGTCTGTGGTGGTGGGTGGTGGTGATGGTGGAGTGGGTGGTGATGAAGCTGATAGTGGTGGTAGTGGTGGTTGTGATGGTGGGAGTGATGAGAATGGAAAGGATAACAAATGTGAAGAGGGTTGTGTGGAGAGGAAAGGTGGTGGTGGTGGAAAGAGGGGAGAAAGTATAAGAGAGGAAGAGACTGCCCATGCCAATAAAAACGGAAACTGCAAGAAGCACGCTGGGAGTAAAATAGTAAACAATAAAATCAACAACAGCAACAAAATCAACAGCAGCAGCAACACCAACAAAAATGTTGTCAACAGAAGTTCTTTTGTCAAGACAACCAATGAGACCTCTGCCAATAAGGGGGAGGATAGTAATGATGATGACGTCGAGAAAACAAAAAATATTAATCAAATTCAAAAAAATGTTCTAAATAACAATAATATTAAAAGTGAATCTAAAGGTAAAAACAATAGCAAAAACAATATAACAAAGAATATGAGAAGCAATAGTAAAAGTGAAGAGCTTTTTGCATCTTCATTGTCTATGTTCCAAGATGGAGGATATAATAAAAATAAAAACAATAATAATAATAACAATAATGAAGATGGTGGTTTTGATGATGATTCCGAGCGACTGAGGCTGGCTTCAGAAGGCGGCAAGTTGTCTTCAAGGATGCAAACATTTTATTCCGGAAATGCGAAGATGAATAATAAAAGCAATAATGATGATGATAAAAATAAAAGTAATGATGATGATGATAAAAATAAAAACAATATTAACATGCAAAAAGTAAAAAATAATAGAAATAGTAATATTGAGAGTAGCAATAACAAAGTTTACGAGTCTCAAAACAACCTCAAACATAAAAACAAGTTGGTATCACCCCCCATGAAGAAGAACAACAACAACCACAAACATAACAACAACAACAACAAACATAACAACAACCCACACCCCAACAACAACCTCTGCCACCCTAGCAACCGAAACCACAACGACGATCTATCAAATCCTTTCATCCCTCCAACCATCCCTCCTTCCATCCCTCCTTCCATCCCTCCTTCCATCCCTCCTTCCATCACAAACGCTTTCATTTGCGACCAGTTGAAGGACCGCAACCAGCAACTGGAAGCCATCTCCAACTACCTGCAGCTGCAGAGATCGAAGCTGCAGAGACTTCAGAAGCAGCACCAGCATCCAAGCCTTTTGGATGATGGAGAGATGGGTGGAGGGATGGGTAGTGGAATGAGTGATGGGGGGATGGATGAAAGAGAATTAGACGAAGGAATGATGGATGAAGATTTGTTGGAAAGAGAACTGAAGAGGATGGAGGAGAGAAGTAAGAGGGAGGGTGCTACTAATAAACAGTTCTCTCCTCCTCCCATTCTCGGACTATCTCACCTTTACAACAACCACAACAAAAGCAGTCACCACAACAACAACAACAACCACAACAACAACAACTACAAAAGAATCAAAACCACCAACAGCATTCCCTCTCAGCAACAACGCTACTCCTTCGACGACGCCAACAACCACTGCCCTGCTGACTTCCTGCAGCCTGGCGACAACAACAACAACAACAACAACAAAAACCTCAACAACATCAACAACAACATCACAGCCGCTATGAAATCTCCCACTCTACACCAGCACCAACAACTGCTCTATCTTCGGCAACAACTCCTGCAACAAAAGCAGCAACTGCAGGCACAACAACAACACCGCAAGAAGCACTCCTTCTACGAAAACGTCGACGGCGTCATCAGGCCTGGCAAGGTGGTCATCCCCGTGCATCATGACGTCATCCTCAGGAAGCTGCCACCGCCCACGAAGACGATGATGATGGGAGATCATCATCAGGAGGGCAAGATGCTCGAGGGAGATCATCATCAGGAGGGCAAGATGTTTGAGGGAGGCTTCAGGAGCAAGACGGAAGCAGCTCCCATCCAGCCACGAAGCAACAAAGGAAAGATGCAAGAAGGTAACAACAACATCAACAACAACATCAACAACAACATCAACAACAACAAAAATAACAACAACATGAAAGAAAGCGACAACTTTATTAAAAACCACTACAACGACGACGAAAACCACTACTACCTGCACAACAACAACACCACCAAGAACAGCAGCAACAACAACTTCTCAGACAACGATGATCACGTGATCCGACTGGACGCCTCAGAGGTGGATCTGATGCAGAAGCAGCAGCAGAGCACCTACGAGCGCAGGCACCAGGACCACTCGAGCTGCGACTCCGCCGGTCGACCTCGCCACAGCGGCACCTTCGTCAAGAAGTGCATTGAACTGAGCAGCAAGGAGGCGTCAGGAGGAGGGGAGGAAAGGAAGAGAGGAAAGAAGGAAGGGGGGTGTGGAGACAAGGTGGGAGGAGTGTGTGGAGAGAGAAAGGAGGTTGCTGGGAAGAACAGGAAGACGCAGGAACTGGATGAGTTGATCTGCCAACTGAGCCACACTGGCTCCAGGAACGAGGATGAGAACAGCAGCCACCGCTTCTCCGACCACCACCTCTCCCACAACCCCGACCACCACCTCTCCCACCACCTCTCCCACCACCTCAACCACCACCTCGACGACGACTTTCCATGCAAGCGCCGTTCTCAGCAGCCTGCCTGCGTCAGCTCCGACGACTACGGAGAAAGTTCCGAAGAGTCGAGTGACTCTGAGGCGAGCAGCGTTTCATCGAAGGAGCCCGAGCGACACAGCATCGACCTGCTCTTCGAACGCCTTCAACTCGACCACTCCGACGACCTGCTCGCTGCAGTCGACGCCAGGAACGCCTGCAAAGACGGACCTGCTTCAAATGGACTTTCCACCAACGGAACTGCCTCAAATGGACTATCCACCAACGGACCCAGCACGAAGACTGGAGCCGCCCAGCGGGACAACCCCATGCCGACCTTCGAGTGGGAGTTGCCGTCTGAGTGCACTTTTAACCTCGGAAGTCTCGACCGCAACTTCACCCTCAACCCGCATGACGCCCTCTACGCACACAAGTACGTCCACATGAGGTTCAACAACAACAACAACAATGAGAACCACAACAACAACAAAAGTGAAAACAACAACAATGAAAACAACAAGACAAATGAAAACAACGACAATGAAAACAACAACAACACCTATAATAGTCCCTCTACCAACAAGATCGCCAGCAAAGTGACCACCCCCCTCTCCTCCACCCCTCGTAACCTCAGTGCTGGAGAGGTGTCAGTCAATTGAGGATTTGTAGTTGTTGATGTTGTTGTGGTGTGGTGTTGTTGTTGTGGGGGAATATCGTGTTTGAGTTGCTGGAGAATGTTTGAGTTTTTGTTGTTGTTGATTGTTGTGCTTGAGCTGTTGTTGTTTGGGAATGTTTAAGTTGTTGTTGTTGTGTAGTGTTGTGCTTGAGCTGGTATTTATATTGTTTTCGTTAACTTGTTGTAAAACGTTGAAATTATGTCTGCAAAACTGTTGAAGAAACATTGTGGGAGATGGCTTGTATGACGATGGAGCATGAGCTGAACATGATTAGAAACACTTCAATAGAACTGCTTTGGCAGACTAAACTGTCCTTTCTGTTTCCTCTCACCTCTGTCCTGTTCCCCTCTCCACTACACCGCTTGCAGACAACACTTAGCCGTCTTGTGCATTTCAAATGTTCTCTAATCAATCCATTTTGTATTTTTTCAATTTGTTTGAAAGTTTAAATTAAATTATTAGTAAATTAATCTTGAAGTTTGTGAAGGCTGTGCTTATAAGCCAGGGAGATTGTATGTGTTGTTCCGATGGTCTTTCTGAAAGTTTTTATTTTGTCAAGAAATTTTTCAAGAAAAAAAAGTTTAATGAAATGTTATTTTAAAATAAAATTTAAATTCAGCGTTTACACACGAAACCAAAACAAACAACACAAACATCGTAAATAATAATAATAACTTAATAACCACTGCAAGAAAGAGTCTTTTCACAAAACAAAAAATAATTGTTAAAGAATTTCACTTTTCTTTTAATTTAACGCATGCCAAAGAATGCCCACAACCCGCTGCGACCCACTCTAAAGCAGCCTTTACTGCTCCCTTAGCCGCCAATACTTGGTGTGTTTGAGGGCTTCGTGAACATGAAGGAAACCGTGTGTAGAGTGCAAGTGGGAGTGAACCAGACAAGCAACCAGACAAACAACAAGACAAACAACAAGACAAGCAACCAGACAAACAACAAGATGAACAACAAGATGAAGAACAAGAGCGACAACAACAACGACGAGAACGAAGCTCTTCGGAGTCTCTTGAGAGCTAATGCAGGCGATGAAGGCACGAAAGATGGCTCGACTATGTCCGGGTCACATGACCACACTCCTACTACCTCCGCCACTCCTTACACTGGCCACACTGCCAACACCACTAACACCTCCAACACTGTCAACACCATCAACACCTCCAACACTGCAAACACTTCCAACACCTTCAAAACTTTGAAAACCCCTAACAAAATGCCTCGAGAGAATAGAGATGGAGAAATAACCGAGGGGGGGTCGATGGTCAGGGGAGTGGTCAGGGGAGAAGGGATAGAAGCAGCCACGAAGCAGATGCAGCAGAGGGAGCATGGCAGGATGGAGAGGAACGACTCAGCCGTTGAAACGGTGCCCATGCGTTAAGCGTTTGTAAAATCATGATTAGCTTCATAAAAGTAGTTTAAATAAATGCGAATTGAAAAAATAATGCTGAAACAATGTTTAATGCAAAGTAGGGTTTCTATAGCGCTCTTGAATTTGAAGAAAGAGCGCTATAGAAATCTATTTGATTGATTGATTGATGAAATGACCGTGAAATATGGTGGAATAATGATAGGCTGTTTGATCATGCGTGTAAAATTTATTTGAAATATAATCTTCTTGAAGCTTTAAACCGCCTTCAACCCTCACTCAGCCACCATCAAACTTTCTTTCCAACACAGCAATTCAACCCATCCCTCCAACACAACAGTTTAAGCCTTCGCCTCCATCACAGGCGCTGAACCGACACGGAGTTTTTGAGTCACCGAGGGTGGTCGACAAACGCTCGATCTTGCGCTTTAACGACAAGTACAGCGACGACAGCATCTTCATCATCTCGCAGAACTTCAAAGATGCGAACGAGAAAAATAATATGATGGGTGCTATAGACGAAGACGAAGAAGATGATGATGATGGAATGGGAGATGATGATGATGATGATGAAGATGACGATGATGATGATGATGATGATGAAGATGATGATGATGATGATGAAGATAGAAGTTTGAGAGAAACTACAGTTGTGACTGGAAGCAGAGGCAATTCTCGAATGTTGACTCTTGCGAGCAACAACAGGTCTGTACGAAAGACAATGCTGTTATGGTGGAAAGATTGCATGCTTGCTTGCAGGAAGGGCGTGCTTGACAAGTTTCAGTCAAATTGTAACAAAAATAAAAATAATTTAATACTAAACTTTTCATTCCAACTCCCAACATCGATCCCAAACCACAATCTACCCTCCCAAACCACTTACAACCACCCTCCCAAACCTTAACTATTTTTTCAAAATAACAATTCCCAACAACCTTATTCCAATGACCCTTCTCAACCCCCCCTCCCCCAACAACACTCTCTCACCCACCAACCACCTTTCCAAACCACCAATAACCACCCTCCCAAACCACCAATAACCACCCTCCCAAACCACCAACAACAACCGTGTCAAACCCCTGTCTATCCTTTCAAACCTCCCACCAACCACTCACTCAAACCCACCAACCTCTCTGCGCACCAACAACATTTAAATATTCATATGAATTAAACATTCACCAACAACATTTAAACAGTCATATGAATTGAACATTCACCAACAACATTTAAACATTCATATGAATTAAACATTCACCAACAACATTTAAACATTCATATGAATTAAACATTCACCAACAACATTTAAATATTCATATGAATTAAACATTCACAAACAACATTTAAATATTCATATGAATTAAACATTCACCAACAACATTTAAATATTCATATGAATTAAACATTCACCAACAACATTTAAATGTTCATATGAATTAAACATTCACCGACAACATTTAAATATTCATATGAATTTAACATTCACCAACAACATTTAAACATTCATATGAATTAAACATTCACCGACAACATTTGAATATTCATATGAATTGAACATTCACCGACAACATTTAAATATTCATATGAATTAAACATTCACCAATAACATTTAAATATTCATATGAATTAAACATTCACCAACAACATTTAAACATTCACCAACAACATTTAAATACTTATATGAATTAAACATTCACCAACAACATTTAAATATTCATATGAATTAAACATTCACCAACAACAGCACAACGAATGGAGAGGAGGACGAAGACTCGCTGACAGGAGTGACTCAGACCTTCCACGGCAGTGCCGACAAGAGGGCTTGCTCGCCCTTCCTTCTCAACATGTACAAACCCTCCGACCCCCTCTCCTTCGGGTGAGGCGCTATATGATTGGTTGTGCATCTAGTGTACACTTGCATTATTTTCATACAATCTTTTACATCTGCACGCATGCCTGGTTTTTAACGGCCTTTAGTAATCTATCTCTCGAGCTTCATGGCAACCATCAATTAACTTAAGTTAACTAAAGGCGACTACCGTCAAAACCGCATTTCGCTGTAAAACCACCATCTTCCCCACTCACACTACCTCCACCACCTTCCCCACTCACACTACCCCCACCACTTTCCCCACTTACACTACCTCCACCACTTTCCCCACTTACACTACCTCCACCACCTTCCCCACTCACACTACCTCCACCACCTTCCCCACTCCCACTACCTCCACCACCTTCCCCACTCACACTACCTCCACCACCTTCCCCACTCACACTATCTCCACCACCTTCCCCACTCCCACTACCTCCACCACCTTCTCCACTCACACTACCTTCACCACCTTCCCCACTCACACTACCTCCACCACCTTCCCCACTCACACTACCTCCACCACCTTCCCCACTCACACTACCTCCACCACCTTCCCCACTTACACTACCTCCACCACCTTCCCCACTCACACTACCTCCACCACCTTCCCCACTCACACTGCCTCCACCACCTTCCCCACTCACACTACCTCCACCACCTTCCCCACTCACACTACCTCCACCACCTTCCCCACTCACACTACCTCCACCACCTTCCCTACTCACACTACCTCCACCACCTTCCCCACTCACACTACCTCCACCACCTTCCCCACTCACACTACCTCCACCACCTTCCCCACTTACACTACCTCCACCACCTTCCCACTCACACTACCTCCACCCCCTTCCCCACTCACACTGCCTCCACCACCTTCCCTACCCCTTCCAACAACTCCACCACTTCCACCCTGCACCAACAGCTACCGAGCTGTGACCTCAGGAGCACACAAATCATTGAAGAAACCAGAAAAAAATGAAAAGAAGAAGAAGCCGAAGAAAGCACCAGACCTGTGTTTCTGCTACATCTGCAGTCGACGGTGAATTTGAGACATTATTTTTCCTTTTAACCTGTTTTCCATTTCTTCACTTTCGACTAATACTTTTGTGCGGAACTTTACGCTGACATTTGCAAATATTTTTTTTTTGTTTTTGATGCCATTTGAGTTTTCAGCACGTGAAAGTCATTTGCATTTATGGAGTGTTTGCCACCGTCCATTGCTTCGGTTTCAGCCTCTCAGTGCACACCACTCCACCAAGCCTTCACCAAGCATCGCTCAAAAGAAAAACTAAATGTCACTGAACAACACAACCTAACCACCATCTTTTCACCACCAACAAGTACTTACCGCCCACCACCAGCAACACATCAACAAGCACCCAACACAACCACCATCACCAGCTACACACCAGCCTCCCTGCCCTTCCACGAGAAGATCTGCTTGCGTTTGTGGCAGCAGTTGAACAGCAAGTTGCCAGTGCCCCAGCAGAGACCAACGCCCCAGAAGCCAGCCATCCTGGTCGAGAACCGCACTCAAGGACTGTCCAGGTACGACTGCTTATCGAATAATTTCCGAATTAAAGAATTTTTGGAAACCTGTTTATTTAATACTTTTCATTTAAAGTAATTTTGAGCGCATTTTAGGTGCATTGGCTTCATTCTGTTCAATACGCCCTCTCAACCACAGCTTCTCACGACACCCTACAACCACATCGAAGCACCCACAATCCTATCTCACCAAAAATATCTTATTACACTGTCTTCATGCAACACACTGAACCATCACCACATCCTTACCCAAACCATTGACCGCATTTACCTCCTGGTCCAACTCCGCCAAACTGCTTAGTCCATCACAGAAGCCTTCACATTTCGCATCCACCAAACACCATCACACCCATCATCCAACCACACAACATACTTCACATAAAAACACACACATACAGGAAGAAAGTGGTGAGGATCCAGTGGGAGGCAGCGCAGGCGAACCGGGTGGAGTGCAGGCACTGTGGCAAGAAGTTCTGTCCCTTCAAGATCGACTGCCACCAGGAGATGTGTCGCAAGGTGAGCACGTGATCTTTGCCTCCACTCATCTCTGTCATTACTTACCATCCTTCCATGGGCGGCGATCCTGGGGGGTCCTAGGGTCAGGACCCTCCCACTTTTTTCCAATTTTTGTATTCAAAAATTTCTATTTGGATATGACCATAGCATAAAAGTAAATGTTTATACGGTAATAAATTTTGAGTATGTGTAGTTATAGTGATAGCTGTCTAAAACAAAAATATTCTTTTCTTACTTAAATACTCCTTCACCTTGTTTTTTTTATCACTATGGCGTAGGCGGGAATCCTGAGGGGGTTCTGGGGTCCATCTTAACATGGACCCCTTCAGTTTTACTAATACAATAATTTCTCAACTCCTATCTTAATACAAGCATAATCGTCAACTATAGCACGAAACAGAATGTTATTCATTAATATATTTTTTCAATTTTTGCAAACAGACATTCAGAATGATTTCAAAAAATATTAGTTCACTTTTTGCAAGCAGACAGATTTAAATTTTTATTTTAAAAATCATTCATATTTTACTACTTATTTTGCATGGGTGATATTCATAGGGGGATTCTGAGGTCCACTTCAATATCGACCCTTTCAATTTTTTAGATGAACCAAAGTTAATGACTTTCAAAAGACTTCGAACATTAACTAAAGTTGTGGTTGAATCAAACTACAAGTTTCATATCGCAAGAAATGCCGAGGCTTTTAGCTCATTCTATTGTTAGAAGCACAGCGTGCACTGTTAATTCCGAATCAAGCCAGTTTGGTGTTGTGGTTGACGGTACATAGGACTGCAATGGGTTAGAGCAGGAATCGATAGGCATTCGTTTTTTTGATGAAGCTCTGAATGTAAATGAACAGTTTATTGGTTTATTCAGCCCACCAGATACGATCGGAAAAACATTATCTGCTGTAGTAAAAGATTTTCTAATCAGAATTATGCTACCTATAGAAAAACTAAGAGCTCAGACTTATGACGGCGCTGCTAACATGAACGGCCGATATGGTTGTCAGGCTATTATCAGCAGTGAGCATCCGCTTGCATTGTTTTTCCACTGTTCTGCACACTGTGTAAATCTTGTTGCCCAGCACACAGCTGTCGCAAATCACTTTGTGAGCAATTCACTTCAGTTTGTCCAAGAGTTAGGTGCTTTTTACAATCGTTCAGGGAAGGTCAAGAAGCAGTTTAGTGATGCTTTAGTGTATCATATAATTGCCTTTCCTGATGAGCCACTGAATAAAAAGTATGGTATAAAACTTCTTTGTCCTACAAGATGACTGACCAGAGTTTCTACAGTGTCTTCTGTGCTTGAACATTATGAAGTGGTATTTGTTAGCTTGGAATCATTTGCTTCCATTGGTACTGCTGATGAAACAGCTGAAAGGCTTGAGGCCTTTTTTCAACAGGGCATTACTGCACTGACCCTCAAGAAGTTGCTTTGGTCTTTTTACTTCTGGAACAGTTAAACAAGTCGTTGCAATCAGCAAGTGCCAAGGTCAGTGGAATGGTTGCAGCGACTGATTCAGTTGTGCAAGAACTGCGTCGCCTACGATCAGATGAACAGTTTAACGCCATTTTCAGAGATGTCAACAGTATGGTTTTGGCATATGATCTCGAGCCGATTGCTGTACCTCGGGTGCGAAAGCCGCCACAAAAGTATTGTGGGCTGGGACCAGCTTATGTAGCAACAACACCAGAAGAACATTATCGAGCAGCATATTACGAGGTTATAGACATTGCAATCATGAAACTCACAGAAAGGTTCAATCGAGATTCTCCTGGTTTGCGATCAAACATGCAGCTGGAAACAATGTTGCTAACTGGTGAAGTGAACCATGATATTTGCAAGCAGTATCATGAGTTAAATGAACCTGATCTTTGTTCACAGTTAACTATGTTTAAAGACCAGAAGGAACTTTAGCACAAGCGCAAAAAATAATGCAAGCTATGATCACGGAAGTCAGACATCTGTTATCTTAGGTTGAAAGATTGATCAGGTTAATGCTTGTGTGTCCAATAACGTCATGTACTGCAGAAAAATCTTTTAGTGCTTCGCGGCGTCTTAAGACTTGGTTGCGTGCACCTATGACACAGCATTGCTTGAATTCACTGGCCTTTTGTCATGCACATCAGGATATACTTGACAGTCTGGATTTGAAAAGACTAGAAGAAGAATTTGCTAGTCGGTCAGTCATTCGAAGGGGAAATTGGGGTAAACGAGCTGTAGGGAGAGGGCAGGAGGACAGGCAGAGAGGGTATTTTATGTTATCTAAATGGCCTACAGTGTATATTTAGATTCTAAATATACACTGTGGGCCAAAAAAATCTTCCAATGTATATTTGTTTATAACTTTGGCAAATTTAAATCTATTTGTAATTTTTTAAACTATTGTACTCAGAAATGAATGGAAAACAAGGTGGTTTAAAATGTATTTGATGGGTTGATGGCTAGTTGTAATTGAAGTTATATAGAAGACAAATAATAAAAAGTACTAAAATCGCTATTGTTTATCTTCAAATCGCTCATAGTGGCAATAGAAAAGTATTTTTATTGAGTATTAAAATTAAAAAAATGTTTAGTGATACAAATATTAATAGTTGATACAAAAATAATTTGCACTACAGCAAACAATACTAAATAGTATTGCTTTTACTGTATTGGTCGATACCGGTTCTTTGATTCCAACCTTGGGGAGGACCCCCCCAAGATTTTCCGCAGATCGCCGCCCCTGCATCCTTCACACCACTTCCTAAACAAGACAATATAACTACACATTTTACCACACTTACTACTCCACCACCAACGCGACCACAAAACCCACACATCATCCACCACAACCAACACTACACAACATCCCCACATTACATCCATTCCACCATCAACACCACAACACACCACCCCCAACACGAAACCACACCACACTACATCCACACAACACCACCCACCATCAACTCCACTACCACAACGAAACCACACAACACTACATCCACACAACACCACCCACCATCAACTCCACTACAACAACGACAGATAAATCGCAACAACGCGTGGAACATGGAGTTGGGCAAGTTGCAACAGCGTCGAGAGATCTTCGATAAATTCACACTGAAGGGGGAGGGGGGCATGCGCTTGAGGGAGGGGGGCGAGGGGGGCGTCGAGAGGAGGGTTCGAGCCATGCACAACCAATCCAACGAGTACTTGGCAGTGTTTCAGAAGAAGAGGAGGAAGAAGAAGAAGACGAAGATGAAGGCGATGGAAGAAGAAGAAGAGTTGAGTGAGAGGGAGTTGTTTGAGAGGGAGGTCGACAGGCAGTTTCCCGCCGAGTCGAATGTGTGGCAGAAGGTGACCGAGTGGCAGAAGAAGTCTGCAGTGCAGCTGACGCCACAAGCCTCCACAACCACCTCCTTAGACAACGACGACGCTGCAGCTGCCACCAGGTCGTGGTGTCCATTCGACGAGCGCATCAGGCACGCCAATGAAGTCAGGACGTCATTTGTGCGCTGTGAAGAGACCAGTGTGACGTCAGAGAGGCCTGCGTGCAAGGCGATTGAGTGTGGCGGCAGTGCGAAGGCGTCTGTGGACCGCAGTGGTTCGACCAAAGTGTCCTCCCTCTTTCCTGGCCCTTCCACCAGACCTCCCAGTGTCTCTGTTGGCGCCAAGACTTCCTCGCATCCCACCTCACACGCCACTTGCCAAAGCGCTGAACCACCAAAGTCCTCCATCTCAGCAGCAGCGGCAGCAGGTGATGGAGACAGGAGGGAGAAGAGGAAGAAGGAAGAGGAGGAGGTTTGGAGAAGTGAAGGCAGGAGCAGTGTGGCGTGTTGCGACGACAGCGGCGATGAGATGTTCAGACAGTTGTACCCTCCATGCACGAGCAAGCTCTCGGCGACGAGTCAGGACCTGAGCAGGAGTTTCGAGACGGACTCGAAGCCCTCGACAGGCAAGATGACATGGGCTGACTTCAACTGGAAGGTCCTCAAGGAAAGCTTCTCCAAGTCCACGTCGTGATGATGATGATGGGAGTGATGGTGATGATGATGATGGCAATGGTGAAAGCAAAAGTGAGGATAGTGACTATATTAATGTTATCAAAAAATGATAATGGATGCGAGGAGCAGTTAGATGAATGAAAAGGCAAGCCCACAATCACAATCCACTGCGATACATTCATTCTTTGATAGCATCATGTGTTTACCTAAGGCATTTTCGAGTGAATTAAAAAACTGTTCTAAAAATATCACAGCTCATTATCACTCTCCTCATCATAATTACATCATAATTCTCACATTATTTTAACATCATCGTCATCCCACCTCAATTTCTTATCACCACTCTTCCAACTACTATCCTACCCCCTCCAAATACGCCCCTCCTTCCCTCTGCCTCCACCACGATAAACAAGCGATCGTCAGAGCAGCACCCAATGCTGATGGCTGGTCCACACCACCTGCTCCTGCCTTTCCATGCACGCCAAGAGCCTCCTCAGCACCGAGAAGGGCACATTGTAGGCCCCCCTCAGGCATTTGTGCATGTGCGACAGTTGCAGGCCCTCCTTAAGGGGGTCTGTGTGGTGTGTGGGTGGGTTGGTTGGTTTTGGTGGGTGAGTGGTTGGTGTGGTATGTTGGGGTGGGTTTGGTGAGGTTTGGTGTGGTTGGTTGGGTTTGTGTTATGTGTGGTGGTTCGAAGAGATTGGTGGTGGGTGGGTGTAGATGAAAGACGTTAGTGGTAGTGTGGCTGATTTGACCTCTTGTGCCGAACGCACGACCTAACATTACGCAGTGCGAGTAAGATGCCAATGCAGGCGTGTAACACTGCCGTGCCATGGCAAAGCAAGTCCACTTTTGGCGCGAAATCCTTTCAATTGTTTGTTGAAATGTAAGACTCAAGTCCTACATAAATGTACATTCAAATCGATTTTACTCTGCATAGTTTCTTTGTTGAAGCCATGCCAGAAAGAAGTAAGTCACATCATTGATATTAAAAACTACGGCAAAAGGAAGAATGTCCATCAGCCAGTAGGAATTAGAGAAGTGTATCACGTGATATCATTGTTTATGAATTTTATCATCCCTCCGCGCTTTTAAAACTACTCAGAAATATTGAAATTACGACATATTATATTATATAATAGTATATATCTATTATAATTATTTTATTTTAATAAATAAATTTAATTCAAATAATGGACAAAATCGAATGCTTCCGGCCTTGCCAGGCGTGGAATCGGACCGAGATGCAAAGCTGTGGTCGCAGTCGTTTGGCACGAAGGCATTGCTGGTCGCAATGCAGAAGATGAAACATCGGCATTTGTAAATGTTTTGGTAGGGAGCCTTGCCGTGGTTTCAAGCAGTTTCTGATCTGGTGTGATAACTGCAGTGGCCTAAAAAGGAATTGGACACTTTACACAGCTCTGTGTTTCATCGTGAATAAGTCCGGAGGAACGGAACATGGGACACTGGAATACTTAGAGCGAGGCACACCTCCATCCGAAGGGAAGCTCCTCAAGGAGCATGTAGCGAAACGTGTTTTGAAGGGAACTTGCCGAGCAGTCGAGTGGCAGCAAGAGGCGTTTGCACTGCAAAGAAGGTCGACATCGTCACCAAGATGTGCCGTTGACGCCAGTAAACAGACAACAATTCAGGACAGTGCTGCAGCATCAGAATTGCAACCAGTTTTGAATCAGCAATATTCCTTACAAATTTACCTGACAAATTTGAAAGTTTTTATTGTGGATGTATTAATAAAAATCTGATTTTTTCCAATGACCTGTTTATAATAGAACAATTCGAATGCTAAGGATCACTCTGAAGACATACTTCCTTTTGCCACCAAGCCTCCACACGCTATGTCGCCATATTCCCAAGGCAAGAGGAAGCAAGTGCCATTTTTGACAAAGTTTTGAAAGTTTTTAATCCCAATAGAATATCACTATTGGATACAATGGCGGTGGACGCAGAGAGCTTTGAAAAGATTAGTTTTGCCTTTCCTGCAAAATGATGCTTTTGTCACTTGCTTTCTTTTGCCATGGCACAATAGTAATGATGTGGTGGCCATGTATTCGTTGATAATGATGATGGTGATAGAAGTGATGATGATTATGATGGAATTGTTAATGATGATGATGGAAGTAGTGACGATGATGATGAGATGAGACCTTCTCGAGACATGATCTCAACCAGCCTCCTCCTCAAGCCTCCATCCCTGTCCACCATCTGCACCATTGTTAACATCATCATCATCACTCTCATCATCATCATCACTATCATCATCATCATCACCTGGAAAAGACCCTCCTTGGGCGAGGAAAGGTAGATCAGACCTGCATGTTCCAGCTTCTTCAGTGTGCAATAGACGTTCTGCAAGGTGAGCAGGGTACATCCTTAAATATGCAAGGATTTCATTAATATGCAAATGAGTTAGTCGAGTTCATGCATATGCAAACGAAGGGAAGTCTGAAAGCACCGTCTGGTTGAAGAGGTCAGGATATAGGTCGATGACGTCAGAAGCGCGGAAGACCACGTGACCTGCCTCGTGCAGACGTCTGTACGCATGCACTGTGGGCATGTCTTCCTCTGCACTCCTTTCCTTCTGTAGTACATGCCATACACGTAACAAACACGTAACAAACACACACACACACACACACACACACACACACACACACACACACACACACACACACACACACACACGCACGCACGCACGCACACACACACACACACACACACACACACACACACACACACACACACACACACACACACACACACACACACACACACACACACACACACACACACACACACACACACACACATTGTGACACAGATGCCAGGGAGGGGAGATCTGGAAGAGTGCTTCAGCATCGGCAAGCACCTCCATGCGGAAAGACAACTCATCCCAGGCGCTCCTGTCAGGCCCTGTGACGTCGTTGTGGTGGTGGTGGTGCTTCAAATCGCTATCGTCACAGACATCTACATTTACCTCCATAAAACAACCCCCTCCCCAAACAACCCTCTCCCCAAACAACCCTCTCCCCAAACAACCCTCTCCCCAAACAACCCTCTCTCCAAACAACCCCCTCCCCAAACAACCCTCTCCTCAAACCACTTATTCCCAAACAACCCCCTCCCCAAACAACCCCCTCCTCAAACAACCCCCTCCCCAAACAACCCCCTCCCCAAACAACCCCCTCCCCAAACAACCCTCTCCCCAAACAACCCCCTCCCCAAACAACCCCCTCCCCAAACAACCCCCTCCCCAAACAACTCCCTCCTCAAACCACTCATTCTCAAACAAGCACCTCCCAAACAACCCCTACCCTCAAACCACATCCCCTTCCCAAAGAAGCACCACTCACAAACCACCCTCCCCTGCAACCAAGCACTCACACAGGTGAGTGACCACAGCCTTGACCGCCTTCCCGTTGACCTGCAACGTGGCACTAACTTGCATGCGCTGGCCATTCTTCAGCTCCGAAGGAGGCTTGTCCTGGTCTCTTACTGGGTGAGCGGGTGGTGAGTGAGTGGAGGGTGAGTGAGTGGAGGGTGAGTGAGTGGAGGGTGAGTGAGTAGAGGATGAGTGAGTGGAGGGTGAGTAAGTAGAGGGTGAGTGAGTGGTGGGTGAGTAGAGGGTGAGTGAGTGGAGGGTGAGTGAGTGGAGGGTGAGTGAGTAGAGGGTGAGTGAGTGGTGGGTGATTGAGTGGTGGGTGAGTGAGTGGAGTGTGAGTGAGTAAAGGGTGAGTGAGTAGAGGGTGAGTGAGTAGAGGGTGAGTGGTGGGTGAATGAGTGGAGGGTGAGTGAGTGGTGGGTTAGTGAGTGGAGGGTGAGTAAGTAGAGGGTGAGTGAGTAGAGGGTGAGTGGTGGGTGAATGAGTGGAGGGTGAGTGAGTGGTGGGTTAGTGAGTGGAGGGTGAGTGAGTAAAGGGTGAGTGAGTAGAGGGTGAGTGGTGGGTGAATGAGTGGAGGGTGAGTGAGTAGAGGGTGAGTGGTGGGTGAGTAGAGGGTGAGTGAGTGGTGGGTTAGTGAGTGGAGGGTGAGTAAGTAGAGGGTGAGTGAGTAGAGGGTGAGTGGTGGGTGAATGAGTGGAGGGTGAGTGAGTGGTGGGTGAATGAGTGGAGGGTGAGTGAGTGGTGGGTTAGTGAGTGGAGGGTGAGTAAGTAGAGGGTGAGTGAGTGGAGGGTTAGTGGATTGTTGTAAGTGGAGGATGGTGAGTGGATGGAGGATGGTGAGTGGGTGGAGAATGGTGAGTGGGTGGAGAATGGTGAGTGGATGGAGAATGGTGAGTGGGTGGAGGATGGTGAGTGGGTGGAGAATGGTGAGTGGGTGGAGGATGGTGAGTGGATGGAGGATGGTGAGTGGATGGAGGATGGTGAGTGGGTGGAGAATGGTGAGTGGGTGGAGGATGGTGAGTGGATGGAGGATGGTGAGTGGATGGAGGATGGTGAGTGGATGGAGGATGGTGAGTGGATGGAGGATGGTGAGTGGGTGGAGGATGGTGAGTGGGTGGAGGATGGTGAGTGGGTGGAGAATGGTGAGTGGGTGGAGGATGGTGAGTGGATGGAGGATGGTGAGTGGATGGAGGATGGTGAGTGGATGGAGGATGGTGAGTGGATGGAGGATGGTGAGTGGGTGGAGGATGGTGAGTGGGTGGAAGATGGTGAGTGGGTGGAGGATGGTGAGTGGATGGAGGATGGTGAGTGGGTGGAGGATGGTGAGTGGATGGAGGATGGTGAGTGGGTGGAGGATGGTGAGTGGGTGGAGGATGGTGAGTGGATGGAGGATGGTGAGTGGGTGGAGGATGGTGAGTGGGTGGAGGATGGTGAGTGGGTGGAGGATGGTGAGTCGGTGGAGAATGGTGAGTGGGTGGAGGATGGTGAGTGGGTGGAGGATGGTGAGTGGGTGGAGGATGGTGAGTGGATGGAGGATGGTGAGTGGGTGGAGGATGGTGAGTGGGTGGAGGATGGTGAGTGGGTGGAGAATGGTGAGTGGGTGGAGGATGGTGAGTGGATGGAGGATGGTGAGTGGATGGAGGATGGTGAGTGGATGGAGGATGGTGAGTGGATGGAGGATGGTGAGTGGGTGGAGGATGGTGAGTGGGTGGAGGATGGTGAGTGGGTGGAGGATGGTGAGTGGATGGAGGATGGTGAGTGGGTGGAGGATGGTGAGTGGATGGAGGATGGTGAATGGGTGGAGGATGGTGAGTGGGTGGGGGATGGTGAGTGGATGGAGGATGGTGAGTGGGTGGAGGATGGTGAGTGGGTGGAGGATGGTGAGTGGGTGGAGGATAGTGAGTGGGTGGAGAATGGTGAGTGGGTGGAGGATGGTGAGTGGGTGGAGGATGGTGAGTGGGTGGAGGATGGTGAGTGGATGGAGGATGGTGAGTGGGTGGAGGATGGTGAGTGGGTGGAGGATGGTGAGTGGGTGGAGGATGGTGAGTGGATGGAGGATGGTGAGTGGATGGAGGATGGTGAGTGGGTGGAGGATGGTGAGTGGATGGAGGATGGTGAGTGGGTGGAGGATGGTGAGTGGGTGGAGGATGGTGAGTGGATGGAGGATGGTGAGTGGGTGGAGAATGGTGAGTGGGTGGAGGATGGTTAGTGGGTGGAGGATGGTGAGTGGGTGGAGAATGGTGAGTGGATGGAGAATGGTGAGTGGGTGGAGGATGGTGAGTGGATGGAGGATGGTGAGTGGGTGGAGGATGGTGAGTGGGTGGAGGATGGTGAGTGGATGGAGGATGGTGAGTGGGTGGAGAATGGTGAGTGGGTGGAGAATGGTGAGTGGGTGGAGAATGGTGAGTGGGTGGAGGATGGTGAGTGGATGGAGGATGGTGAGTGGGTGGAGGATGGTGAGTGGGTGGAGGATGGTGAGTGGATGGAGGATGGTGAGTGGGTGGAGGATGGTGAGTGGATGGAGGATGGTGAGTGAGTGGAGGATGGTGAGTGGGTGGAGGATGGTGAGTGGGTGGAGGATGGTGAGTGGATGGAGGATGGTGAGTGGATGGAGGATGGTGAGTGAGTGGAGGATGGTGAGTGGATGGAGGATGGTGAGTGGATGGAGGATGGTGAGTGGATGGAGGATGGTGAGTGGATGGAGGATGGTGAGTGGATGGAGGATGGTGAGTGGGTGGAGGATGGTGAGTGGGTGGAGGATGGTGAGTGGGTGGAGGATGGTGAGTGGATGGAGAATGGTGAGTGGGTGGAGGATGGTGAGTGGGTGGAGGATGGTGAGTGGATGGAGAATGGTGAGTGGATGGAGGATGGTGAGTGGGTGGAGAATGGTGAGTGGGTGGAGGATGGTGAGTGGATGGAGGATGGTGAGTGGATGGAGGATGGTGAGTGGGTGGAGGATGGTGAGTGGGTGGAGGATGGTGAGTGGATGGAGGATGGTGAGTGGGTGGAGGATGGTGAGTGGATGGAGGATGGTGAGTGGATGGAGAATGGTGAGTGGGTGGAGGATGGTGAGTGGATGGAGGATGGTGAGTGGGTGGAGGATGGTGAGTGGGTGGAGGATGGTGAGTGGGTGGAGGATGGTGAGTGGATGGAGGATGGTGAGTGGGTGGAGGATGGTGAGTGGGTGGAGGATGGTGAGTGGATGGAGGATGGTGAGTGGATGGAGAATGGTGAGTGGGTGGAGGATGGTGAGTGGATGGAGGATGGTGAGTGGGTGGAGGATGGTGAGTGGGTGGAGGATGGTGAGTGGGTGGAGGATGGTGAGTGGATGGAGGATGGTGAGTGGGTGGAGGATGGTGAGTGGGTGGAGGATGGTGAGTGGGTGGAGAATGGTGAGTGGATGGAGAATGGTGAGTGGGTGGAGGATGGTGAGTGGATGGAGGATGGTGAGTGGGTGGAGGATGGTGAGTGGGTGGAGGATGGTGAGTGGATGGAGAATGGTGAGTGGATGGAGGATGGTGAGTGGGTGGAGAATGGTGAGTGGGTGGAGGATGGTGAGTGGATGGAGGATGGTGAGTGGATGGAGGATGGTGAGTGGGTGGAGGATGGTGAGTGGATGGAGGATGGTGAGTGGGTGGAGGATGGTGAGTGGATGGAGGATGGTGAGTGGATGGAGAATGGTGAGTGGGTGGAGGATGGTGAGTGGATGGAGGATGGTGAGTGGGTGGAGGATGGTGAGTGGGTGGAGGATGGTGAGTGGGTGGAGGATGGTGAGTGGATGGAGGATGGTGAGTGGGTGGAGGATGGTGAGTGGATGGAGGATGGTGAGTGGGTGGAGAATGGTGAGTGGGTGGAGGATGGTGAGTGGGTGGAGGATGGTGAGTGGGTGGAGAATGGTGAGTGGGTGGAGGATGGTGAGTGGGTGGAGGATGGTGAGTGGGTGGAGAATGGTGAGTGGATGGAGAATGGTGAGTGGGTGGAGGATGGTGAGTGGATGGAGGATGGTGAGTGGGTGGAGGATGGTGAGTGGGTGGAGGATAGTGAGTGGGTGGAGGATGGTGAGTGGGTGGAGAATGGTGAGTGGATGGAGGATGGTGAGTGGGTGGAGAATGGTGAGTGGATGGAGAATGGTGAGTGGATGGAGGATGGTGAGTGGGTGGAGAATGGTGAGTGGGTGGAGGATGGTGAGTGGATGGAGAATGGTGAGTGGATGGAGGATGGTGAGTGGGTGGAGGATGGTGAGTGGATGGAGGATGGTGAGTGGGTGGAGGATAGTGAGTGGATGGAGAATGGTGAGTGGATGGAGGATGGTGAGTGGGTGGAGAATGGTGAGTGGGTGGAGGATGGTGAGTGGGTGGAGAATGGTGAGTGGGTGGAGGATGGTGAGTGGGTGGAGAATGGTGAGTGGGTGGAGGATGGTGAGTGGGTGGAGGATGGTGAGTGGATGGAGGATGGTGAGTGGGTGGAGGATGGTGAGTGGATGGAGGATGGTGAGTGGATGGAGAATGGTGAGTGGATGGAGGATGGTGAGTGGGTGGAGGATGGTGAGTGGGTGGAGGATGGTGAGTGGGTGGAGGATGGTGAGTGGATGGAGAATGGTGAGTGGATGGAGGATGGTGAGTGGATGGAGGATGGTGAGTGGATGGAGGATGGTGAGTGGATGGAGGATGGTGAGTGGGTGGAGGATGGTGAGTGGGTGGAGGATGGTGAGTGGATGGAGGATGGTGAGTGGGTGGAGGATGGTGAGTGGGTGGAGGATGGTGAGTGGGTGGAGAATGGTGAGTGGATGGAGGATGGTGAGTGGGTGGAGGATGGTGAGTGGGTGGAGGATGGTGAGTGGGTGGAGGATGGTGAGTGGGTGGAGGATGGTGAGTGGGTGGAGGATGGTGAGTGGATGGAGGATGGTGAGTGGGTGGAGAATGGTGAGTGGATGGAGAATGGTGAGTGGATGGAGGATGGTGAGTGGGTGGAGAATGGTGAGTGGGTGGAGGATGGTGAGTGGATGGAGGATGGTGAGTGGGTGGAGGATGGTGAGTGGATGGAGGATGGTGAGTGGGTTGAGAGTGAATAGAGGTTTAACGAGTGGATGGTTGTGAGTGGATGGTGAGGGGTGTGAGTGA
>OX030967.1:2104680-2107180 GCA_943735955.1 Piscicola geometra | reverse complement strand
ATTTTGTCGGCATGTTTCAGAAGGAAAGGACAAGTTGCAAGGGCCGATCAGTTACCCAAGAACGCCAGCAGCAGCAGCGTGGTCATGATTATGATCAGCCTCTCCATCATCGTGGTTTTCTAAAAAATCACTGCATCGACAAAAACTCATTCCACAACATTCCATCCCACATCAACCCATTCCATAGCAACCCATCCCACATCAACCCATCCCACATCAACCCATCCCATATCAACCCATCCCACATCAACCCATCCCACATCAACCCATCCCATAGCAACCCATCCCATAGCAACCCATCCCACATCAACCCATCCCACATCAACCCATCCCACAGCAACCCATCTCACAGCAACCACCCCTCACCACTTTCCCTCAGACACCAAATTCTCAGCAAACCAATCTCTAGCAAGCCATTTTTTTCTCCCCAAACACACCGTCCCAACCACCACAACCAAAACTTCAACCTCTCTAATCAACACCGCAACCATTCCAACCATCACTGCAACAACCACTACAGCAACTACTGCAGCAACCAATGTAATCGCTCCAACAACTCATGGGAAAAATCCCACAAAGAACCATCTTTTTTTCGCCAACACTTCAACCTAGAAGGTCCATCAGACGCCTGCTGCCACCCAGCCGCTCACGAAGCTGAGCTTGCCTTGCACTTCTTGCGACAGAGACTGAAGCTGAACGAGGTGATGAGTGATGACGACAGTGGCTGTGCTCTTGACGATCTGAGGCTTTCTAATGGTGTGGCTACCCTCCAGGTGTGTGTGCGTTTGTGTTTGTTTTTTGTTTGTTTATGTGTTTGTGTGTGTGTTTGCTAGAATAATTTTAGCTTCACTTCTTAGGAATTTTGAAATAATTAAATAAAAAAAAGTTTCACACATTCACACAGACACCCCTCTTTCCACACACACGCAACTACAAACACACACACAACTACAAACACACACACACGCGCGAATACTCTTAGATGTTGTAAGAAACGCCACATTTTTGAAGTCTTATTAGATTACTGTGGTCGTCGTTGTTTGCATATCAAGATGTGTGTGTGCTTGTGCCTGTGTGTACCGTTGTTTGTGTGTGCTTGTACCTATGTGTGTGTGTGTGTGTGTGTGTGTGTGTGTGTGTGTGTGTGTGTGTGTGTGTGTGTGCGTGTGTGTGTTTGTGTGTTTGTATGTGTGGATGTATATATGTGTTTTCACTAATGCATATATATTCACTCAGTATGGCACTTCACTGTTTGTAAAGGCTTAGAAAATCTTTAAGTTTTGAGAGGAAGAGTGAGGAGGAGAGGAGTAAGTTGAGATAAGAACAACAAAGAAATAGAAACTACCACGCTGACATGGTGAACAAAGGTGGAGAAGAGACGAGATAAGTGGAGTGGGAAAAGAAAAAGATGGATGGATAAAGTGGAGGAATGATGGATGGATAAAGTGGAGGAATGATGAATGGATAAAGTGGATGAGGGATGGGTGGATAGAGTGGAAGAGGGATAGATACATTGTGTGAAAGAAAAATTAATGGAAGAATGAAGGAGGAATGGATGGATAAAGTGAAGGAGGGATGTATGGACAGAGTGCTACAAGAAGGACAATTAGGGAGCGATAACACCACTGCATCCCATGCAAGTACCACTGCATCCCCATGCAAGTACCACTGCATCCCCATGCAAGTACCACTGCATCTCATGCAAGTACCACTGCATCCCATGCAAGTACCACTGCATCTCATGCAAGTACCACTGCATCTCATGCAAGTACCACTGCATCCCCATGCAAGTGCCACTGCATCCCCATGCAAGTACCACTGCATCCCCATGCAAGTACCACTGCATCCCCATGCAAGCCTAGCTCACTCCTTCTTATCAAGGAGTTTGTGTCTTCCTCACCTTTTTCATTATTTCTTCTTTATTTTCTTTTATTATTTCTTTTCCTCCATCCATCTACCATTATTATTATTTCTTTTTTCTATTCTTTTATCGTTCCTTTCTTCTTCTTCTTTCTCTCCATCTGCCTGCCGTTATACTTATTTTTCTTCTCTTTCATTTCATTTTATAATTTTCTTCCTTCCCCTCCATGCACCACCATTAAGGATTTACTACGTCTTGTGACCCGGGAAGTCTTCATTACAAGGAGGCAGCGTGATCACTCATGCATTTGCATAAACATGTGTGTGTGTGCGTGCGTGTGTGTGTGCGTGTGTGTATGTGTGTGTACGTGTGTGTATGTATGTGTGTGTGTATGTGTGCTTGTGTGTGTGTGAGTGTGTGGTGTGTGTGTGTGTGTGTGTGTATAATTATATGTGAGTGTGTGTTTGTGTGTGTGTGTGTGTGTGTGTGTGTGTGTGTGTGTGTGTGTGTGTGTGTGTGTGTGTGTGTGTGTGTGTGTGTGTGTGTGTGTGTGTGTGTGTGTGTGTGTGTGTGTGTGTGTGTGTGTGTGTGTGTGTGTGTGTGTGTGTGTGTGTGTGTGTGTGTGTGTGTGTGTGTGTG
>OX030967.1:2079680-2099680 GCA_943735955.1 Piscicola geometra | reverse complement strand
TTTATCTACGAGATGTATATTTTTTCAGAAACTTTATTTGAATATTTTAATTATATAATTAAATTTTTTTTACATTTTTACAAAAATTTAGTACAAATTTTGTAAAAAAATGAATTAATTTTTTTTATAAACTTTAAAAATAAACATTCAAAAATGATAGATCGTTTTTTTCTCGTTATTAAATTCTTAGTAATTTTTCCCCTTAAGGAAAGGGTGAAGGTGAGGGTAAGAGAAAGGTAAGGGTAAGGGTGAATATAAGTTTCAGTTAAAAATGCATCAAGTTGGATATACTAGCAACGACGCTAGTAAAACTTTTGGACAAGGAGGAAGTTGAAGACTTACGTGTTTGACCTAGTTGCTAGCCTACATAGCTTCGATTGGATGAGCTCGGAGATATACGGACTTTTACAACAAATATGTAAAAAGAGATCTCAAAAGCCTATAGCAATGATGAAAACAACTGACTTTTTGCGACAGTTTCTGTCAGTCAGTGTCGACGGAGGAGGAAAAAAAAGAGTTTGAGTTGTTTTGTGGGAAGAGGAGCAGACACAACTTGGGCAAGGCCTGTCCAAGCGTCCTAGCGCCAGATGAAGATGTGGTCTGTAGACAGGTGAGTGGAAGGGGAGGGGAGATAAGTGGGTGGGAGGGTAGAGATGTGGTCTGTAGACAGGTGAGTGGAAGGGAGAGGGGAGATGAGTGGAAGGGGGAGGAAGGGTGAATATGTGGGAAAGATGAGAAGATGAAAAATAAGTTGAGAGTGATGGTAGGTAGTGGAAATTTTTTTAAAAATAGTTTCAAGTGTTTCGAAAAAAGTTCGATAGATGTCTGAAAGAAACAAACCCATCACCACCATTACTCGCCACACCCACGACAGTGTGGCTGCCGCATCAGAGACGTCGCCATCACTTCCCACCACAAGGCGGCCCTGGGACACTGGCATGTGGAGTGCTTCTGCTGCCGCCAATGTCTGCAGCCCCTGCTTGGGATGCTCTTCTTCGCCCAGAGTTTGTGGTGCTTTGTGGTGATTAGTGGTGGAATATAATGGTTTGTGGTGGTTTATAATGGTCTCTGGTGGCAAGTGGAGGTTTGTGGTGGTGAATGGTGGTTTGATGTGTTAAGTAGTGGTTTTTGGTGGTTTATAGGGGTTTGAGGTAGTTTTGCGGTGGTTTGTGGTTGTTTGAGGTAGCTTGTGGGGGTGAGTGGTCGTTTTTTGTGGTGAATGTTACATTGAGAATATTTGTCAAAGCATCTCACGGTTAGTAACAATGTTTTCATTGATTGTTTGTAAATGCCGAGCTGGCCTCCCAACGTGCCTAATCTCTCCTTGATTGTCTTCTTGTGTTCTCCCTTTGGAGGATGTTTGTGAGTGATTGATGCAGTCGTCTGCATGCATGACTTGCGTGTTTGCAAAAAAAGTGAATGAATGAATGAATGAATGAATGGATTGGTGGATGGATGGATGGGAGTATTGGTGGATGCATGCATGCATGAATGCATGGGGGGATGGCTGGGTAGAAGAACAGGTAGATGTATGGATAGAGGGATAGTTGAAAGAATAGGTTTATGAATTGATGAATGTATAAATAAATGTTTTCATCTTTATTTCTTTTATTTGTTTTTTTCTTACAATTTCTTTCTTCAATCTTGTCTCCCTCACCCACTACTTCCTCTTGCAGACGGGAACGTGTACTGTGGCAGACACCACGCAGAACTGATGAAGCCCAGATGCTACGGATGTGATGAGGTGGGTGTGGATGTGATGAGGTGGGTGTGGATGGGATGAGGTGGGTGTGGATGTGATGAGGTGGGTGTGGATGTGATGAGGTGGGTGTGGATGTGATGAGGTGGGTGTGGATGTAATGAGGTGGGTGTGGATGGGATGAGAGAGTGTGGATGGGATGAGGTGGGTGTGGATGTGATGAGGTGGGTGTGGATGGGATGAGGTGGGTGTGGATGTGATGAGGTGGGTGTGGATGTGATGAGGTGGGTGTGGATGGGATGAGGTGAGTGTGGATGGGATGAAGTGGGTGTGGATGGGATGAGGTGGGTGTGGATGGGATGAGGTGGGTGTGGATGGGATGAGGTGGGTGTGGATGTGATGAGGTGGGTGTGGATGTGATGAGGTGGGTGTGGATGGGATGAGGTGGGTGTGGATGTGATGAGGTGGGTGTGGATGTGATGAGGTGGGTGTGGATGGGATGAGGTGAGTGTGGATGGGATGAAGTGGGTGTGGATGGGATGAGGTGGGTGTGGATGGGATGAGGTGGGTGTGGATGGGATGAGGTGGGTGTGGATGTGATGAGGTGGGTGTGGATGTGATGAGGTGGGTGTGGATGGGATGAAAGGGTGTGGATGGGATGAGATGGGTGTGGATGTGATGAGAGGGTGTGGATGTGATGAGAGGGTGTGGATGTGATGAGAGGGTGTGGAGGGGATGAGAGGGTGAGGATGGGATGAGAGGGTGAAGATAGGATGAGAGGGTGTGGATAGGATGATAGGTATGGATGAAATGGTGGAAGAAGGAGAGGTAAAGATGGGTAAGTTGGTGAAAGGTGGAAGCCACTATAAATAGTAAATAGGGAGAAGAGAGGAGTGAGGAGGGAGAGAGGAGAGGAGTGAAGAGGATGAGAAGAGAGGAGTGAGGAGGGGGAGAAGAGAGGAGTGAGAAGTGAAGAGGGGGAGAAGAGTGAGGAAGGGGAGAAGAGAGGAGTGAGGAGGGGGAGAAGAGAGAAGTGAGAAGGGGGAGAAGAGAGGAGTGAAGAGGGGGAGAAGAGAGGAGTGAGGAGGGGGAGAGGAGAGGAGTGAGGAGGGGGAGAAGAGAGAAGTGAGAAGGGGGAGAAGAGAGGAGTGAAGAGGGGAAGAAGAGGGGAGTGAAGAGGGAGAGAAGAGAGGAATGAGGAGGAAGAGAAAAGAGGAGTGAGAAAAAAGAGAAGAGAGGAGTGTGGAGGAAGAGAGGAGAGGAGTGAGAAGGGGGAGAAAAGAGGAGTGAGGAGGGGGAGAAGAGAGGAGTGAGGAAGGAGAGAGGAGAGAAGTGAGAAGAAAAAGAGAAGATGAGTGAGGAGGGGGAGAAGAGAGGAATGAGGAGGGGGAGAAGAGAGGAGTGAGGAGGGGGAGAGGAGAGGAGTGAAGAGGGGCAAAAGAGGAGAGTGAAGAGGGAGAGAAGAGAGGAGTGAGGAGGAAGAGAAAAGAGGAGTGAGAAAAAAGAGAAGAGAGGAGTGTGGAGGAAGAGAAGAGAGGAGTGAGAAGGGGGAGAAGAGAGGAGTGAGGAGGGGGAGAAGAGAGGAGTGAGGAAGGAGAGAGGAGAGGAGTGAGAAGAAAAAGAGAAGATGAGTGAGGAGGGGGAGAAGAGAGGAGTGAGGAGGGGGAGAGGAGAGGAGTGAGAAGGTGGAAAAGAGAGGAGTGAGAAAGAGGTAAGGAGAGGAATGAGGAGGGGGAGAAGAAAGGAGTGAGAAAGGGGAGAAGAGATGAGTGAAGAAAAGGAGAGGAGAGGAGTGAGGAGGAGGAGAAGAAAGGAGTGAGGAGGGGGAGAAGAGAGGAGTGAGGAGGGGGAGAAGAAAAGAGTGAGAAGGGGGAGAAGAGAGGAGTGAGGAGGGAGAGAGGAGAAGAGTGAGGAGGGGGAGAAGAGAGGAGTGAGGAAGGGAAGAAGAGAGGAGTGAGAAGGGAGAGAGGAGAGGAGTGAGGAGAGGGAGAAGAGAGGAGTGAGGAGGGAGAGAAGAGAGGAGTGAAGAGGGGGAGAGGAGAGGAGTGAGGAAGGGAAGAAGAGAGGAGTGAGAAGGGGGAGAAGAGAGGAGTGAGGAGGGGGAGAAGAGAGAAGTGAGGAAGGGGAGAAGAGAGGAGTGTGGAAGCGGAGAAGAGAAGAGAGGCCGGCACGGTATTGTAAGAAGTTAGATAAATCGTTGCTAGACAATGAGGTATTGGTGTGAGAGATTATAGCTTTTAGTGTGTGACAGATTAATAGAATGTGTTTGTGTGTGTGTATTTGTGTGTTTGTGTGTGTGTGTGTGTGTGTGTGTGTGTGTGTGTGTGTGTGTGTGGGTATGTGTGTGTGTGTTTGTGTGTGTGTTTGTGTGTGTGTCTGTGTGTGTGTGTGTGTGTGTGTGTGTGTGTGTGTGTGTGTGTGTGTGTGTGTGTGTGTGTGTGTGTGTGTGTGTGTGTGTGTGTGTGTGTGTGTGTGTGTGTGTGTGTCTGTGTGTGTGTGTGTGTGTGTGTGTGTGTGTGTGTGTGTGTGTGTGTGTGTGTGTGTGTGTGTGTGTGTGTGTGTGTGTGTGTGTGTGTGTGTGTGTGTGTGTGTGTGTGTGTGTGTGTGTTCTTCTTCTGTTTCTTTATCTTATGGTGTTCCACAGGGCTCAATTCTTGGTCCCTTACTTTTTATTCTTTATACCTCGGAACTACCTAATATTATTTCGTCATCTTCTCTAAACAGTCAAATTTATGCTGACGACTCCTATATTTATACATCTTTTACTGACTCTTCTCTTGACCTTACTGTTGATAAAATAACTCTCTGTCTTCAATCTATAATCTCTTGGGCTTCTTCTATGTTTCTCAAACTTAATCCGGACAAATTTGAACTCATATATTTCAATAAAAAATCAAAGTCTTTACTATCTCTTCCTTCTTTAGTTTTGCCTCCCCCCTCTTCACTCTCTCTAAACCCTTCATCTTCTATTCGTAGCCTTGGTTTTATTTTTGATTCTAACTTGTCTTTAGCTCCTCAAATTCTATCTGTCTCTAAATCTTGCTACTTCCACATTCGTCGTATTAAACAGCTTCTTCCTTTTCTCGATGATCCTACCCTACAACTTCTTGTATCTTCTCTAGTTCTGTCCAGGATTGATTATTGCAACTCTCTTTACTATGGTCTCCCTAATACTACTTTGGCTCCTCTAAATAAAACCTTCAATTGTGCTGCTCGTCTTGTTGCTCGTGCTCCTAAGTTTTCTCATATTTCTCCTTATCTTCGTTTGTTACATTGGCTACCTTTGAGATCTAGAGTGACTTTTAAAATATGCCTAAATATGTTTAAAATTCATAACTGTAATGCTCCAATCTATCTTAAAAATCTAATTAAACAACCCCCTAAATCTGGTCTGAGATCATCCACCTTTAATCGTTCTTTTCGTTTTCCAGTTAAACACTCTTTTGCTAAACGTTCTTTTTCTTACTGTGGTCCTCTTTTATGGAATTCTTTACCTTCTTCTTTAACTTCAACTAAGTCACTCATAACTTTCCGTCGAGGCCTGAAGACGTACTTGTTTGGGACGTGATGGCTGAGCGCTTTTGTTCGCTTAGTAAAGGGCGCTATACAAATTATTAGTGATTGATTGATTGATTGATTGTGTGTGTGTGTGTGTGTGTGTGTGTGTGTGTGTGTGTGTGTGTGTGTGTGTGTGTGTGTGTGTGTGTGTGTGTGTGTGTGTGTGTGTGTGTGTGTGTGTGTGTGTGTGTGTGTGTGTGTGTGTGTGTGTGTGTGTGTGTGTGTGTGTGTGTGTGTGTGTGTGTGTGTGTGTGTGTGTGTGTGTGTGTGTGTGTGTGTGTGTGTGTGTGTGTGTGTGTGTGTGTGTGTGTGTGTGTGTGTGTGTGTGTGTGTGTGTGTGTGTGTGTGTGTGTGTGTGTGTGTGTGTGTGTGTGTGTGTGTGTGTGTGTGTGTGTGTGTGTGTTTGTGTAGTTTGAAGATTAATGAGAGTTGGAGTGATTGGAAGTAACGAAATGAATTGCTAAAAGCACGAGGGATGATGATGGATGGGTGTTTGCAGGATGGATGGGTGTTTGCATGATGGATGGGTGTTTGCAGGATGGATGGGTGTTTGCATGATGGATGGCTGGGTTGGAGGTGAAGGGATGAATTGAGGTCGGAGGGAATGGATTGATGGGCTGACAAGTTATGGAGATGATGGGAAGATGGAAGGGGTTGATTGGTGGTTTGATCTGATGATGAGTGATTGACTAAACAAGGAGTAATCGAAGAATTTTTTTTTAATTAGAATAAATAATGAACGATAGAAGAAATAAATAACATAAAAATATATGAAATAATGAATAAAATAATGATTAAATAAATGAATGATGATATTTATGAGAACTCCAAATGCAATTAGGAACACTTCCGTAGTGATTCATCACCAACATCCATCTATTCTTCATTCATCCCTCTTCCATCCACCCATTCATCCATCATCCATCTATTCTTCATCCATCCATACACCCATCCATCCATTCATCCATCCATCCATCCATCCATCCATCCATCCATCCATCCATCCATCCATCCATCCATCCATCCATCCATCCATCCATCCATCCATCCATCCATCCATCCATCCATCCATCCATCCATCCATCCATCCATCCATCCATCCATCTATCTAGCCATTCTTATGGTTGAACCATTTCTTCAAGATCTTAAAGTTTGTGTGTAGAACGCAAGTTCTTTGTGTTGCTTGGAGTGGCTCAATGCCGTGTGAATTGAAAGCCACTCAAGATCAAGAATGTGTGCTTACAAGACCAACGTGTTTGAGAGCTGAAACCCTGAGATGGATTGCTGCGTACGAGATTCAAATGGAAAAGTCAATTCATCATCATCATCGTCATCAACATCATCATCAACATCACCATCATCTTCAACACCATCGTTCTCAACATCACCATCCTCATCAACATCATCGTCATCGTCATCAACATCATCATCATCATCATCATGGATAGTAAACTGTGTGTGAATTATAGTGAATCATAGTTTAGAGGAGAATGGATGTGAGGTGAATGAATGTTGCAAGGACGAGATGAATGGAATGAGGGATTAGCCAATCTGCCTCTCAAAGAACGTCTCGTTAATTCAACAATTGATGTCTTTTAGCACGACAATTTGTGTGATTAAGTTTTGTGTGTGTGTGTCTGTCTTTTTGTGCTTGTGTTTATGTGTGTATATATGTATGTATGTTTGTATATATGTATATATGTGTGTACGTATTTTTGTGTGTATGTGTGTGGATGTGCGTGCGTGTGTGTGTGTGTGTGTGTGTGTGTGTGTGTGTGTGTGTGTGTGTGTGTGTGTGTGTGTGTGTGTGTGTGTGTGTGTGTGTGTGTGTGTGTGTGTGTGTGTGTGTGTGTGTGTGTGTGTGTGTGTGTGTGTGTGTGTGTGTGTGTGTGTGTGTGTGTGTGTGTGTGTGTGTGTGTGTGTGTGTGTGTGTGTGTGTGTGTGTGTGTGTGTGTGTGTGTGTGTGTGTGTGTGTGTGTGTGTGTGTGTGTGTGTGTGTGTGTGTGTGTGTGTGTGTGTGTGTGTGTGTGTGTGTGTGTGTGTGTGTGTGTGTGTGTGTGTGTGTGTGTGTGTGTGTGTGTGTGTGTGTGTGTGTGTGTGTGTGTTAATGCCCCTCTCGATACCTCTCCAGATCATCTTCTCCAGCACGTGCACAGAGGCAGAGGGACACAGCTGGCACTTGGAGCACTTTTCATGTCGTCGTTGCGGTTGCGCACTGGCTGGCAGGCGCTACGTCGCTGTCGTCGGTGTCGCCTGCTACTGCTGCTGTTGTTTCGAAGCTGTTGGAAACGCTGGTGATGGTAGTAGTATTGACAATTGTGGTGGTGATGGTAGTAGGGTTAACAATAATGGTGGTGTTGGTAGTAGAAGTGTTAACTATAATGGTTCTTATAGCAACCTCAATGGTGAGGAAAGCAGTCATAGTGGTATTAGTAGTTTGAACTTGAAGGAAAGTTTAGAAAAAAATATTCACAGTGAAAGAGAAGGAGTTCATGTTGAGGAGGGAGATAATGAAGTCGGTGGTGGTGAGAAAAGAAAGGGTGTGGTCGGTGGTGGAGAAATGAGTCCAACCAGAAGCTCCTTTTCCAGTTGTTGTAGGCTCGTCACTGGCAACAAAAACTCATTACAACAACATCTTCCATGTCATCAGCAACAACTTAAACAACAACAACAACAACTCCACCACTATTACGAGCGCTTGCAGGCACCACTCAGCAGCAGTTGCAGTGCTTACGAGCAGATGGAGAAGTTGGATGTCTGTCTGCAACTCTTACTCACCCCCCCTGCAACATCATGTGACGGAGGAAGAAAGAGGACTGATGGTGATGATGATAATGATGATGATGATGATGGTGATCTTGTTAGTGGAGGAGATGATGATGATGATGATGATGATGTGAAACGCAGTGACGCAGAAAGCAGTTTGAGGTTGTTTTTGGATGAGGAAAGTGCTGGAAGTGCTGGAAGTGCGGAAAGGGGTGGAAGGTTGTTTGAGGAGGTGCAAGAGAAGAGTGTTGAGAAGTGGATTGAGGTGTGTAAGAAAAGGAAGGAAGGAAGGAGGGTTGTGAAGGAGAGGTGGAAGGAGGGTGAGAGGATGAGTGATGGGAGGAAGGAAGAGAATTGTTTTAGCGTGCAGAGGCTGGCTGGAAGATCTTGTGATGACGTCATTGGGAGTCCTGATGATGATTGCAGCAATGGAAACGGTAGAAGCCGTTCTATCATTGAAAACATCATCATCAACAGCACCAAAAACATCAACCAAAACGCCAGCATCGACAGCTCCGCCAGGTCAAGTGTCATATATGAAAACTGTTCGCCAGGTGTCAGCAGTCACAGAAAGAACAAAATCGCAGTCCTGTGTTGCAGCAAGAAAGGCAGTGTGGGGAGGAGTGGAGTAGCAAGCGGGAGGCAAGAGGACCTCAATGGATGTCTATATGGCAACGAGAGATGCACAACAAGACAACTAAACCAGGATGATGATGATGATGATGGTGGTGGTCATGATGATGATGGTGAAAGTGTTAAAATTATTTCGGATGATAAAAACAATGAAGAAAGTTTAGAGAAAGAAGACAAGAGAAAAGTAAGAAGAGAAAGAGAGAGTGAGAGAACGCACGCTGCACCAGTGGTCTACTGCAACCACTTCCTCAAGCCACACCTCTTCAGGCAGGTGGAATTCCGACTGGACCACTGCATTCCTCCATCAGATAAGACCTCACCCAAGAACCACCAGCAGTACCACCCCCTGACCCTCAAGCATGCCAATGTCTCACGTGGTCTTCGCTGTGGCACTGGACTGCTGCAGTGTGGTGAAGAGAGGAAGGTGCATGCAAGCAGCCTTGAGAAACTGCCACATGAAGACAACTTCCTCGTTTCGATTCCTGCTCATGTCCCTTGCCTCCATCATGGTGGTCAAGAAGCCTCCCACGTCTGTGGAGTGGCGGTGGTGAAGAAGAGTAGTGTTGATGATGATGGTTTTGATGGTGTAGATGGTAGTGATGATGATGGTGGTTGTAATGATGTAGGTGGTGGTGATGATGATATTGGTTGTAATGGCGTTAGTGGCCAGCTGGAAAAAAATCCTGATGATGATCGTGAAGGTCACAACAACGAAAATATTGAAGTAGAAGTTCGTGTGGATGGCTTCAAGGAGCTGTCCCAGCCCTTTTTACACCTCTTCAACACAAACAACAAGAATATTAAAAACAACAACAAAAACAACTCCAACAACAACAACTCCAACAACAACAACTCCAAACAAATCACTGATAAGCGTAACTTTAAACTTGCCCCTGTAGTTGACAACATTGCTCAAAATATCACATCTGACAACAACAATAACATCAATAAAAATAATATGATCAAATCTAATAACAATAATAGAAACAATTCCAACAAATTCAATAAAGACACTGGAGGTGACAATGGTTTGAAAGGAGGCAACAAAATCAGACAAATGAGGAGGAAGACAAAGAGACTGTCAAGGAGGAGAGATGGACAATGGCGTCTGCCACACGCCAGAATGGCTTCGAGCAGTGATAGTAGTAGTACTGGTGGTGCAAGTAGTAGTAGCGGAGTGGTTGCTAAGAGACGTGAGGTTTACAGTAGGAGGTTGAGAGAGAAAAGATGGTTGCCATCATTATCATCGTCGTCATCGTCGTCGTCATCATCTTCGTCTTTTGGGTGCTTGTGGGAAAATGACATGTTAGTTAAACAAAAAACTAAAATGAACAGAGGTGAAATTGCACAGTTAAATGGAGAAGAAGTGGGTGGGAAAGTGGGAGAGGGCTTGGGGGGAGTGGCAGGAAAGATTCAGCCCCACAACAGACAGTGTTTGTTATCGTGAGCTGGTTCAATTGCACTGCAGTTGTGCTCCTTTGTGACGCCTACAACCACCCTCTTTGTTGCATTTGAACTTTGTTCTTTCCAGATTTGTTAATTGCAATTTTGTTAATTTAGACTTCGTTTAGAATCTGTTCCAGCGATTTTCACTGCAAAACGTGCTTTACCTTTGTTCAAATCTCATATTTTTGACGCATTTTAAAATTATATTTGAGATGTATCAGATTTCTTTTGTTTCAAATTATTTTTTCTCGAGAAGACGCTAATAACTTTCCACACTCCTCCATGCCTCATCATTTGATCCGTTGGTTCGAGAATAAAAGATATTATAGATAATTATTTTGTTTTTATTATTCTTTATCTTTATTGACAGACACAGCCGATGTTAGAAAATATATTAGAAAATTACAATTGATGGGAGATGATAATGAAGTTAATATTTAAAAAATGCTAAATAATAAATAACATGAAACACATGGTTATTATTCTATTCAGAAAACATTGTGTAAACTAATTTCAAGTGAATGAATATTTTTATAATCTAAATCAAGTTAATGAATAAATTGAAAAAATCAAAGTTTTAGAATTCTTGTCTTTCTACATTTTTGATCTTGAGTCATTTGTAGAAGAGTCGTTCTGAAGACAGTCTGTCCTTCATCTGCAGAGCTCATCTGCCTGGTGAAGAAGGTAGCCAGTGGAAGCTTGCAAGCTTTGCACTGGTGCTCAATTTGAGGTCCTAGCACTTCTTCCTCCAGATTATTTTTTCTTCTACTTGATATTTCCTAATTAAGTAGTCTCTTCTTAATTAAAATTTTTCTAAAAGTTTTTTTAAATTAAATAAAATTAATAAATTATATAAAAAGCACTTCTTCCGATTATTCTTTTCCTTCTGGGAGCTTTAGCCCCATTTCTCATAAAACTCTGAAAGTTTCATGTTTTCTGTTTGATATTTTCTACATTAGCCAAAAAATAGCTAAAATAATTAGTTAGTCTTTTTATTTTATTTATTAATTAAAATTGTTTAAAAAAATTATTTTACATTAATCAAAATTAATTAAATGATATAAAAAGTTTTTTTTTCATGAAAATATTTTCTTGAAGACTTTTTATTTTGAAAACTTTTTATCTTGAAGACTTTTTATCTTGAAGACTTTTTATCTTGAAGACTTTATCATGAAGACTTTTTATCTTGAAGACTTTTTATCCTGAAGACTTTTTATCTTGAAGACTTTTTATCCTGAAGACTTTTTATCCTGAAGACTTTTTATTCTGTAGACTTTTTATCCTGAAGACTTTTTATCCTGAAGACTTTTTATTCTGAAGACTTTTTATCCGAAGACTTTTTATCCTAGAACCATTTTGACCACTTCTTCTTCATCCATTTTTTTCTCCTGGCGACTAATGATTAGTATGAAAACTATTTCAAAACATTATTTGTTTCTCAACATTAAAAATTTTGATTTTTTGGAAATAATTTTTGAAATAATTGTTGTTTGAACTCTTGGATAGAAAAAAGTTAGAAGCAGATTCTAGTTGACGTGGGCTCAGATGAAACGGGTTCTATCTGAAGCTTCAAACGATAGTAAAAACAATTTACTAACGACAGCACCTGTGCTTGAAATGTAATCGACAGAATTCTCAAGATATGAAAAGAGACTACATACGATTAGATGTGTGGCCCAAGTTTGAGATTGATACTTTTTTGTCAAACCATAGAAAGGCTACCCAAATATACAATTCTTTTTCTAAATATGTTTTCCTTTATTGCGAATATATTGAATTATTTTGGTCCGCTAGACAGTTATTCGGAAAAAAATAATTTTATTTTTATATTAGTCCATTTTTTTGTAAAAGAATTAAGTTTAGTCCATATATTTTATTAATATTTTATTTATCGTATTTGGTCTATATCGTTTACAGCCTGACAGACGCAGGCCATGTTACAATGGTTCTGAGAAGCATGGTTCTTATGCCCAAGAGTCGCCACTCCACACGACGTACACATCTCTCAATGCATACGCCGCAAACACCGCATCATATACACTAGGACCTAGTGACTAGGTATATGATAGCATAAACATAAATATAAACATAGATAATGTAGCACATACATTGACGAACTGTTTTATACCTCACGGTTGCTCGGCAAGGAATCGAACAGACAACCTTTGAGTTGCAAGTCCGATTTCTATTATCTAAGCCATCCCCTCTCCCCAATGTATATGCTATATTTATGTTTATGTTTATATTTATGTTTATGTTTATATTTATGTTTATGTTTATATTTATGTTTATGTTTATGCTTACAAGTCTCATTTTAGTATCTCCCTTTTTTAATGCGCATTTAAAATGTTATGGCCTATATATTTTTTTTCATAGTTTATTTTACACAGCATGGAGATCCAAAAAGAAAAACTTGTGAGACCACCTTAACTAAAAAAAATAATAAGATGTAAACAGAAATAGAACAGAAATGATGTAAAATGAACAAATTAAATAAAATAATTTATTAATAATCAACTCGAGGGATCGAAACCTGCCTTTTCATATGTTTTTTAAACAAAATGAATGGCATGAAATCATAAGAAATGTTAAACATATTCCATAATTTTGGTCTTCTAACACTCCAGCTTTGGTCATTTAAAGATATTCTACTTTTTTCAAAATTATGTTGCCCTCACGCCTTCCGTGAGTAATTCTATAAAATTTGTTAAAGCTTTTATAGCCGTTCACATACATGAATTTATAAAGGAAACATAATTTAAAATAATGATTGAGTTGCTTAATGCTCATAATGTTATTTATTCTCACTACTTTTACAACTACTAATGGTAATGGATAATTGGACTAGTATTTTAGACAAAAGAGGGGTAATCGATGTTATTTACACTGATTTTATGAAAGCATTTGATAAGGTACCGCATAAAAAATTAATATATGAATTAGAAAGTTATGGAATTGGTTATAAAACATGCAGGTGGAAAAGTAATTTTTTAAATGATAGGGTACAGAGGGTTAATGTTAATGGTGTTTAATCACAATGGGTAAAAGTAAAAAGTGGCATTCCCCAAGGATCAGTCTTGGGTCCATTATTATTTGTTTTATTTATCAACGATCTGCGAGAGAGAGTGAGTTCAAATATATTTATGTACGCTGATGATTGTAAAATATATCAACAAATTCATGAAATAGAGGACCAAACACGGCTACAAGAAGATATAAACAAAGTAGTGGAATGGAGTGTACAATGGGACCTGAGACTTCATCCACATAAATGTAAACTATTGCAGATATACAGAAATAAAAAGGAAGAAAGAGTTTATTCTATGCAGATTATGAAGGAAGTCAGGTAGTTTCAGAAAGTATAGAGTATGAAAAAGACCTTGGTGTAATTATAGACAAGAATTTAAAATTCCCTATTCACATACAAAAACAAGTAAATAAAGCTAACCAATTATTAGGGCTAATGAGAAGAACGTTTAAATTTATTGATACAAAAACATTTAGATTATTATTTAAAGGTATAGTTAGGCCCCATCTAGAATACCTCAGCAGTGTATGGAGCCCTTCATTGAAAAAACAAATTGATTGCATAGAAAAGGGACAAAGAAGGGCTACAAAAATGCTACCTTACCTAAAAGACAAGACTTACAACGATAGACTTAAAGTAATTAAGCTACCAACATTAAAACACCGAAGACTTCGAGGAGACATGATCGAAACCTATAAAATACTTAATAATAAATATGATATTAAAATAACGGAAGATATTTTCACTCTTAATACAAGGCAATCAAGTGGAAATTCACTAAAATTATCCAAAAAACAGTGCCAAAAGAATACAAGAAATTTTGTTTATACACATGTAAAGTGCTAAGCGTTTGGAATAAAAGCTGAAAATACAGATAAATTTAAAATAAAATTAGATAAATACTGGGAAAACCATCCCATGATGTACAACTATAAGTGCGACTATGACATAATAGTAAAAAATAATTTATATACATAAACATAAATATATATATTTTTTATATAATAATTATTATTAAATATATATGTTTTGTTTTTTATTTTTTTATTTATTGTTTTTTATTTATTTTAATTTTATTTTTTTTTGTTTTTTGTTTGTTTTTTTATTAATATTTATTATTACTATTATTTTTTTTATAGCCATTATAGAGGTCAAAAGATCTGCGTGGTTTTAACTCCCTAAACTAAACTAAACTTTTTCAGTATTTTCAGGCCGATTTATAAAAAAAACATACATGAAAATAACGATTTTGTATCACTTGTAGTTTGTGTGTTTGATGTTTATTGGCGTGGTCCCAAAAGATATTACTGTATATTAAATCTGGATAGAAAAGTGCGTAATAAAGGAGCAACATAATTTCACTGGTAAGTTTATCTTTAACTGCGTTACTCAGTGCCACTATTTTATACAATTTGGGGATGTTCTCGCTTGGAAACCCCCGCCTTCATACAAACATATACTCATATAGTTTGATTGGCCAAGCGTTGATTAGTATGCATGCATTTGATTGGTCCACCAAACATAAAATGCACATACACACAAGCACACATCCATAACAATTATTTTAGACAAGTTTCCAATGTTTAAATAGCTGTATGGTAATGCTAATAGGCAAAATAAAATAATTTAAATTTTGCCTATGACATTTAGTGCTCTGACCAATATTATGCAACAACTTTTTTATTGAAAAATTTCACATAATATTTTTTAATTTATTAAAATGTTTTACTAGTAATATGATGAAAAATATATTATAAACTTGAAATATTCTATTTTGACTGTTAGCATTACCGTTTTTTTACCAGACAGCTATTTCCAAATTTCTGCTGACTCACGAATTTGACTGAAAATGAATCTTGCTATTATTGACTCTTACGACAAAGAGATGTCAGTTGCTTTTCTGCAAAATCAAGGAATTCTTCATCAAGAACGTTTGTGTGATAAAAGCCACCAGATGATTCTCTCAGTTTCAAAAGGTGTCTGGAGGTGTCGAAAAAAAGAATGCAATAAAGAGATAAGCATCCGAAAAGGAACCTGGCTAGAAAAGACTAGGTTAGAATTTAAAGTAATAATAAAATTAATTTACTGCTGGTCTATAAACCAGCTCACAACGAAATTCTGCAAAGAAGAAATAGGCATAAACCACTGCACTGCTGCTGACTGGAGACGAAATCTTCGCGAAGTCTGTGCCTGGCGACTACTGAATACACCAACGATTGTCGGCGGGCCTGGTCTTCATGTCGAGATCGATGAGACGCTCTTTGCTCGACGTAAGAACCACAAAGGGCGGGTTCTTTCTCAGCAATGGATATTCGGAGGGATCTGCGGGGAAACGAAAGAGGCCTTCATGTATGCAGTGCCTGATCGAACGGCCACCACCCTGCTGAAGACGATCGAAGCCTGCATCGCTCCAGGCTCAATTATCCTCTCTGATATGTGGAAATCATATCAGGGAATTGAAGGGCTACTAGGAATGTCCTACACCCATCTCACTGTCAACCACAGCACCAACTTTGTTGACCCCCTAACACTGCAGCTCATACCCAGACGGTTGAAAGTCTATGGGGGCAGCTGAAGCAGCAGAAAAAGCTGGAAAACCCATGCGAGAACCCATATCGACAATTATTTGGTAGAGTTTATGTGGAAGCACAAGAACAAAAATAATAACTTATTTTTCACCATTTTAAACGATATTAGCAAATTTGCCCTTGAATAATATTCTAATTTTACGGTTCACATAATATTTTTACATTTTTGTCTTCAACATTTTGAGTTTAATAAAGTGGTGAAAACTTAATTTTTGAAAGTTTAAACTTAATTTTTGAAAGTTTAAACTTAATTTTTGAAAGTTTAAACTTAATTTTTGAAAGTTTAAACTTAATTGAAGGTAATAAAAACCTATTATTAAGTATTTCACGTAAAAGATAGTGCATCAATTGTTTTTATTCTCGAAAACCATCCCACTGAGAAAGTATGTTCCTTCCTTATTGAATAAGGCTTATTCATTCTCACTCATTCAACAACAACAAAATTTAAAGGGCTAGAAGAGATTTGAGCTAAAGAAAACCAAGCACATTCCATGTGCACCAGCAGAAGCAAGAGATCAGTCAAGAGAATGGAGCAGCCTATGGCCTGTTGGGTTTTGAAGTGACTTGCCCACTAACAGTGAAATAGGTCTTTTTTTCAACATTATGACACTGTTCTATAATATTTTCAAACCCATTATCAACTTAATTTAACCACCAATTTTGTATCATGGTAGCTGACATTGATAAAAATAGGATTTAAAATAAAACATGTCAGGATTATCCAAGAAGAAATATTCTCACTGCTGAAAGGCAAAAGAAAATACTTTAAAATTATGAAACATTTACCCACGTATTATAAGTAAAACATGCTGATGACTTTTTGTCCTCTGACCAATATTATGCCAACATTTTTTTAGTGAACAATTTCACATAAAATTTTTACATTTTTAACATATCGAGTTTAATAAAGTGGTAAAATCTTAATTTTTAAACGACTGTGAACAGATTTGAATTTGTAAAAGCTGCAAAAGATATGCTGCAAATTAGAGCAATAAATCATTTCGATGAAATTTTTTCGACTTTGATTGTTTCTTTTTCATTCAGGTCATAATCATATTCTAGAAGTAAATAAGCCATAATTCTTGTTCATTTTACGATATATCACGTATCAAATAGTTGCCGAAAGATAAAAAAAATGGTTTACTTTGGAAGGTGTACTCATAATTTATGCAAATGATCTTAACGATTGACACAGACAAATTTCCAATGTTTAAATAGCTGTATGGTAATAAAACGGTGTTGCTAACAGGCAAAAGAAAATACTTTAAATTAAAAGGATTTTTTTCATATTAGTTTAGTTTAGAGAGTTAAGAACCACGCAGATCTTTTGACTTCTATAATATTACTAGTAAAACATTTTGCTGATGACTTTTATTGCTCTGACCAAAAATATAAAGCTAAAACTTTTTATTAAACAATTTAGCATAATATTTCTAAATTTTTATAATATTTTTTAGTTAAATAAAGTGGTTTCACCTATTTTTTGGGATTATGATGGACTCGGTAATTATTTATGTATATAAATAGGAATAACAATTAAATACGGACTCTGAGTTTATACTATATTCAGGTTTTGCTTTCGAAATTGATTTCGATAAAACATTTAATTACGTAGAATCACTCTACTAAATGGAACCATATTTTGAAAAAAATTATTACGAAATTGATCTTATTGAATTTTTAAATTTATTCAATAGTAAAGACTCTTTAGAAATGTGTAAAATTCTCATAATTAGAGCTTGACGAACAACATGAATTAAAAGTGCTAATGGTTTAAGAATTGATTGCCATAGATTCCAAAAGCATTCATAGTCTATATTAGAAAATGAATAGTCATCAATGCATAGAGAAAAATCATCCCCCATCACTATCATCTTCTTAGCAGTCAAATAGCTGTTTTTTTCAGTCTGATCACCGATGACCACAACACAACAAAAAGAAAAACTGCAGCACCAAAAATAGCAGTCTTTGCAAAAACAAAAATGCAATCATAACATTGAATGGACGAAACAAACTTCAGCACCAGTACCAAGAGAATTGAAGGATGGCTGCAGCGAAAAAAGAAAAACAGATCACAGCAACTTCATTCTTTGCAAGATCCTCTTCGGCTCCTTCATTCTCACCTTCAACACCAGTACCAAAAGGATCCAGAAAGACGCTTTTGTAGGAATGAAGATGCTGTATTAGGAATGATGATTCTGTGGTTATGTTGAAGATGATGGTGATGTGGGTGAGGTTAGAAATGAGGATTGGTTTATAAAAATATTAAGGTTATTTGATTTGATTAGATATATAAATATATTATTCAAGAATTTATTGAAAAGTGTTTTAGAAATTATAAAAAAACTTGACATTTTTTACATGAACTTTATTATTCAAATAGATTGTATTAGATAGTAATCAACCTTCTATATCATTTTTGTTTGTTCACCCTTGGCAAATAAGATTTATGTTAACGTTTATACATTATTAATTTGAATAGATTTTCAATATTGTCACTCTAAATTTATTTAGATTTTCTTTAAAATATAAATTCACTATTCTTCTTTGCCATATCTAAATATTGGGGACTTAGGCTTGTGTGATATTTAATTATAAAGACATTTTATATAAGCTAATGATGATTATTTTGGGAGAACGAGTGGAGAGATGGGCAGAAAGTAATTGTATAATTAATGAAACACAGGGAGGGTTCAGAAGAGGGAGGCGTGGGGATGATAACCTCTATATGTTAGGGCGGGTTGTTGAAATTGCAAAGGCAAGAGGTGAAAGACTATTGGTAGCGGGCTTAGACTTAGAAAAGGCATATGATAGGGTGAACAGAGGTAAATTGTTTGAAGTGTTAGAGAAAATGGGAATGGGTGGAAGAATTTTAAGGGTGTTGAGAGAGGTGTATGAAAATAACAAAGTGAGATTTGTGTTGGGGGACTTGGAGACAGAATGGGTTACGTGCACAAGTGAAGTTAGACAAGGTTGTCCTTTATCTCCAATCCTCTTCAATCTATACAGTAGGGATGTGGCAGCGGTTCTGGATAACCATCGAGCCGGGGTAGTGATGAAAGTACACAATCAAATGGGTAGGGAAGATAGTAGGAAAGAGTGGAGGTTTGGAGGAATGCTTTATGCTGACGACATCCTAGTGACGGCGGAAAACGAAGATAATATGAAAATAGTGTTAGAGGATGTACTGAAGGTGTTAGAGGAATATGGAATGAAACTGAATGAAGAGAAATCTAAAGTTGTTGAACTGGTTGGTAATACAGGTATGGAAAGATGTCAAGAATGGGTAATTAGAGGTAGGACCATAAGAAAATGTGATGAGGTAAGGTATTTAGGATTAAAGCTTAAAGGGGGAAAAAAAGGGGGGATTTATCAATTTGGTGAAATGATGAGAAACGTTGGAAGCCTAACCGGCATGGTAAAATATGGAGCAAAAAGATCGGGAAGTCGTTTTATCATGGGCAGGGAGGCATGGAAAAGCTTGGTTGTAGGAAAGATAATGTATGGGGTTGCAGCAGTTGGTTGGTCAGCTAAGGAGAGAAAGAAGTTAGAGGTTTTGCAGACTAAGTTTGGGAGATGGATATGGGGGGTAGAGACTAGCGTAAGAAATGTCGTAGTACATGGTGAAACAGCCTGGAGTACATTCTGGAAAAGAGAGGCTAAGGTCATGACAGACTTTATGATTAGGACATTAGAGGGGAAAGATATAGTAGGAAGAGTAGGTAGAGCATGTGTAGAGGAGATAGGTAAGAAATCTAAATGGTGGAGAGGTGTAGCCAACTTAGGAAAAAAATTGGATGTGGAGGTTATGAGCAGAATGGTACGTGGAGGAAAAGGCGCACGAGCAAGAGTGTTTATGATGGGCGTTTCAGAAAGAGAGGTCGGAGGGATGGGGGAAAGGGAGCTGGTGAAGAGGATCCAACAAAAGGGAAGGGAGGAATGGGGGAATAAGATACAGAAAAGTGAAAGATTGAGAAGATACCGTGAGGAGAAGTCAGAAAGCAGGAAGTTGGAAAAATATGTAGATGGTTCAGATGGAGCGAAAGTTAGGATGATGTGTAGGGGGGATAGCTTGACGGTAAGGAATAATGAAATTGTGCGCTGGAAGTATGAGAAGGAGGATAGGAAGTGTGTTTGTGGGAAGGAAGAGAATGAGAGGCACGTTTTGCTGGAGTGTGGGTTGTATGAAGAGTGGAGAGAAGAATGGCTGACGGTTTGGAGAAGGAAGCGTGGAAAACAGGACCTGATGGAAGGGGTCCTTGGTTACCAGGAAGAGGATCGG
>OX030967.1:2062180-2074680 GCA_943735955.1 Piscicola geometra | reverse complement strand
CTGAGGCAGGCTTTGAGAATTGTCCTCTTGTTTTGTGGCAACAACACGAAGGAGCATATCCGGCTCTTGCGAAACTGGCAGGACAATACTTGTCATCTCCCGCAAGAAAAAAAAGAATCCATAAAGGATAAAAAGTGCAATTGTCACACATCCTTTTTGAGCCAGATTCTCAAGCAAACATCGATTTAAAAATTTCAAAACGTCCACTTAGGACATGATTAACACTAACAATACAAGAAGTTTTAAACAAAAATTACTTTTTTATGTTTCAAATATCCCCCTTCCCACCCACGATTAAAAAAAAAATACACAAAATGTAAAACACATTTTTCAAAACTTTTTTGTTTTTGATATATTTTAATCTTTCTTGGTTAATACTTTCATTTATAAATTTTGTTAAAACTTTTTTATTTTCAGTGAAAGGATCATCTTTTGTTCAAGTCTTTTTCGCTTCTTTCTATAAACCATCTTTTTAAATAAATAAAATTTAAACTTTGTTTTTTTAATACTTTAGTTAAGTTTTGACTGTTTTTTTGCTTGACCCGTTGCTTTGAAGCCTCCGAAAGACGGGATCTGTCCATCTCTAGGCTGCTGGCTCTTATTTTAGGATGATGGATCTACTGACTGCATTCAATTTACTGGTTCATTTCACCACACTGTTTCTCCATTCTAAGGTGTTAAACAAGAATGTCATCGGTTTCAGAAGCCTTCTGACTGATTGGGTACTTCATAGGTAAGGCCCAGTGTTGTTCCAGTTAACTGTAACTGTAACTGAAATGGTAAATTAACTGAAAAATATGATTCAGTTAAATGTAACTTTAACTGTAACTGTAATTCAGTGCATAACTGTAACTGAAATAGAAACTGAAAAACAAGAATACTAACTGAATAGTAACTAAAAAATATCTTCTTAAAAAATGGGAAGCGCTACAAGAATAAACATTGGCGGATGCACGTTTTGAGCAATAATATGATTAATTAATTTTATTCTTCTAGTCCGATTATATTAATTCAGTGTTTTACATAGTTACTTTTTTTTGACCAATTGAATTATACAAATTTTTATGAAATGTTTAAGGTTAATACCGGCAGAAAACAAGAAAATGCCGTATGGGCCTATTTTATTTACGAAGCTTCATGCGACAAAAGCGAATGTCAGGTTTCGGAAGAGGATGATAATGATAAGGAGAAAGTTACCAGATAACACACTGTGATTGATAATTATTTACGTATTTACATTTTTAAATATTATTTACCAAGTTATGAGCATAATTTAAATAATTTCAATTAAACAGTTGTAAATATATGCAATTTCTATCATTTAGGTTCAGAGAAAGTGATTTCTTCGATAAAAGATTATAAGAACAATGTAGAAGATCGAATTCGTAAAAATCTTCAAACTGGACATCGTTTTGTCATTAGCATCGATTGCTGGACTAAGAAGAGTCTTACACTTTCATGTCTCGGGATCTCAGCACCCTTTAATAATCCATCAATGCGTCGTGCAATTCAGGTCCTGCTAAATGTTCATTCTGTGTCTCACCCACATACAGGAGAAATGTTAGCACTTAAATTATTGAGTATCCTAGATTATTAGCTTCTTTTCCGCTTCACAAGCGTATGTGGAAAGGGTGTTTTAAGTGTGCGGAGACCTAACTGTAAGGGGAAAAATCGCCTCAGCAAAAATCTGGAATTTAAGACATTTATGAAAATGAACAGCGTATATTAAGAATAATATATTTATATATCTTTTAAATAATTTGACTTTTAAACATTAATTTGGGCTGTATTATAAATAAAAATTCATTTTTTCTCCATCTTGATTAACTGTAACTGTAACTAACAAAAAAACTGAAACTAAAATAGTAACTGAAAAATTAAAATTTGCATAACTGTAACTTGAATAGTAACTGAATTTTTTTTTTTCATAACTGTAACTTGAACTGAAAAATCCGAACTGGAAAATCACTGGTAAGGCCTCTTTATCAATGTCCTAGTCTTTCTTTTGCCTATCTAAAACCGTCTTGAGATGGAGCTGCATAATAAGAATTAACTTATAGACCTACTCCAAGTGCTCAATTGCTGCTTTTGACACCAAATGCACATCCAAGCCGAAAAGCACCACCAGAACAACTTGAAATAGGGAGGTTCCATAACTTCTTTAACTGAGCTCAGAAGCCACCAGCTGAAGACACACGTCAAGTGCATGTCCAACTACACTTTTATTTTTTCTGAAAACGTTTATTTTCACCATAAAACTTTGTAAAACCTGATATATCTTTATATCCGTTTCAACGAATTGCAGAACTTTATTCATGCCACTGCTTAAGCCCAGTGTAGTGTGGGCGGCACAAATATTTTTTCATAATATTTATAATTTATATTATTCGAAGTGTTATATTAAGTAACCTTATTATTGTAAAATTTGAGTAAGTTAAATTATATAATAATTTTTTTAACTTGAAAAAGCCGAGACTTAAGCCTAAATCTTCGATTTAGTTTTTTTGGGTGTGGGGAAGGCGGGTTTTCATTAAAAGTACCAACTTCCAATATTAAATATTCATGAACTAACCTAGTAAACCATATTCCAAGTGGACGTAACGAATTTACAATTTTTTGGTGTTTTGCCTATTTATGCCTACTTATAGTTTCTTTAACTTTTTCATTTTTTGAAAACATTTTACAATTTTAAAACTAGATATGGAAATTCTTGACCATTGGATATTCTGATTATTTATTCTCTGAACCAATTTGGGAAAACATTTTGTGTGTGAAACGAATGACATAAGCTAAATCATCTTCTGAAGTGCATATTTCTTATGTAAAATGACAAATTGCAAGTAACACTATTGAAGATTTCAAGTATTTTTCACCCCCTAGAAATTCTGTTGCAAATCTTCAAAAAATGCAATTTTTCTCATTCGTTTGTTGACAGTAAATTAGTAGTGTTTGTGTTCACTTGCTGACAATGCAACCAAAACAACAAAAAACAGTTTAATTTTGATCAGTTTAAATTAGAGCTGTGTTCTAATCTACGTTAACTTTCGATTATCGCGTTAATCAATTAACGACCATTAAATTCCTTAACGCCGTTAAGTATTTTAAAACATTTGAAAAAAATTAACGCATTTAACAATTTTTATTCATTTAAACCTATCCAAATTGAACTGTTTTTTGCAGTTTTGGTTACATTGTCAGCTAGTGAACACAAACAAATCCATAATTTACTGTCAACAGTCGAATGGAAAATTTGCATTTCATCAAAAAACTTCTAATTTCTTATAGATTTGCAACAGGGCATTAAACAGAATATCCAATGGTCAAGAATTTCGACATCATTAGACCCCCGATTTGAAAATTGAAAATATTTATTGTCCTCTTGTTTGGTGGCAACAGCACGAAAAAGCATTTCCAGCAAGAAAGTACTTATCATCTTCTGCAAGTACAGTTCTATTTGAAGGTCTATTCAGCTTGTCAGAACACATAGTTAGCAAGAATAGAGCCTCCATAGATCCAACTAATGTTGAAAACTTGTTTGCTTGAGTAACTGGCTCAAAAATGATGTGAGACATTGCGTTTTTTATCATTCATCGATTCTATTTTTTAAATGTGTATTACTTTTATAAAAAAATTAGTTAAAAAAAATTATTTGTAAGACATTAAAAAAAATACTATTTGATAATAATGTCAAATATGCTAAAAAAATAGCGTTAAAATACGATTAACGCATGATTAAATCTTTTAATCGAACGGTTAACGGCGATTAAAATTTTTAATCGTGGAACAGCTCTAGTTTAAATGCATTAAATTGTTAAATGCGTTAACTTTTTTTAATGCGTTGATATTTTTTATGCGTTAATTTTTTTAATGCATTAAAATATTTAACGGCGTTTAAAATTTTAACGATCGTTAATCGAAAGTTAACGTAGATTAAAGCACAGCTCTAATCATACTTAATGAGACGTGTGAGTATTGTTTAAGAACTAACGAGAAAATTATTTTGAAGATTGATGTCAGCCAAAGTGATTCGCAAGAAACTAAGGACATTCAAACATTTTTTGGTTTTCATTAGTGTCATTGAAGAAACTCCTAAGGCTAGAGACCGACCGAAATTCGGTTCGGTTTCGGCGCCAAAATTGCCAATTTTCTCAGTTTCGGCCATTTTTCGGTTTCGGCCGAATCTAATTTTACAATTTCGGCAATTTTTCGGTTTCGGCCGAAAATAATTTACTAATTTCGGCTCAATTTCGGTTTCGGCCGAAATGGATCTTATGTTTACCGAAAAACCGAAATTTTTATTTATTTATTTAGTTTATGTGATATATCTGTATCCTCAATCGAACTATTAAGTTCGGATTCGATTCTCTATTAGATATCTATTAGTTATCGTGGTTGATTGATTTATGGGTGTCATCAGACTAATTATTCGAATAACATATACAAGCATCTGGAACAACAATCATGTATTTGAAATTTAAGTAATTGGCATACGTTCAATGATGATATTTAACAAAACTTTTTTAAGCAAATTCTATTTTTTAAACATTTGTTTAAAAAATGTTATTGTCAAAAGTAAGTATTTGTATATCCTCAATCAAACTCGAAATATTAAGTTTGGGTTCGATTCTCATCTCTATTAGATATCTGTTAGATATCGTGGTTAATTGATTTATTGGTGACATAAGACTAATTGTTCGAATAACATATACAAGCATGTGGAATTCTAGATATCCATTCTTTGAAAAACACTATATATAAGTCGAACGAACGAGAAGAGTTGGCTTCGATTAATTAATTCAAAAATAAATTGTGAGAATGTCGTTGAATCCTATTTGGAAGTTTTTTGCAAAATGTCAGTCTGACCAAAGCAAAGCCTGTCAAAAACAACAAAAAAAATTTGTTGAAATTTTTTTATTTGTTTGCTTAAAATATACGCTTGTTTTGAATCACTTATTAAACTGGCATTGTCATCATTAAATACTATTTTTTCATTTTTAATAAAAGTAGGAAAAAATTTCGGTTTCGGCTTCGGTTTTGGCCGAAAATAGGATTACAATTTCGGTTTAATTTCGGTTTCGGCCGAAAATTGATATTCAATTTCGGCTTAATTTCGGTTTCGGCCGAAAATGGGATTTTAATTTCGGTCTAATTTCGGTTTCGGCAGAAATAAAAATATCTGTTTCGGTCGGTCTCTACCTAAGACACATCTGTAGTTCAGGATTTCAGGACGCACACTGATGCAAAATCCACAATTTCTCCAAACACTGCTTTTAAAATCATTATTCTTTTAAAATTCAATTAGTTTATCATCAAGCTTTGTGTTGAGCATATTATTTTCCTGAAAGATAAATGGTTTTCTTGTCCATTACTTTCCAGTATGGGGAGCTGCTTTTCAATATTTCATTAATTCTTTTAGCAATAAATTAATCAATAAAAAATTAAATTAGTGTAAAAAATATATTTTATACAAAACATTTCGTGGCCCACTGAACAGAGCTCCCGGCCCCCACTTAAGAAACCGTGGTCAACTAGGACGCTTCTACTTTCATCTCAGAATCGTAGAACAAGTATTGGTGCACAGGCTCATCTGCGGGCATGCGAAGAAATGACCAGTAAATGAGAGTTCGCGCTTTCTGATAATTTCGCTGATGCGCTCCTGTCCGACTCGAGTGGATAAAGTAACCGATTCACCTTCAGACAATTTGGATATGTAGTCCATCACGATAATGTATAGGAACGGAGCCAAAACATCACCTTGTAAGACGTCTGTAGAAATGTTGAAGGGTGCAGAGAGCTGGTCTTGTATGCAGACTTGGCTGGTCGACTTGTCATACAAGACCTTGATTGCCTTGACAACTTTCTCTGGGATTCCGTAGTGTCGCAGTATCGCAAACATCACATTTCGTTCGATTGAGTCGAAGGCTTTCTTGAAGTCGACGAAAGTGATGACTAGTGGGATGTCTTGCGGGTATGCGCCATCCATAATCCTTCTCAGAATATGAATCTGCTGAAAGCAGCTGCGGCCTGCTTTGCATGCGGTTGAAGACTTAGGCTGCAAAGGACATAAAAAACAATGCGTATTTATTGCAAAGGAACGCAGCTGAGGCGCCACTCACAAGAAAAACGTCGTGAAACACCGCATCATATACACTTGGTATATTATGCTACTCCTCGCACCACAAACAAATTTTAAACTTAATTAGAAAAATAAAAAATCCGTAGCGTGAATTCACACTGTATATAGCCAAATCATGTTCTCCGTACCATGAATTTTCACTACACACTGTGGGCCAAAAAAACATTCCACTGTATATTTGTATATAACTTTGACAAATTGGAACCGAGTTTTAAATTTATTTTATTGTTTGACTCAGAAATGAATGGAGAACAAAATGGTTTACAAATCTCTTTTGAACCCTTGAATATGCAGTACCTCTACCCACACAAACTGAAACAATGGTTGAAATATATATAAATGTCATGTAAAAAACATAAAAATTAAAGAAAAAAAATTAGTTGAAAAATATAAAATTTACTTAAAAAAATTAAAATTATAAAAAACGTTAAAAGTAAAACATTTTTGTGTGTTTTACATTAAAATTTTCGATATTTTTACACTTGTTTTAGTTTAATGACGAGCATTATTATAGTGGCGTATAACCCGGACGGGCTTACAGGCCACTCAGGCTGCATATTTTCATTTGCGCCTTCAGGTTACTAGGGCATTGGTTGCACTCAAACCTAAGACCTTTCATTATTGGTCAAGCCAAGAGTCGTTGCCGACTCAGCCACCCGTTCACCCACTAGATAAGGGTAATGAGTATTAAAGGAGTTGAAATAAATGTTTATATCATGAACTTAATGAAAAAGAGATGAAAAATTAAGGAATAAAAGAACTAAAAACTTAAATTAAAATGTTAAAGTTTTTAGAGTTTAAAAAATAGTTTTTATATGTGTTTTACTTGATGGTTCTTGCTTGTTTTACACTTGTTTCAGTTTCACAAGATGAAAACACTGCATATTAAAAGATTAAAAAAAGTTTTTATAAAATCTTGTTTTCTATCCATTTCTGAGTCAAACAGTGAAAAAAGTTTGAAATAGATTTAACTTCATCAAAGTTATAAACAATATGCAGTAAAATGTTTTTTTTGGTCCACAGTGTATATAGCCAAGTCACGCCCTCTTTAACGTAATTTTTCGTTGTATATATAATTTAAACTTTTCATCTCAGTAGAAAAATTATTGCAAGATGTCTAAAGCTCCAGCAATCGGAATCGATTTGGGCACCTCATACTCGTGTGTGGCTGTCTTCCAGCAAGGCAAGGTGGAGATCATCGCCAACGACCAGGGCAAAAGAACCACTCCCAGCTGCGTCGCCTTCACCGACACCGAACGCTTGATCGGAGATGCCGCCAAGAGTCAAGTGGCCAGGAACTCCACCAACTCAGTGTTTGATGCCAAGCGCTTGATCGGTAGGAAGTTTGACGACGCCTCGGTGCAGTCGGACATGAAACACTGGCCTTTTAGCGTCATCAACGACGCAGGCAAGCCGAAGATCAGGGTGGAGTACAAGAACGAAGTGAAGACCTTCTTTCCTGAGGAGATATCGGCCATGGTGCTTTTGAAGATGAAGGAAACTGCTGAGGCATATCTGGGAAGGACCATCAATGACGCTGTCGTCACTGTTCCAGCCTACTTCAACGACTCTCAGCGCCAGGCCACCAAAGACGCGGGCACCATTTCAGGCTTAAATGTGCTCAGAATATTCAACGAGCCTAACGCTGCTGCCCTTGCCTATTATCTTGAAAATAAAGTAGGAGGAGAAGAAAGAAATGTGTTGGTTTTTGACTTAGGCGGTGGTACATTCGATGTTTCGATCTTGCGGATTGAGGGGGGCTTCTTTGAAGTGAATTCGACCTCGGGAGACACTCACTTGGGAGGAGAAGACTTTGACAACCGCATGGTCGCCTACTTCATCAACGAGTTCAAGAGGAAGCACAAGAAGGACATCTATGATAACAAGAGAGCGGTCAGGAGGTTGAGGACTGCCTGTGAACGTGCCAAGAGAATTCTCTCAAGCTCTAACCAGGCTTCAGTGGAGATCGATTCTTTTTTCGAGGGAATCGATTTTTACACTAGCATCACCAGGGCGAGGTTTGAAGAAATAAATGGTGATCTGTTCAGAGGAACATTGGATCCAGTTGAAAAAGCTCTGATGGACGCTAAGTTGGACAAGTCAGAAGTGCATGATGTGGTGCTGGTTGGAGGTTCGACGAGGATTCCCAAGGTGCAGAAGCTGCTGCAGGACTTCTTCAATGGCAAGGAGCTCAACAAGACCATCAACCCGGACGAGGCTGTTGCCTATGGTGCTGGTGAGTGCTGCAATTTTTTTCTTGAATGAATAAATTGAAAGTTTATTAGAAATTTTTTTCTCATTTTAAAACTTGTATTTTAGAAGATATATTTAATCCCCCATCAGCTGTTCAGGCTGCCATAATAGTTGGTGATAAGTCAAGGGCAGTTGCAGATCTTCTTTTGATGGACGTGGCACCATTGTCGCTGGGCATTGAGACGGCTGGAGGTGTGATGACAGCCTTGGTGAAGAGGAACACCACCATTCCCACTAAGGGGACGCAGATGTTCACCACCTACTCAGACAACCAGCCAGGAGTGCTCATCCAGGTTTACGAAGGAGAAAGGACCATGACGAAGGACAACAATCTCTTGGGAATGTTTGAGTTGAGTGGCATTCTTTCAGCTTCCCATGGAGTGCCCCAAATTGAGGTGACGTTTGATATTGGCGTAAGCGGAATAGTTGAAGTGTCAGCAAAATACAATGAGATCAATATCACCAACATAAACGACAAGAGTCTTTGGAGAAGAGAGGAGATTGAGAAGATGGTGAAGGATGCTGAGAAGTACAAAGAGAAAGACGACAAGCAGAAAGACCGCATTCCAGCCGAGAAAAACAGGAAGTCAACTACTGAAGATGAGAAACCGAAAAACAAGATTTCTGAAGGTGACTAAACGACGATTCTTAAGAAGTTTAACCAAGCAATCGAGTGGATGGACGCTAACCAACTGACTGAAGAGTACGAACACAAGAAGAAAGACCTTCAAATGGTTTGCATGCCAAAGGGTGCTGAGATGCCAGATGATGGTTTTTCTGATGGTGCGGAGAAGAAAGTTCCATTCGACAACTCGGCGTTTCTACCGGCTTGGTACTGGCCACTTTTTAATATTGTAATGCCAATGAAAGTTAAATTATGTGCGAAAATGGTAATAAGTCTTCAAAGAAATCGTTATTACAATAATTTATAGAATAAGTATTTTCTGCTAACTATGAATTTTAAGAAAATTTTAAATTATGAAATTTTAAAACGATACTTGAGAGATACATTGTATATCAATATTCATTTTATCTAGACACTTTCTAAAGTTTATTACCTTCTAAGTTTTCAGCTAAGCTATTTGCTATCATCATCAGAGAACATCTCTCCATACTGTCAATAGCCTCACTTTAACAGTGGCCATTGCACACAGCTTAGCTTCATTAGCTACCGTTAATCGTTGCATTGTGAACCATGAAATCTTTTTTCATCACATTATGTTTTTTTTCATTTATGAGTTGTGTCATTATAAATAAATAAAATAAAACAAAAATTATGTTGTTTTTGTTTAATCAAAATAGAAAATTGTATAATATAAAGTATAAATTCATGCGTGGTACATTTAAAGCTACAAAATGAGACTATTTCCATCTTTCTAGCACAACGGGAAGTTGTAGAAAAAAGAGGTTTTGTTAATGGCGCTAAAGTTTTAATAGATCTCGATAACTAGTCAGCCTAATAACTAATCTTCACAAATATATTTTATAAAAAATTTAATTTTTGTTTTATAGCTTGATTCTAAAATTGATGCTTGAATAAAATTCACTACTATGGAAAGTTTAAATTATATATAAAATGAGCAGACTAGCATTTGGAAGTTATAACATTTATTCTGGCAGTAATTCATGAGTTTTAACCCGTTATGGCTACTGCACCAATCAATGCATACACCAAACATTTTTTCCAATCAATGTTGTTTGCAATAAATAAATTAATCAATTAATCAATCAATCAACCAACCAATCAATTAATCAATCAATCAATACTATTTCTATAGAGCTTTTCTCTAATTTAAAAGCGATTTAAAATATTTTTTTAATAAAACAGGTTTTTAGACCCCTTCCAATATATGTATAAATATCAATTTAAATAAATAAAATCAACCTTAATAATCCAACCTCACCCACATCACCTGATCATCATTGTTTTTACCAATAAAAAATTTAATCATCACCATACTACCAACATTCCTACTACAGCATAATCATCTCCACATCATCTTCATAACCACAAAACATAATCATCATTTTTCTTAATCTTCTTGCCCCTGGTGTTGAGGCTGCAACAGGAGGTGAAGGAGAAGTCCTTGCCAGCACTAGAACTGTTGTTGTGGCAAGTTTTCTTTTTTTGTCGCAGCCCACTTGGCTCCTTGTGGCCATCTTGGTTTGCTGCGGCCATCTTGGTTTGCTGCGGCCATTCCTTGACAGACTCAAAACGACTAAAATTCCGACAAAAAATTCTAATTAATACTATTTAGTTTTTCTTTAAATTTAAAATTTTAACATTGTAAAATAATGAACCCAAAACTGTTTATTCTACAAATTTATCGGATGGTTTGATCGACTTAGAAGATGGCAGTTGCTAACAAAGATCTCCAAATGACAAAATGCAATGGAATAGTCTTCCCAAGCCTTGACTGCTGAGGTAGCTTGAGGCATGAAATAGTGTCTTCAATAATGTCAGCACTATCTTCAATTTGTCAATAACAGATGGGAAAGGAAATCTACTGATAAGTTGTGGAAAACAAAATGTTATTTAAAATTGAATGCCTATAATTATGAAGGCACAAAAAGAGTTTGAAGAAAAAGTAAAATAATTGTCTTGGCTCATTAGCTGCATTTATATGGAAGTAATTTAAAATATTCATTTCAGACTTTAAATAAAAATTCACTTGGACACAAGCCTATTTTCAACAATTAACAAGCCATGAGTCTTCATAAAAGTCTTTGAACTCCTTTAAATTGAGTTAAAAAATGCTTTGTAACTTATATATATATATATATATATATATATATATATATATATATATATATATATATATATATATATATATATATATATATATATATATATATATATATATATATATATATATATATATATATATATATATATATATATATATATATATATATATATATATATATATATATATATATATATATATATATATATATATATTATTGTAATGGTCTGTATTTTTCACATTCTGACAGACGCAGGCCATGTTACAATGGTTCTTATGCGCAGAGGCTTGACTGCCAACGTTGAGAAACTTCTAAGCAAGTATTATTATCGCTCAACCAAGTCTTCAAATTAAACGTCTCAATAATCCATCTCGGAGTAATTAGAATGGATTGAGGTGATGTATCTTGGAGAATATAGATGTTAAATCAAACTGAGAAGAGAACGAAAAATAGGAAAACATATAATTTAAATTTTTGCTCAACCAGAAAATGTTTTTTTGCACGTATCTTTCTTGATTACGTCAGTTTTGTTTACATACATTTGTTTCATTTTTAAGACTCAAGTTTTAAACTTTCAAATTTTGTGCTCCGTAAAGCTTTTCTTGCAGGTTCGTGCCTCTTTAAAATTGTTTACAAGGCAGTTTATTGAATTTGAAGAAATGCAACCCCCTTTACGAAACAAAAAAAGTTTTGTACAATAAAACACAAAAGCTCGACTAAACTGAAACAATAATATGTTTCACTATACAACACAACACAATTAAATAAAATATAAAACAAAGCAATAAAAACAGTTATAAACAGTAAAATACAATACAATAGAATACATAATGATAAAATAAATTACAAGAAAATACAATACAAAAAACAACAATACAATACGATACGATACGATAGAATACAATGAGATACAACACAATACAATAAAACACAAAACAATACAATGCAATAAAATAAAATACGATACAAAAGAACACAATACAACATAATACAGCACAATACAATACAATACAATACAATAAAATACAGAGGGAAACAGTCGCGTGAGTAGAGGTCTTTCATTCGAGCCTCCATGATCTCATTCCAAACTGGGTCACTCCTCTTCGCCTTGACCTTGCTAGGTGAATGCAAGATTACTCTGTGCTGTAGACTGTTAATTGAGAGAAGGCTGTGATCCTGATGAAGATGATGATGATAATGATGATGATGATGATGATGATGATAATATAGATCACATACTTATGATTGATGTTTTTCTGAATAACACATCAATGATTCAAACTTTCACATCCACCCCACACGTGCCGCAGTGCCCTCTACCATAGGACGTTAGAAGACTTCTTTAATAACTGTAGTTGTTGCA
>OX030967.1:2027180-2057180 GCA_943735955.1 Piscicola geometra | reverse complement strand
TATTCCCTGTGAATGGAATTTTTCAATATGTGGTCGTTTAACTTCATACCCAAAATCATCTCATTTGAAGGCTAAAACTCTTTAACGGTTTAACCCGTGTGAAAAGCAATAAAGACTTGATTGAAATACTCAAAAACAATGATTAACTTTCATTTCGATAAATATTTGAAACTTAAATAGTGTTATTTTTATTTGAGTAAAAGAAATATTCTCTGACTTTCAAATAATAAATTTGAAAAAATGTTAGAACTAGAAAGTTTGGGACCAGTGAAAACGGTAGCGAAAATGAATAAAAAAACAAAAAGTTTCGGAAACGGGTCGGGACCGAGAATCGAGTTGCGGGAACGGGACGGGAAAACAAATTTCGGGAACGGGAACGGAACGGGACGGGAAAACAAATTTCGGGAACGGGACGGGACCGGGAATGAAAAAGCGTCCATGTCCGACCTCTAATACCTACATACATACAGACATGAACGAATGCCAGATGAATGATACGTGTGATTCCAAAAGCTCAACATGCCATAACACACATGGATCTTTTGAGTGCCACTGTCGCCTAGGCTACACGAAAAAGGCTTCTCAAACCTGTGAAGGTTGCCACCCCTCCTCTCATCCCTCCTCTTACCCCTCCCCCCATTCCTCCTCTCATCTCTTCTCATTCCTCCTCTCATCCCCCCTCCTATCCCTCCTCTCATTCCTCCCCCCATTCCTCCTCTCATCTCTTCTCATTCCTCCTCTCATCCCCCCTCTCATCCCTCCTCTCATTCCTCCTCTCATCCCTCCTCTCATTCCTCTTCTCATCCCTTCTCTCATCCCTCCTCTCATCCCTCTTCTCATCCCTCCTCTCATCCCTCCTCTCATCCCTCTTCTCATCTCTCCTTTCATCCCTCCCCCCATTCCTCCTCTCATCTCTTCTCATTCCTCTTCTCATCCCTCCTCTCATTCCTCCTCTCATCCCTCCTCTCATCCCTCCTCTCATCCCTCCTCTCATCCCTCCTCTCATTCCTCCTCTCATCCCTCCTCTCATCCCTCCTCTCATCCCTCCTCTCATTCCTCCTCTCATCCCTCCTCTCATCCCTCCTCTCATCCCTCCTCTCATCCGTCCTCTCATTCCTCCTCTCATCCATCCTCTCATCCCTCCTCTCATCCCTCCTCTCATCCGTCCTCTCATCCGTTCTCTCATCCCTCCTCTCATCTCTTCTCATCCCTCCTCTCATCCCTCCTCTCATCCGTCTTCTCATCCGTCCTCTCATCCTTCCTCTCATCCATCCTCTCATCCCTCTTCTCATCTCTCCTCTCATCCCTCTGTCTTTCTTTTTCACTCCCACAGACATAAATGAATGCATACACAATTTTCGTCTGCCGTGCGACAGCAGTACCAGCACGTGTGTTAACTCTGTCGGCAGTTTCGAATGCAAATGCCTTCCTGGCTACACTAAAGGAAGTCGCTTTGACAGCTGCTTAGGTGCACACACACACACACACACACACACACACACACACACACACACACACACACACACACACACACACACACACACACACACACACACACACACACACACACACACACACACACACACACACACACACACACACACACACACACACACACACACACACACACACACACACACACACACACAAACACACGCACACACACACGCACGCACACACACACACACACACAAACACACACGCACACACACACGCACACACACACACACACACACACACACACACACACAAACACACACGCACACACACACACACACACGCACACACACATACACACACACACTCCCACACAAAGACATAGATGAGTGTGTCAATGGGACGGACAGTTGCGACAAGAGCACCACTTCTTGCAGCAACAGCATCGGCTCTTACACTTGTCTTTGCAAGGCAGGCTTCCAGTCTAATGCTACTATCGACAAGTGGAAATGCTTTGGTTAGTGCCTTCTGCTTGCCTCTCGTACCAGTCCCAACTAACAACTCCAACTAACAACTCCAACTAACAACTCCAACTAACAACTCCAACTAACAACACCAACTAACAACTCCTCCAACTAACAACTCCAATTAACAACTCCAACTAACAACTCCAACTAACAACTCCAACTAACAACTCCTCCAACTAACAACTCCAACTAACAACTCCAACTAACAACTCCAACTAACAACTCCAACTAACAACTCCAACTAATAACTCCAACTAACAACTCCAACTAACAACTCCAACTAACAACTCCAACTAACAAATCCAACTAACAACTCCAACTAACAACTCCAACTAACAACTCCAACTAACAACTCCAACTAACAACTCCAACTAACAACTCTAACTACTAACAAGTCCAACTAACAACTCCAACTAACAGCTCCAACTAACAACTCCAACTAACAACTCCAACTAACAACTCCAACTAACAACTCCAACTAACAACTCCAACTAACAACTCCAACTAACAACTCCAACTAACAACTCCAACTAACAGCTCCAACTAACAACTCCAACTAACAACTCCAACTAACAACTCCAACTAACAACTCCAACTAACAACTCCAACTAACAATTCCAACTAACAACTCCAACTAACAACTCCAACTAACAACTCCAACTAACAACTCCAACTAACAACTCCAACTAACAACTCCAACTAACAACTCCAACTAACAACTCCAACTAACAACTCCAACTAACAACTCCAACTAACAACTCCAACTAACAACTCCAACTAACAACTCCACTCTGACGCTCTAGACGTGGATGAGTGCGTTGGAAACGGTTCAAATGTGTGCAACCAAAACATCTCCACCTGTCACAACCTGCCTGGATCGGTGATGTGTGACTGTAAACTGGGCTTTGAGCTTAAAGCCAACTCCCAAACCGAATGCACCGGTATGAATAAATTTGAAACATTCTATAAATTTGAAACTTTAACTATTACCTTTCGAGAAAGAGATGCTTTTTTGTTTCCAAAGACCGAGGGATTAACAATATTTGTTGTTAGCGTCCAGCAATTGAGTGAGACAAATGATGAGAGCTTTTTCTGCCCTATTCTGGAAATATTCCACTCACAGCAAACCTTGAGTTTTTGCAACAGAACTTTATAAGTGTTTTAATGATATAAAAAGTAATCTACCACGCACTCTGGTCTTTTTATAATTATAAAGCCTTGCCTTTTATATTCTGATGATTAGTAGTGACTGATCAAACGAATTCATCGGTGAATTAAAAACGGAAGTCAAATAAATTAATTAAAAAGAAAACAAAAGTATGAAAACGGCTCAAAGTTTTTATTTTAACTTTATTTAATTTTTAAATAATTTAAAATTCTATCAGATCCTATTTTATATATCTAAGTAATTAATCATTGCTGATAAAAAAAATTTAAACAAAAAGAAAAAAACAATATTAAAAACTAGAGCGGTTCTTTAATCTACGTTAACTTTCGATTAACTCATTAACCATTTAACTACCGTTAAAATTATTAACTCCGTTAAATATTTTACCGAATTAACAAAAATTAACGCATTTAAAAAAAATTAACGCATTAAAAAAATGTTGATCAATTTAAACTGATCAAAATTGTTTTTTTGCTGTTTTGGTTACATTGTCAGCAAGGGCACACAAACACTACTAATTTACTGTCAACAAACAAATGGGAAAAACTGCATTTCATCAAAAAAAAAATCGTTTTTTGAAGATTTGCAGCATAACTTCTAGGGAGTGAAAAATACTTGAAATTTTCAATAATTTTACTTGCAAATTGTCACTTTACATGAGAAATATGCACTTCAGAAGATGATTCAGCTTATTTCATTGATTTCACACACAAATTTCTTTCCAATTTGGAGCAGAAAATGAATAATCAGAATATCCAATGGTCAAGAATTGCCACATCACTAGACCCCCGATTTAAAAATTTGAAATGTTACCAAGAAAATGAAAAAGTTAAAAAACTATAAGAAAAAAAATTTCAAAAACTATACAGCCTTCACCAAACAAAAGACTACAAACATATGTAACTCCAGATGAAGATACCTCAATGCAGGGGCACAACCAGCAAAAAATGCTGAGGGGGCTCAACTTTAGTATAAAAGATTTAATTTCCCAACTCATTTACCACCGCTGTTGCGTTTTTGCAACATCAATTTTTATATTTTTTACTGTTTTAATACCGAGTTTTTTCCACATATTTTGTTCAATAAATTTCAATTTAAACTTTTTTTAACTTTATAGTCTCTTATTTTCTGTTTACATTTAAAGTTTCTCATAACAATCTTTCCACGCTTAGATAATCGTTATAATTTTTTCGTTCGATTTTCATTTTTTTATAAAAATTTATTTTTAATTTCAGGGTGAAAAGATAGTTAATACTTAAATTGACTTTATTCAAAATAACTTGTAAAACGTATTCAATGCATATAAAAATCAATAGTGCGTTTTCGCAACTTTGACGTAATATGATATCATATGGTTTTTAATAAGCCTAGTCATGTATTACAATAATTATTATGAAAATAATAAAATTATTATTTTAATGTTAATGTACTATGACATTTATAAAATTAAAATTAAAAGTTGAATTTTGTAGATGAATGTTGTTTATATATTAGAAAATTAATTCCAAACCGCAAATGCTTCACACTTGAAACTTTTATTGAAGAAAATATAATTTTTTAACCTCTCATAGATTGATTATAAAATTTTAAAAATATAAAATTCGTCGACAGTTTTTGCTTTCAAATGTGGATTACTTAAAAAAATTCTGATAAAGTTTCTATTACATTTGGAAGAAGAAAAAAATAACATACGATCTACCGGCATTGCTAATGATACTTTTACTTATAATACTATTACTAATACTAATAATACTATTATTAATACTAATAATACTATCACTAATACTAATGATACCATCACTAATACTAATGATACTACTACTAATACTAATGATACCATCAATAATACTAATGATACTGTTACTAATACTAATGATACTATTACTAATACTAATGATATTATTACTAATACTCTAATACTAATGATACTATTACTAATACTAATGATACTATTACGATTAATAATGATACTATTACTAGTACTATTGATACTAATAAAAATACTAATGATTCTATTACTAATACTAATGATACTATTACTATTACTAACAACACTAGCTCCAGTATGCCACCCACAGACGTGAATGAGTGTCTTCACAAGAAGGACCGTTGTCAAGTGCAAACCACCAGATGCGTCAACAGTTGGGGCGCTTACAAGTGTGAATGCCTGCCAGGTTACCAGCCCAAACTGCAAAGTCCTCACGAGTGTGAAAGTAGGTGTTGTGTGTGCGGTCACTCCACTGGGGTGGTTCCATCACTACTGACATCACTGTAGTACCACCATCACCACAACCACAAACAAAACCACGATTATTCCTACCACCATGTCTACCACCATGTCTACCACCATGTCTGGCACCCCTACCACATAATGGCGAAAATTATTATAAAGGTGTATAACCAAAATGAGCTTCTAGGCCACTAAGTCTGTAAGATTTCATTCTCTGGGCTACTAGGACTACAAACCATTGGGCAAAGCAAGAGTCGTCACACACTTGGCCTCCCGTTCTTTACCAGCACTACCACTGCCATAACAACCACCACTTTAATTACAACGAAAAGTACTATAACCGCTAGTTTCTACCACCCCTACTTAATACAACTACGACCACCTTTACCACTTTTACTACAATCCCTACAACTGCCACCAACACCATCATCACCACTACCACAACCACCATCATTATCATCATCATCACCACCACAACCACCATCATCATCATCATCACCTCTACCACTTTTACTACAATCACTACAACTGCCACCAACACCACCACCGACACCATCATCACCACTGCCACAACCACCATCATCATCATCATCATCCCCATCACAACCACCATCATCATCATCACCACCTCCACAGACCTCGACGAGTGCACGAGTGGACAGAACGCCTGCTTGAGACACACGATCTGCAAGGACAGCTTGGGCAGCTACACGTGCGAGTGCATCAACCAAAACTACGAACGACTCAACCAGTACCAGTGCCAAGGTGAGCTGCCATCATCTTCATCACCATCACCATCATGATCATCAGATGATGATGGCGATGATGATGATGATGATGATGATGATGATGATGATGATGATGATGATGATGATGATGATGATGATGATGATGATGATGATGATGATGATGATGATGATGATGATGATGATGATGATGATGATGATGATGATGATGATGATGATGATGATGATGATGATGATGATGATGATGATGATGATGATGATGATGATGATGATGATGATGATGATGATGATGATGATGATGATGATGATGATGATATATGATGATGATGATGATAATGATGATGATGACAGATAAAGATGAGTGCCGCACCAACACTCACACATGTGCAAACAATTCTGTGTGCGTGAACACAGTGGGTGACTTTAAATGCAACTGCAAAAGAGGATACATGGCACAGACGCTGAAGACTTGCATAGGTTTGTGGCTTTGAGCAGTGATGGGCTAAATCAACTCGCGATTGAGATTTGAGATGCGATTTTGAAATATTTGCGATATTTTGACTTGAACGGGATTTGATCCAACAAAGTGATTTACTTCGATTCTACTTGATTTTTCTGTGATTTGATTTCATTTGAGAAGCAAATTTCACACTTTAAAGTATTCTCTAGTAGCACGAATATTAAACAAACATGTTCACCGTTTGCTTCTCTTCATCACCTTCACGATTATTCGTTCTTTGCTTCTGGCATCGATTTCATTTTCAAACGATTTGAAAAAGAAAAAATGTGATATAGAGCGTGAAAGGTTGATTAAACTTTTTTTATTTAACATTATTTAGATTTTAAAGAAAGTTGTTTAATTTTTTTAAAAATTGCATTAAAATATTTGAATATTTCGAAATTTGATTCGATTTAAGATTTTTGTCTTGGGATTTTAGAGATGACTTGAGATGTTGAGGGTGTAGATAAACAGCGAAAGGCGAAACGGCGAAAACTAATGTGGTTAAAAAGCGAAAATGTAGCGTGAATTTTGGAAAATTCTCTTATTCTAGCACTAACCCTAAATATGTTAATAGAAATTAAAATAAAGATATTTCGATTCGCGATTTCGCTTTTTAACCACGTTAATTTTCGCCGTTTTGCATTTCGCTTTTCGTATTTTATCTGCACCCAGATTTTTATATGTAGAGTTGATTTGAGATTTGCTCATCACAAAGTGTAAACATTGAACGAATAGTTGTGGCTTTGAAAATGTAAGAGATGTTTGTGAAGAATTGTTCTTAAGGGGAAATTTTTGAATGTGTGAGGAAGTTTTGGGACATGAAGAATTTTTTCAAAGTGAGTTAGTGCTATGTGGAAGGTGTGTGTAAAATTATGTGGGAGGTGTGTGTATGAATGTGGATGTGTGAATGCATGAGCAGAGGTGTGTTTGAATTAGAGGTTGGACATGGACGATTTTTTATTCCTGGTCCCATCCCGTTCCCAAATTTTTTTCCCGTTCCGTTCCGTTCCCGATGGGCCATCAGAATTTTGTTTCCCATCCCGTCCCGTTCCGTTCCCGCGACTCGTTTCCCGTTCCTGTTCATGAAAATTTTGACCTGGCTCCGACCCATTCTCGAAAAAAAATTGTTTTTCCATTAATTTTTGATGCCGTGTTCACCGGTCTCAAACTTGCTAGTCCTAGCATTTTGTAACATTTATTATTTGAAAGTCGAGGAATTTTTTTTAAATATGAAAGCATGATTTAAATTTCAAATATGTTTTAAGTAGAGCATTTCCACGGTTAGACATTTTAATTGCCGTTAATCGTTCGATTAAACATTTTAATCGTACGTTAATCGTATTTCAACGCAATGTTTTCATCATATTTAACATTATTTAACATCATATTTGAATATTATTTTTTAAATTTCTCATAAATGTGATATACATTTTATCAAAATTCATTTATAAAAGTAATCCACATATGAAAGAATAAAAAACGAATCCATAAGTCATTAAAAATGCAATTGTCACTCATCCTTTTTGAGCCAGATACTCAAGCAAACAAGTTTTTCAACATTAGTTGGATCTAAATAAGCTCTTTTCTTTCTTTTATGTTTCCTGACAAGTTGAACAGACGTTCACATGGAACTGTACTTGCAAGAGATTACAAGTACTTTCTTGCCAGTTTCGCTCCTTCGTGTTGTTGCCACCAAACAAGAAGAAAACTTTCAATTCCTACTTCAGATCTGTTCGATAACGTTGAGTTATTGACTTTTTCATCATTTGTTTCAGCTTTCAAATGAGATGATTTTGGGTCTGAAGTTAAACGACCACATATTGAAAAATTCCGTTCACAGCGAATAGAACTTGCGGATATACTAAACAAAATTTTGCCTATTTCTTGTAGTATTGGAAAATTGTTCATTTTACTCCCATAAAATAAAACATCTTTATAATCTTCAATTTTGATGGGACGTAATTGTGAATATTTGTACAAATCATCCTCTTCTGAATTTTCTTCCTCGTTCATTATTATTAATTTTCTAATAATGTTTTTTGACAATATTCTTATTCTCCACAACTGCAAAAATAAAATCATTCTTATGATTTGATAGTATAAAAATTGTATTATAATATTTACGTTATAAAAACTAACATAACAGGTCTAAATAACCATCATTTGTTTTTCTAATAAATAACATAACAGGTCTAAATAACCATCATTTGTTTTTCTAATAAATGTCCTGGTATTTATTTATTTTCTATCCCAAACTCTTTTCATATTATTCTTTTATACTGGGAATGCAACAGACATGCTGCCATATGAATAAGATCAATGGGCATCTTTTCTTTTGTCGAAATGATCAACTGAGCAATCAACTGGAAATAAATAAATAAAATTCAAAGTATTAATTTATAAAATAAAAATATTATAACTGACTAGTTGGATTTCATCTGACAAGTTTTCATCATCACCCATTTTTCGAATCTTCTTAATGTTTTGACTCGCCATAACTACTTCAAATGATTTTGAAATTGACATTGGCAATGGAAGCTTCGTTATACATTTCAATTGCATTTAATAATTACTTTAAGTACGGAGTATCGAAGGAAATAGTGATTTTCATACTTAGGAGTTTGCTGAAGAATAATTTTTAAAGAATCCTATTCCAATAAATTTTATTCCCGTTTTTCCCGTTCCCAATTTAAAAGTTGATTCCCGTTATAGCTTTTTCCAGTTTTCGGTTTGAATATTAATTCCCGTTCCCGTCCCAAAAACCTATTCTCGGTTCCCGACTTTTCCCGTCTCGAAATTAATTTTCATTCCCGTTCCCACGGGAGTCCCGCGGGTACCTGCGGGTACCCGGTCTGATCGGGTATTCGGTCCGTCCTCTATTATGAATGTGAAGGTGTGTTTGGATGTGTGGAAGTGTGTTTAGATGTTTAATTGCCTCACTGGCCACACAGACGTCGACGAGTGCTCAGACGGCACATCCAGATGCAGCCCAGGTAAATCCGACTGCGTTAATACGGATGGCTCGTACGAGTGTGCCTGCCATGCAGGATGGCAGAGGCAGCCGCCTGATCTCGTCGCATGCTACGGTACGCTAGGCGCTGTGTGTCGGTTAGCTCCGATTAATCTTTTTCATTCGTCTTGCCTCACCACCACTGCTCAGACGTGGATGAATGCTTGACTCAGTGCACTGACAGTAGCAGAGAAATGTGCCACAACGTACCAGGCAGCTTCGATTGCATCTGCTACCCTGGATGGACTCTCACGAATAATTTCACCGGTTGCCAAGGTCCATCTTGCGTTTGTTTAGTGTCAAGTGTTTCCAACTACCATAGGAACCACGATAGCAACCACCATTGCAACCATCATAGCTACCACCATAACAACCACCATAACAACCATTATAGCTTACACCATAGCAACCATCCAATCAGACTTGGATGAGTGTGCTACAGGCAGCGACAGTTGTGACGTGAAGGCTTCCACGTGCCAGAACTCTGTTGGTTCCTTCAACTGCATCTGCCTCAATGGCTATGAGAACTCCGACTCGATCACATGTGTTGGTCAGTAAAACACACATATACACACAACACACACACGCACACAAACTCACATACACACACACACACACACACACACACACATACACACATACACAAACACACACACACACAAATAAACACACACACACACATAAACACACATACACACACACACACACACACACACACACACACACACACACACACACACACACACACACACACACACACACACACACACACACACACACACACACACACACACACACACACACACACACACACACACACACACACATAAACAAACACACACAGACACATAAACATATACACACAGACAAAGACGAATGTCAGACGCAATGTCAGGATAGGAGGACTGGCACGTGCGTGAACACAGTTGGATCCTTCCGTTGCGAGTGCTTTGCAGGCTTCGAGTTGAACCACTCTATTGCCGAGTGCCAAGGTGCCCTCATCCTACTTTTCTTCTCCTTCTTTCTCTTTTTCACTTCATCTTACTCTTTTTTATTTCTATTTCTTTTTTATTAATTTTTTCTTTCATATTCTTCTTCTTCTGCCTTCTCTCCTCTCCACCACAGACATAAACGAGTGCGACAGACAAAACGAGTGTGAGGCGAGCATCTCAGAGTGCCAGAACCTGGAGGGCTCTTACTTCTGCAACTGCACTGACCAGAACTACCGCAACGTGCCTGCAAACAACACTTACTGCGAAGGTGCTGTCGGTCCCTCCATCCACCACACTCCACCACTCTAACCATCCACCACACTCCAACACACTCTAACCATCCACCACTCTCTAACTATCCACCACACTCCAACACACTCTAACCATCCACTACACTCCACCACTCTCTAACCATCCACCACACTCCAACACACTCTAACCATCCACCACACTCCACCACTCTCTAACCATCCACTACACTCTAACCATCCACCACACTCAACCACTCTCCACCACTCTCTAACCATCCACTACACTCTAACCATCCACCACACTCCAACACACTCTAACCATCCACCACACTCCTACACACTCTAACCATCCACCACACTCCAACACACCCTAACCATTCACTACACTCCACCACTCTCTAACCATCCACCACACTCCACCACTCTCTAACCATCCACCACACTTCAACACACTCTAACCATCCACCACACTCCAACACACCCTAACCATCCACCACACTCCAACACTCTCTAACCATCCACCACACTCCAACACTCTCTAACCATCGACCACACTCCACCACTCTCTAACCATCCACTACATTCTAACCCTCCACCACACTCCACCACATTCTAACCATCCACCACTCTCTAACCATCCACCACACTCCACTACATTCTAACCCTCCACCACACTCCAACAAACTCTCTAACCATCCACTACACTCCAACAAACTCTCTTACCATCCACACATTTGGATATTTCTTATACTTTCACACACCTTATCTAACCACTACGTTTCCACACACATATTTCACACTATCACACTTCAAGTCGCTTCAAACCCCTGATTCAAACATCCTACCATAAGCTCAAACAACTTTAAAACTTTCCATTTCTCCGTGAACACCTTTTCAACCGAGTACATACTTCTTATAATTCACTTCACCCTCCCTCTTTCCACCCTCTCTTTATTTCTTCTGTCAATCTATCTTTCCTCTCACATTTGTTCTTTCTCTTTCTATCCACTTACCCCTCCCCCCACCCTCTTCTCATCCCACCCCATCTTCTTCACACCCCCCATCCCCCTTTCATCCCACCCCATCCTCTTCACACCCTTCCATCCCCCTCCTATTCATCTTTCCCCTCCCATGCCTCCCTCACAGACGTGGATGAATGCCTCAGCAGTCCGTGTCCTAACGAGACAAAGAGGTGCATCAACCTGCGAGGCTCCTTCACGTGCAGCTGCCATCCCGGCTACCAAGAAGACGCCTTCAACGAGTGCCAAGGTCGTTGTTCTTTTTTTGTGGGTTTTTATGTGTGGTTGTTGTTCCTGTTGTTGTTGTTGCTTTTAGTTTTTTGTTCCTATCCCGCATGACCGAACCATTCCGGTCTCATCCGGATTGGTTGGTGTGGATGAGCTCCTCTCTCTTTCCTGTTGCTCTTGCAGTCCCAGAAGTGGTTTGGATTGATCTCCACTCCACCACACAGCTCACAGGTGGCGTCTTCATTCAAGATGTTCTTGCGGTAGAACGCTGTAGCTGGACAGTGGCCGCTGCGTAGCTGGGCCAGAATTGTTTCTTTTCGCCTACCGTTGCCATCTTTCCTTTTCAGCGGGGCACCGTAGATTCGTTTTTATTTCGGATACGACAGCTCAGGAAGTTTCATACTTCTTTTAAGGATGCTCTTGATTGCCGACCACGTAGCAAACTGTGGTTGCTTGCCTTGGCTTGCGGTGAGTGCGGCTTTGTCTGCCGCCTCGTTACCTTGAACACCAGTGTGTCCAGGAATCCACTGTACTGTCAACTCATTGCTTCGGCTGGCTCTCAAGAGATCCTCTTTTGTCCTACTGATCTGCGGATCGTCGAATCTTGGTGTGTTCCGTAGGCTTTCGACACTTCTTTTACTGTCGGTGAAGATGGTCGCTCTGCCTGGCTGGTGCTCCACGATCCACTTTGCTGCTAAGCTGATGGCTCGGAGTTCAGCATCATGGGCTGTACAGAGTACCCCTGCTGCTTCCAACCAGACGTCACTAACCACCTCACCCTCCATAACCACCACTGCACTTCCACCATTCTTGTTGTTGTCGCCTACAGACCCATCAGTGTAAATGACCACTCCCCCTTCCTGCTTATGTAGCATAATTGTTTTCTCAACATCAGCCTGGAGCACCTCTTTTGCAGAATTTTTGTTGGCTCCACCTGAGAGTTCACTGCACAGCTGAAGTGCAAGTGCCTCCTCCCATGTTTTAGGTCTGATGCGAGTGAAGGATTCACGAATGGCCTCATTGCCTGTGATCTGGGCCAATGCACTTCTGGAGTCCTCTCGCCAGCCTTTGTTTTGTTCGAAGCGATTCGGAACATGCTTGTCCGCTGTCACACGTAGTGGGTGGTGTTCATCCAGCCTTAGCGTTCTCTCATAGGCTCTCAAGGTCAGTATGCAGTTGTTGTTGTTGCGGTGGTGGAAGTACAATGAAAACGACGACGACTGCTGCAATAAGCAATAACAACAACAAAAACCATGCTACCAAACTAAAACAATTACAACAACAAAATCAACAACAACAGATATAAACGAGTGTGAACAGCCGGATGTATGCAACGACGCGAAGATCGGTTTGTGCCAGAACACGAACGGAAGCTACAGCTGCGACTGCTTCTCTGGCTTCGTCTTCGCCAACAAACAATGCATAGGTGGTAGTAGTAGTAGTAGTAGTAGTAGTAGTAGTAGTAGTAGTAGTAGTAGTAGTAGTAGTAGTAGTAGTAGTTGTAGTAGTAGTAGTAGTAGTAGTAGTAGTAGTTGTAGTAGTAGTAGTAGTAGTAGTAGTAGTAGTAGTAGTAGTAGTTGTAGTAGTAGTAGTTGTAGTAGTCGTAGTAGTAGTAGTAGTAGTAGTAGTAGTTTTTGTAGTAGTAGTAGTAGTAGTAGTAATAGTAGTAGTAGTAGTAATAGTAGTAGTACTAGTAGTAGTACTAGTAGTAGTATTAGTAGTAGTAGTAGTACTAGTAGTAGTAGTAGTAGTAGTAGTAGTAGTAGTAGTAGTAGTAGTAGTAGTAGTAGTAGTAGTAGTAGTAGTAGTAGTAGTAGTAGTAGTAGTAGTAGTAGTAGTAGTAGTACTAGTAGTAGTATTAGTAGTAGTAGTAGTACTAGTAGTAGTAGTAGTAGTAGTAGTAGTAGTAGTAGTAGTAGTAGTAGTAGTAGTAGTAGTAGTAGTAGTAGTAGTAGTAGTAGTAGTAGTAGTAGTAGTAGTAGTAGTAGTAGTAGTAGTAGTAGTAGTAGTAGTAGTAGTAGTAGTAGTAGTAGTAGTAGTAGTAGTAGTAGTAGTAGTAGTAGTAGTAGTAGTAGTATTAGTAGTGTTTCACATGCACACAGACATAAACGAATGTGTGGAGAACAAGCCATGCGATCCGAGCATCTCCAAGTGCATCAACACCGAAGGATCGTACAGCTGCGAGTGCACCAAAGCTGGCTACCACAACCCCAACGCCACCGCTTGCACCGGTACGTGCAATGGAGTGGAGGGGTGTGGAGGAGTGGGAGCAGTGGAAGAGTGGAGGAGAAATAGAGTAGTGATTAAAAATAAAGAATTAGTTGGAAAAAGGGTAGGTTAGTAGTGATGAAGATGAAGTTTGTGTTGAGAATGGTTGAAGTTAAATGAGGTTAGTGGTCGTTAAAAGCATCATTAAAGGTCCAAACAAATACAAATCGGACCATTGCAACAAACAGACCTGGACGAGTGTGAAGACGAGAAGATGTGCAACACGAGCACTCAGCAGTGCGTCAACTTGCCAGGCTCCTATGCTTGCATGTGCAGCATGGGCTTCGAGGAGATGAATGGGTCGTGTGAAGGTGCTCATGCTTGTGTGTTGCTTGTGTGTTGCTTGTTTGTTGCTTGTGTGTTGCTTGTGTGTTGCTTGTGTGTTGCTTGTGTGTTGACTTTTTAAAGTGTTTTTGTTTCTGGTTTGCTATAGAAATTTCTGCGACGTCAATTCAAACAATATTTTCACATTACCATGCAAAAAACCCCCACATGACATCACCACTCTTAGCCCTATGACACATCATGCCACACCACACCACATCGCACTACACCACAAAACTACATCACATTGAAACACCAAAGCCAATTTAACACACACCCCTCCAAGACTCCAACGAGTGTCTAGGCTATAACCAATGCAGCTACACTCGTGAGGTTTGCTTGAACGTTTACGGCAGCTACACGTGCCACTGCAAGTCAGACCACCACAAAGTCGATGGCCACTGCAGGCGTCAGTCGCTTCAGCAGCATTTTTTGGCTTTTCAATTAAAACTGTCTTGTATCTGATTTCTTTCATATACCATTTTTTTCTATATTTAATCATTTAGAAGAAAATATGTGTCTGTCATCATAGCTATTTATTTATTCTTTCTTTTAAAAATAATTAGCTTTTTTATTTTCTCCCTTCCCTCCATCAACTTTTACTACATCTGAATTATTATTTTTTCGACTCTCCCAATCAGTGCATTTTCAAAATCCCCTCAGCCATCTCTCCACCATTTTCATTCACTTGCAGCGAAACCAGAGCCGAAGGAAGTCAACGTGCCCTACATCCTCCTCGTCATCCTTCTATGTCTCTTTTTTTGCACCAACTGCATGTCCATCCCCCTCTACTATCAAGGTATCAAGGCTTATTCAACTACTCTAAACTTCCGTGTGTAACGCGCACTATTATATAATATGCACCGATGTATAAGGCGCAATTAGTTTTTTTCTATAGAATTAATAAAAGTTTTGAGAAAATTATTTTTTAGAGTATTAAAAAAATACTGAATCAGTTGATACTCGATTCCAGTTAATAGCTCATCTGTGTGTCCTTTTTCAAAGAAATATTTCGCTCGTAACCAAGCTGCACCACACAGTAGAATCTCAAATCTAGACCACACTTAAAGCACAACTATTAAACCTCACCACAAACACAACTACCACACCACAGCTGCAACACTTCACCAAGAGCAGAACCACCAAACCACACCACAAGCATACCAACTCACTACAACCACACCACAACCATGCACAACTACCACACAACGCAACAACTACCACGCCATAAAAGCAAAACTATTAAACCGCACCACCCCACAACTACCACATCACAACCATGCACAACTACAACACCTTACTACAGCCGCACCACCCCATAACTACCACACCACAAGCACAACTACCGCACCACACCAGAACTACCACAACTTTTACACCACAACTACCGCACCACACCACAACAGCATTGCAGACGACAGGCTCCAAGAGTTCGTGGGACACAGCGAGTGACGACTTCAGCTCGACTGACCTCACTGACTCGATCCACTCCTTGACCACCTCTAAACTGCTTCCCAAGAACTCCATCAACATCCATCCTCACCTTTCCTCCAACCCCCAACTCCAGCAAACCCCCACAAAGAACACAACTTCTCCGCGGAGGAACGCCAGAACATCCTCGGTCTTCGAAGACTTCCAGGAACCCTTGAACACTCTCTACAGCCGCCACAACACCCTCACGAACAAGAAACACCGCAACAAGCGCCTCTCACGCTCCTCCGCAAGGCGCTCTCAATCGGACCCTGTCTCTCTGAAGGCTCAAAGCGAGCCACCGAACACAGTCGATGTAACACCGCTGGCTCCGTTAAATCCGAAGGCAGTTTTGAACGTCAAGGAGATGAAGAAGCTGCCTGCGAGAAGGATGCTCGTCTGATTCGATGACTTGTTGACCCGCATCGCGAACACCACCATTCGTTTTCCAAAGTAATTTGTTCACCGTTTTGGTACTTTATTATTTAACAACAGCAGTCACCAGCTTTAAAAACCTAAATTTTGAAAAACAATATTTAAAAAGTTTAAAGATCAAAAATTTAAAAGCAAACAAAATGAATACTGAGTTTTAAAAGTTTGAAAAAAAGAATAAATTGAATTCAGTAGCATGTGATCAAATTGTTCGTTGCAGTGGTTTTTGTGAGCATGGTGGCAGTTGTGTGCATGGTGGGAGTTGTGTGCATGGTGGCAGTTGTGTGCATGGTGGGAGTTGTGTGCATGGTGCTTTTGCAGACATCCAGTCAGCTTGCCTTTCTTGACTTCTGTTCCTTCTAAGGGTAGGGCAGGTCTGGCAAGGAACAATTAAACTTTAGTGACTTTAAATTTTGCTCATCAAGAAAGCGTAATTTAGAGACATCTTACTTTATATGTGGAATTGAAAGTGGCAATCAACAAAATAAAACTGGAAGTTATAGTAAGGTTAAAGTGAAAATTGATGATAATGATGATGATGATGATAATGATGATGATGATGATGATGATGATGATGATGGTTGTTGTAGTGATGATGGTGAAAATGATTGTGGTGATGATAATGATGGGACTCACCGAAAGGAGGGGTAGCAATGGCGAGGAATGAAGGTTGAAAGTGCTCGACTGAGTGGACACACAGTTTGAGGCCTGGGTTCTTCTTGAAGTGGCTTTGCTTTTTTGTCTGCTTACCACTCTAGTTGTCTGTGTAACTTCTTCTCCATGACTGCCTGGTGTTCTTCGTGTACATATTGTGATTAATGAAATGAAGCGCTGTACGATCGCGAGTTTCTCAAGTTCTCTGTGAAGGTGGGTTTGAAGATTTCTATTTTTTTCACAAAAGATAGTGGTTATACACCGACTCTGTACTTTCTATTATTATTTGATTCATTTGATTTATTTAATGAATACAAAGACTTCTTTGAAGCAGGCAGGAACAATCAGATTTTTTACCTAACACTTTCGCACGCACGCAAAACACACACACACACACACACACACACACACACACACACACACACACACACACACACACACACACACACACACACACACACACACACACACAAACACACACACACACACACACACACACACACACACACACACACACACACACACACACACACACACACACACACACACACATATATATATATATATATATATATATATATATATATATACACACACATATTCAATAAATTCATTCAAATTGAGCTTAATAATAATATTGCACAATAGAAACTATATAATATGCAATCTCCCAACGACCATGAGAACTCACAAACACCCTTTGAAACCTCTTGCTACTTCTTCCTTCCTTCACTTCTCTTGTATTCTGAAGCTCATCATCAGAATGGGTTCTCCTTGCCAAGCTAGATGATTCTTCAGCAGAAGAAAATGCTTTCTCTGAACTTGTGTCTGCCAGCATGGCCGCCTAGAACGCCCGTTAAGCAAAGAAATGACAGACCAACAATGACTGACTGTGGAGGCTTGCTGCAGTCACGAACTCCGTGAGTGATTTGGTAATCAACCCTTCCACTATCAACCTTTCCTTCTATTCTTGTACTCCACCCATCCCCCATCAATCTTTTTATCCATCCTCTCTATAAATCCTCTCCATCCCTCCTCCCTATCCCTCCTCTCCATCCCTCCTCCCTATCCCTCCTCTCCATCCATCCTCCTCATCCATCCTCTCCATCCATCCTCTCCATCCATCCTCTCCATCCATCCTCTCCATCCATCCTCCCTATCCCTCCTCTCCATCCATCCTCCTCATCCATCCTCTCCATCCATCCTCTCCATCCATCCTTCCTATCCATCCTCCCTATCCATCATCTTCATCCATCCTTCTGAAGGTCAGACCAGGATCGTTTTTCATTTCCGGTTTTGTCCCAGTCCAGAAATTTTCCCCGTCCCTTTCCCGATGGTCATCAGAATTTCGATTCTCGTCCCGTCCTGCTTCCGCAACTTGATTCCCGGTTTCAACACGTACCTGAAACATTCTTGAAAAATAAAATAACATGATTTAAATTTCAAATATTTATTGAAATGAAAGTATTGAAGTTAGTAATTGTTTTTGAGTAGTTAAATAAAGTCTTTATTGTTTTTCACGCGGGTTAAACCGTCAAGAGTTTTAGCTTTCAAATGAGATAATTTTGGGTCTGAAGTTAAACGACCACATGTTGCAAAATTCCGTTCACAGAGAATAGAACTTGCAGGTATACTAAACAAAATTTTGGCTTCTTCTTGTAGTATTGGAAAATTGTTCATTTTACTCCAATAAAATAAAACATCTGTATAATCTTTAATTTTGTCGAGACGTAATTGTGAATATTTGTAAAATTCATTCTCTTCTGAATTTTTTTCTTAGTTTATTATTGTTAATTCTTCAATAATGTTAGAAATAGGTTTTTTGACAACATTCTTATTCTCCACAACTGCAGATATAAAATCATTCGTATAATTTGATAATATAATAATTTTATTATAATTTTTACGTTTTAAAAACAAACATAATAGGTCTAAATAACCATCATTTGTTTTTTTCTCAACTGGCTGTACTAAATAGAATTAAATTTTCTCTAATGAAAGTCTTGGTATTTATTTCTTTTCTATCCCAAACTTTTTCCTTATTATTCTTTCATACTGAGGATGCAACAGACATGCTGTCATATGAATAAGATCAAGGGGCATCTTTTATTTTGTCGAAATGATCAACTGAGCAATCATTTGGAAATTAATCATTCAAATTCAAAGTATTAATTTATAAAATAAAAATAATAAAACTGACCATTTGATTTAATCTGACCAGTTTTCACCATCACCCATTTGTTCAAATCTCCCTAATATTCTGCTTCTGACCAGAACCACTGCCAGGCACCACACAAATGCCCGTTTCTTCGAGCAGCTGCAAGCAGTAGAACACGTCAGCGGGCATTCCTCGCTCCTGGGCCGCTTGGAGGGCAAGTGCAAGCGGGGAAGGCGAACATCGAACCAGCAACCTCGTTGCACGTGATGCCTTTTAGTTGGTTGAGGAGATGAGAGGTGAGTGAGGCCTTCTGCTCTAGTGCGTCCAACACGCCATGTTTATCCTGGAATGGTTCAGTGGTGCAGTGGAATGGTTGGGTGGTGCAGTGGAATAGTTCAGTGGCGCAGTGGAATGGTTCAGTGGTGCAGTGGAATAGTTCAGTGGTGCAGTGGAATGGTTCAGTGGTGCTGTGGAATGGGTGTGGAGGAGTAGTGCAAAAAGTTATAGAAAAGAGAAGTATTGAATATTTTAAATGGGAAACCTCCATGAATTCATCGTAGGAAGGCTCTCCCTTTCTTGGCGGGTTCGCCACCACACTCATCACGGCCTACATAGTTGTATAATAATATTGATACAATAGTTATGAGTATTATCGCTGTAGAGTATAACACGAACAGGTTTTTAGGCAACTTAAGCTGAAGAATATTAATTTCACGCCTTTGGCTTACTAGGGCATCGGTTGCACTCGAACCTAAAATTATTGATCTTGGTCTAGTTGAACTTATTGCTATTATTAGACCCAACCCATCATCCAGTATATGACCACCACATTTCGGATCTGAAGGCACTTTTTATTGATTTTGCAAGCGTAATTTCAAATAGTTTGCCGAAATTTCAATAAAAAATAGCCGCTTTTTGTAGTTATTAGAGACCAAACATAAGCTGATTCAAACAAATTTAAAAAAGTGCCATCAGCTGTGGTTGTTTATGTTTACAATTACCGAGTTCAACGTAAACCTTTGTTTTTGGCGAAAATGTAAAACAGATTCCACATTTCTACTCTCCCACCACCACCACCACCACATTTCTCACTCTTTCACCACCATAGTTCCCACCCTTCCACCACCACTTCATTTCCAACACCCCTCCACCACCACTCCATTTCCAACACCCCTCCACCACCACTCCACTTCCAACACCCTTCCACCACCACTTCATTTCCAACACCCCTCCACCACCACTCCATTCCCAACACTCCTCCACCACCACTCCACTTCCAACACCCTTCCACCACCACTTCATTTCCAACACCCCTCCACCACCACTCCACTTCCAACACCCTTCTATCACCACCGCACCAACTTGTCCAGAAACACCCAGCAAGGCACTGATTGACTTCACCTTCTCATCCATGTCCACCACCTCACAATAGCCCCCTCCCCCTCTCAAACCGCATCTGTGGTCGTCGGTGTGGTGGGGTGCTTGGGTCAGGTAGTGGTGGAGTTTGAGAATTGAGCGGTGTTTTATGTGGTGGAGTGAGGTAGAAGAAGAGTGGTGTGAAAACGTGTTTATGTGAGCCTAAAATGAATACAGGACTGGATTGAACACAACAACAACATGAGAACAACTGCAACAACAACAAAACTACCTAGCCGAACATCACAATAAAGAGAATACATAGCATAACAGAACATCACAGTGAAAAGAATACATAAAACAACAGAACATCACAATAAAAAGAAAACATAGCACAACAGAACATCACAATAAAAAGAAAACATAGAACTAGAGACCGACCGAAACAGAAAAGTAAATAATGATTTAGAAGTAGTTAAATAAGGAGGTAATGAGTTCCAAATATATGGACCTGCATAATGGAAAGAACGTTTAGCAAATGGAAGGGATGAAATAATGATTTTGAGTGGATGATCTTAAATGACTTCTATGAGGGTGAGTTATTAATAATTTTAGGTATATTTGGGATACTGGGGAGTTTTTTAATTTAAACATAAAAACACAGATTTTAAATATAATCCTAACTTTGATGGAGAGCCAATGTATTAAGATGAGAGAGGGTGTAATGTGGTGATAAATAGGAGTACGGCTAATGACTCTAGCTGCATAATTAAAAACTTCATTTAATGGTTTTAAAGTAGTTTCAGGTAAATTATAATAGAGTGAGTTACAATAGTCAATTCGAGATAAAACAAGTGCAGAAACTAACATCTGCTTCCAGTAAATGAAATGGTGAGAAGATTTTCACAAACTGATCGAAACATTATTTTGTAACTGAGAACACATCAAAATTTAGTTGAAACTAAATATTTTTTTAAAAATCATAGACTGTTTAGGATCTCATATCAAACTTATTTTCTTACTTTTTACCTTAGGTTAAAAAATGATGACGAAACTTTAAGAATACTATGCAACTTAGTAGTTTTTCTTTTGTATCATTAATAAACTATCCAACTTCTTTATCAATTATAATTGGTAGTTTTTATTTAGCCCATTGACCGCCTCTACCCGAGAAAAAAGTCAACATGAATTTTACATTTAGACTTGCATCATATGGTTATAAGAATAACTCAAGCAAAATTGAAAACAATAATTTCATAAGTTTTAATGGAGAAAATGTTGCGAAAACGCAACGTGAGCGGATAGTGTGACATACTTATGTGCAGTTAAAAATCATAAATAAATTGATTCAAACCACATTTATTAAACAGAAATAAATTTCAATTGCAAATAGTTCGATAAAATTTAGACTTCTAATTATTTTATTTGTTATAATATTAATAATAATTATTTTAATTACAACAAAGCAAATTATTTAACGTGAATTACAACAGCACTCATAAACTGTCGTGCTGTTTCAAAGACGACACTGACGACGAATGTTATCTTTATTTTAATTTTATATTCAACCTATGAGAGGTTAAAAAATTATATTCTTTTCAATAAAAGCTTCAAGTGTGAAGCATTTGCGGTTTGGAATTTTTTATCGAAATATAAAAATCAACCTTCATCTACAAAATTCAACTTTTAATTTTATAAATTTCATAATACATTAACATTAAAATAATAAAATTATTATTATTATAATGACTAAACTTATTAAAAATCATATGAAATCATATTATGTCAAAGTTGCGAAAACGCACCATTGATTTTTAAAAGCATTGAAAACGTTTCACAAGTTATTTTGAATATTAAAAAATTAATTCAAGTATTAACTATCTTTTCACACTGAAATTAAGACTAAATTTGTATAAATATATCAAAAATCAAACGAAAAAATTGAACAATTATCTAAGCGAAGAAAGATTGTTTTGAGAAATTTTAAATGTGAACAGGATATAAAAGACTATAACTAATAAAATGAAAAAAGTGGAAATTTAACTTATAAAATTAAAATTTAAAATTTATTGTACGAAATATGTGAAAAAACTCGGTATTAAAACAGCAAGAAAATATAAAAATTGATGTTGCAAAACGCAACAGCTGCGGTAAATGGATTAAACAATTATTTTTTTTTACTAAAGTTGAGCCCCCCAGCATTTTTTGCTGGTTGCGCCCCTGTGTCTTCTGATTCAATAATTTAGTTTTTTAAAACTTCAAATAATAATAATAATTATTATTTATTTCTTTTCTTGTTTTTTTGGTTTTTAAATTTATCGCTTGCCAAATCTTGCTCTCGGAATTAAAATCTTCAACCAATAACTTTTTAACGGACTACAATAAAAACGTATTTTAAAAGGAAGTTGTGCCAGGGCCTTAAACGGAGCGCCAGTGCACAGCTTGCAAGCACCCACTGGCTACCTACTTTACAAGGCAGATGAGCTCTGCAGATGAAGGACAGACTGTCAGAACGAATCTTCTACACATGACTGTGTTTATGTCTATTATCTATTGAAAACTGGTCTAGCTCAATGTCTTTAAAATTGAATCTACTAAAATTTGAACTTATATTTTTTGATAAAAATTGTAAACTAATTAATGATCCATGTAATTTTTCTTCTCATACTATTGTTCTATCTAATCATAGTCGTAGCTTAGGATTTATTTCTGACTCAAAACTAACCTTATCAAACCAAATTCTACTTGTTACTAAATCTTGCTATTTTCATCTCAGACGTATTAGACAATTATTACCTTACTTAGATGACCCTCGTTAAAAATGTTAGTTTCTGCACTTTTTCTATTTTGAATTGACTATTGTAATTCACTCTATTATAATTAACTTGAAAGTACTTTAAAACCATTTTAATTATGCAGCTAGAATCGTTAGCCGTACTCCTATTTATCATCATATTGTGCAGGTCCATATATTTGGAACTCATTACCTCCTTATTTAACTACTTCTAAATCATTATTTACTTTTCGTAAGGATCTGAAGACATATCTGTTTAACAAATATTATTTACGAGCGCTATTGAATTTGTTTAAGAGCGCTATCGTTTTAATTTGATTGATTGATTGATAGAGAAAATTCACTAATACATTTTTTTACAAGTTTTTATATAAAAAATTTATTTTATTTAAAATGTCTAAAAAAATGTTTATCACTTTTCAATAAGCTAACTGATCTTGCGGGTAATTCACTTTTAAAATAACTTCAAAGGTTTCTTTTTTGTTCCGAGTTTAAAATTTGAAATTGAACTATATATAATATATATTTTCGAAAATTGTTTTGTAAAACAATATAATGAGTAGTCATCACAAAGGGTTGTGTCAGTCTGAGAGAAAACCCACTTTCAAAGACAACATTTCTAATTCTGGAACTAAAGCAGTTTTGCATGGCATGAAAAACAAGGAAAACGACAAAATGGAGGAGAAAGAGATTAACGAAGGAATGAAAACACCTCCAACTGTTCAGAAAGTCTAAATTCGTCCTCACACCACCAGAGCCTGCAAGACCCTCTTTGGTTGGCTGCCTTATTCTTCAATGTCTTCTTGCTGCCTATCTTTTATACTTTTTCATTTATTTATAAAACATTTTACTTGGCAGATTACAAGGACGAAAAGGTTTGTACAACTTGCGTGGATTCACATACTCTAGAACTATAAAGCTTGATCAGCACTTATTGCAGCCTAAAAGTTCTATTAATTCCTTCATTTTAAATTACTAAAAACTTAAATTTCCAATTATGATGCAAATAAACTTATATATCTTCAAAAATGCACTAATGCTACTTTAATGGCATTCATATTCGCATCACTTTTGACACAACTGCACTAAAAACTGTTCTACAACACAGAACAACAGCAAACCCACTTTCAAGAAAGCTCTTGACTACACAGACGATGATGATTGTGGTGGTTAGGGTGATGATGATGATGGAGGTGACAAGGATGGCGATTGTGTGTGACATGCGTCTCAAAACATCTAATAGTGTTTGGAAATGACTTGAGATATTTCTTCTGTTCCAATGCGACTCTTTCAGTTTTCAAAATAAGGAAGTTCAGTGAATAAATAATTTCAAATCTGTCATTTAAGTCTCCAATAGAATGGCACCACAACTTCATCAACTCACTCATCTTCATGGTGCCTTCTCGTTTAAAAAGATACTTCAATCATCATCATACTTCAATCATCATCATCACCACCATCATCATACTTCAATCATCATCATCATCATACTTCAATCATCATCATCACCATCATCATACTTCAATCATCATCATACTTCAATCATCATCATCATCATACTTCAATCATCATCATCACCATCATCATACTTCAATCATCATCATCATCATACTTCAATCATCATCATCACCATCATCATACTTCAATCATCATCACCATCATCATACTTCAATCATCATCATCACCACCATCATCATACTTCAATCATCATCATCACCATCATCATACTTCAATCATCATCATCACCATCATCATCATCACCACCATCATCATACTTCAATCATCATCATCACCACCATCATCATGCTTCAATCATCATCATCACCACCATCATCATACTTCAATGTTTTTATTATCGCAACAGAACCTTAAAAAGTCAGCGTTATGTGAGAATAAATCTCAAATGAGTCTGTCATTTCATGAAACCAACGCACATACACACTCACACACACTCCTCACAAACACACTCACACCTCACACACACTCCTCACAAACACACACACACACTCCTCACAAACACACACACACCTCACACACACACATCACTCACACACGTCTCACTCACACAACCATCATCCTGGGAGCTATGTTCATGGCCATGAGTTCCTGGAAGAGGAGTTTGCAAGCATATGGAATGCGCACCTGAGACACCTGTGTGGTAGTGGTGCGAAAGGTGGGAAGATGTTGTAGTGGTGGTTGAAGTGGTGATACCCCCTCCCCAACCCCCCATTCCGATCCAAACCAACCACCCCCCCTCGTCACCTGCGTCTTATTCTTGCAGCCACGGCACTCGAAGTTCATGGTGCGGAGGTTGGCGATGCAGATGAGGCCGCACAAGTTGCACACGTGGCACGGGTAAGGGTCGCTCACGTCCATCAGGCGCTCCTTCAGGAAGAGCGCTGCCCCGTGCGCTATCTGACAGTCCCGCTCCATCTCACCGAACCTCAAACCACCGTCCCTCGACCTGATGACGATGATGGTGATGGTTATGATGGTGGTGATGATGGTGGTGATGATGATGATGGTGATGATGATGATGATTCAAGTATCTTTTGAAGTGGAAAGGCAACAGAGAGGATGATATTTGTGAAGGGGGTGATGCTCTGGGGGCTTTTGTGGAGGAGAGGGGTGTGAGATTTGAAAGCGTCCTTGAGATAGTTGTGAGGGGTGTGAGATTTGAAAGGGTCCTTGAGATGGTTGTGAGGGGTGTGAGATTTGAAAGGGTCCTTGAAATGGTTGTGAGGGGTGTGAGATTTGAAAGGGTTCTTGAGATGGTTGTGAGGGGTGTGACCTTTGAAAGGGTTCTTGAGATGGTTGTGAAGTATTTGGGTGGTTGAGGAGTTGTTGAGGGAGTTCTTTGAATTGAATGATGAAAATGAAATCCACCTACATATCCCTACACCACCCACCCAAAACCCACCCACTCACACCACCAAAGACCCTCCCCCACCACCCATCCCTCCCCATTCCCCCACCACACACCTCCCCTCCATGGGCTGCCTGGTGAGGATCTGGAGGGGCCCTCTGGCGCGCGAGTGGATCTTGTCGTCGATCATGTGCTTGAGGCGCTGGTAGTAGGTGGGTCCGATGAAGATCTGACTCTCCATCTTGCGGCCCGTGAAGCCGTTGTACATCACCTTGGAGGGGGTTGTTGTTGGGAGGGAGGGAGTTGGAGGGTTGAGGGTAGGTGGGTGTTGAGGGTGGGGAGGAGGGATGGGTGTGGGATTGAGGGTGGAGTGGTTGAAGAAGGGGGTGAGGGATTGTTATGAAAAGGGAGTTGAAAGGAAAGTGGGGGAAGTTGAAATGGAGAGTTGAGGGTGGCTTGGTAAAGAAGGGGTGAGAGGGTTGAAGAGAAAAAAAGACTTGTTTGAGGGTGAAGGAAATATGACGAATAGGCAGAGAGGTCAGCAAGCAATAGGAATCTGATGTTGATGCCATCATTCCACACCAAAAAACTACACCACCCCCACATCTTCACTACACATCTTTATCCCACCACACCACCCCTACACACCACTCCTCCCCCTCACACCACCCCCATACCACACCACTTCTCCCTCCAAACCACCCCCACACACCACTCCCACACACCACTCCTCCCACACCACCCCCACACACCACTCCTCTCTCCAAACCACCCCCACACCACACCACTCCTCCCACACCACCCCCACACACCACTCCTCCCACACCACCCCCACACACCACTCCTCTCTCCAAACCACCCCCACACCACACCACTCCTCCCACACCACCCCCACACACCACTCCTCCCCACAAACCACCCGCACACCATCCTCCCACACCACCCCCACACACCACTCCTCCCCACAAACCACCCCCACACACCATCCTCCCACACCACCCCCGCACACCCCTCCTGCCTCCAAACCACCCCCACACACCATCCTCCCACACCACCCCCGCACACCCCTCCTGCCTCCAAACCACCCCCACACACCATCCTCCCACACCACCCACACACTCCTCCTCCCTCCAAACCACCCCCACACACCATCCTCCCACACCAGCTCCGCACACCCCTCCTGCCTCCAAACCACCCCCACACACCATCCTCCCACACCACCCACACACTCCTCCTCCCTCCAAACCACCCCCACACACCATCCTCCCACACCACCCACACACTCCTCCTCCCTCCAAACCACCCCCACACACCATCCTCCCACACCACCCCCGCACACCCCTCCTGCCTCCAAACCACCCCCACACACCATCCTCCCACACTCCTCCTCCCTCCAAACCACCCCCACACACCATCCTCCCACACCACCTCCGCACACCCCTCCTGCCTCCAAACCACCCCCACACACCATCCTCCCACACCACCTCCGCACACTCCTCCTCCCTCCAAACCACCCCCACACACCATCCTCCCACACCACCGAAACACCCCTCCTGCCTCCAAACCACCCCCACACACCATCCTCCCACACCACCCCCGCACACTCCTCCTCCCTCCAAACCACCCCCACACACCATCCTCCCACACCACCTCCGCACACTCCTCCTCCCTCCAAACCACCCCCACACACCATCCTCCCACACCACCTCCGCACACTCCTCCTCCCTCCAAACCACCCCCACACACCATCCTCCCACACCACCCCCGCACACTCCTCCTGCCTCCAAACCACCCCCACACACCATCCTCCCACACCACCTCCGCACACTCCTCCTCCCTCCAAACCACCCCCACACACCATCCTCCCACACCACCCACACACTCCTCCTCCCTCCAAACCACCCCCACACACCATCCTCCCACACCACCCCCGCACACTCCTCCTCCCTCCAAACCACCCCCACACACCATCCTCCCACACCACCCCCGCACACTGCACCTCCCTCCACACCACCATCACGACCCTTTCTCTGCACAACACCACCCTAACTCTCCCAAGTTTCCACCTCGTTGCCATGGGGATGGTAGCCATACTCCTTGAGCATGTCTGAGATCTTCCTGACGTTCACTGTGTCGTTGAAGGGCGTCGCGTCTGCTATCTCGCCCCTGTTTGCTGCTACCTTGCCCTGTCATTGGGGTGGTGATGGTTGGTAAAGTGGGGGTGGTTGGTAGGGTGGGGATGGTTGGTAAAGTGGGGGTGGTTGGTAGGGTGGGGTTGGTTGGTAAAGTGGGGGTGGTTGGTAGGGTGGGGTTGGTTGGTTGGTAAAGTGGGGGTGGTTGGTAAAGTGGGGATGGTTAGTAGGGTGGGGTTGGATGGTAAAGTGGGGATGGTTGGTAAAGTGGAGATGGTTGGTAAAGTGGGGGTGGTTGGTAGGGTGGGGTTCGTTGGTTGGTAAAGTGGGGATGGTTGGTAAAGTGGGGATGATAAAGATGTGGTGGTGAAGGTTAGGGGTCAAATGGTTTGGTCTAGGCGTGAAAGTGGGGTGTGGTGGGTTAAGTGATGGAGGTGAGTGGTGTAGTGGGAGTGAGAGAGTGGTGTAGTGGGAGTGAGAGAGTGGTGTAGTGGAAGTGTATTGTGGGAGGATGGTGCGAAGACTTTGATGGTGATGTGTGTCCTCCTCAACCACCACTCAACCCTCCTCAACCACCCCTACACCACTCAACCCTCCTTAACCACCCCTACACCACTCAACCCTCCTCAACCACCCCTACACCACTCAACCCTCCTTAACCACCCCTACACCACTCAACCCTCCTTAACCACCCCTACACCACTCAACCCTCCTCAACCACCCCTACACCACTCAACCCTCCTTAACCACCCCTACACCAATCAACCCTCCTCAATCACCCCTACACCACTCAACCCTCCTTAACCACCCCTACACCACTCAACCCTCCTCAACCACCCCTACACCACTCAACCCTCCTTAACCACCCCTACACCACTCAACCCTCCTTAACCACCCCTACACCACTCAACCCTCCTTAACCACCCCTACACCACTCAACCCTCCTCAACCACCACACCAAGCCACCCACCTCAACCACCACCTCACCAAGCCACCTACAGACACACAAAAACACACACACACACACACACACACACACACACACACACATACAAACACACAAACACACACACACACCTGCAAACACTCGATCAAGTGACCAATGGTCATACGGGAGGGGATGGCGTGGGGGTTCATGATGATGTCGGGTGTGAGCCCCTCGGAGGTGAAGGGCATGTCCTGAGGGGGTGGTGGTGGTTGTGGAGGATGGTGGTGGTGGTTGTGGAGGATGGTGGTGGTGGGAAGAGAGAGTGGTGGTGGTGGTTGTGGAGGATGGTAGTGGTGGTGGTGGAGGATGGTCGTGGTGGGAGGAGAAAGTGGTGGTGGTGGTTGTGGAGGATGGTGGTGGTGGTGGTGGGGAAGGATGGTGGTGAAGGTGATAGTCTTAAAAAGTTGTTTGATGGATGTTTGTGGGGTGTTTATGTTGGATGTTATAA
>OX030967.1:2019680-2022180 GCA_943735955.1 Piscicola geometra | reverse complement strand
CGTTCATGATGACAGAGTCCTCTTGGTTGTAGCCGGTGTAAGAGCAGATCGCTGTTATGGAGTTGATGCCTGCTGGCAACTCCCTGAATCTGTCGTCGTGAGGGGGAGGTGGTGTGGTGTGGTGTGGTGTGGTGGAGGGTTGTATGGAATGGTGGTGCAGTTGGAGGGATGGTGGTACTTCATCCACCCCCTCCCCCACCTTCCTCCCACCCAACTCAGGTACTCCATTCACTCCCCTGTCCCCTCTGAACCCTCCCCTTCCCCCTCTGAACCCTCCCCTTCCCCCTCTGAACCCTCCCCTTCCCCCTCTGAACCCTCCCCTTCCCCCTCTGAACCCTCCCCTTCCCCCTCTGAACCCTCCCCTTCCCCCTCTGAACCCTCCCACCCACCTGAGGTACTCCATGGGTCTGGTGGTGACGAGGGGCTTCTGAGGGTAGAAGAGCACGTGAGCCAGTGTGTCCATGCGTACGTGGAAGTTGGTGATGTAGACGCCTGTGTGGTTCGTGTGTGTGTGTACGTGTGTGTGTGTGTGTACGTGTTTGTGTACGTGTGTGTGTGTGTGTGGTGAGTGTGTTGGAGTTTGGTTGGGGTGTTTTACTGTTATTATGAGGGTGTATTTATGTGGTGGTAATGGTGGTCGAATATGTGTTTGTGTGGTTGATTAGGACCATGACTGTCCATATCAACCTGACCAATCCACGCTGAAAACACTAAACAACATCACCACCATCATCATCACTACAACCACCAAGCGAATCCAAAAGCCAGTCGACAAGCAACCAATCAACAACAACCAATATCCCAACGTACAAGTCGTTCCATCCTCTCTCAAACCCAACAACCCACCAACAACCTACCCACTCACCCAACAACCCAACCCACCCCACCTACCTCAACCTCCCAACAACCCATCCAAACCCACCTACCCAACCCACCCCACCTACCCAAACCACCCGTCCAAACCACCCCACCTACCCAACCCACCCCACCTACCCAAACCACCCCACTCCACCCATCCAAACCACACCCAGCTACCCAAACCACCCCACCTACCCAACCCACCCCATCACACCCATCCAAACCACACCCAGCGCACTCACCCATCGCCTGCTTGCCCATGGCGCTCTGGTAGGTGTTCCTGGGCGACTGGTTGTGGTCGGGGAAGGGGATGATCGAGGCACACACGCCCAAGATCATCGAAGGGTGGATCTCACAGTGCGTGTATGTGGTGCAGTAGGTTTGGCCTGGAGGGGGGGGGGGGGGAGGAAGGGATGATGAGAGATGTACTCGAAGGGGGAGAGAGTGGATGCGATGGTGAGTTGAAGAGTTGTGGAAAACAACGTAAAATAGCCGCCAACAATACTCCCAACCATTCCACTCTCTCTCACCTTACAAGCCACCCCACAATCTCATCCAGCAACCGAACCACCACACCCCTAGCCAAACAACCTCTACCAAAACCACCACACCCTCTAACCAGCCCTCCCCCCCCCCTCACCTACCACCACAACCTCCCTCCTCCCACTCACCAACCTCCACCCTCCCCCCTACCAGCCCACCCTCCCCCCTCTCAACAACCCTCCCATCCAAACCTCCCCCCCCCACGAACCCTCCCATCCAACCCTCCCTCCCCCCTCTCACCAACCCTCCTCCCCCCTCTCACCAACCCTCCCCCCCTCTCACCAACCCTCCCCCCCTCTTACCAACCCTCCCCCTCCTCTCACGAACCCTTCTCTGCCAACTCCTCAGGTGTCATGGCCAGCATGACAGTCTCCTCCTCCATCGTGTCGATGTACTCCACCACTCCGTTCGCCACCAAGTCGTGCCAGCTGTCAAGGTGGTTGCAGTGTGGTCAGTGTGGTTGGAGTGTTGTGGTTGCAGTGTGGTTGGAGTGTTGTGGTTGCAGTGTGGTTGGAGTGTTGTGGTTGCAGTGTGGTTGGAGTGTTGTGGTTGCAGTGTGGTTGGAGTGTGGTTGGAGTGTGGTTGGAGTGTTGTGGTTGCAGTGTGGTGGTTGCAGTGTGGTTGGAGTATGGTGGTTGGAGTGTTGTGGTTGGAGTGTGGTTGCAGTGTGGTTGGTGTGGTTGGAGTGTGGTGGTTGGAGTGTTGTGGTTGGAGTGTGGTTGTGGTGGTGGTGTTGTGTTGTTTGGTGTTGTGGTTGGAGTGTGGTGAGTGTGGTTGGAGTGTGGTTTGGTGTGGTTTTGGTGGTGGTGTTGTGTTGTTTGGTGTTGTATAGTTGGAGTGTGGTTTAGTGTGGTGGTGTGTGGTGGTTGGAGTGTGGTTGTGGTGGTGGTGTTGTGTTGTTTGGTGTTGTACTTGGAGTGTTGTTAAGTGTGGTGTTGTGTTTGGTGGTGTGGTTGGAGTGTGTTGTATGAGAGTTTGGTGGCGTGGTTGAGTGTTAGAGGGATGGTAGTTGTTTTACTCTACCCTCTTCGACCCCCTCCACCCTAACCCTAACCCCACCCCTCCCTCCACCACTTGCACGCACCTGTAGTTGTTGTAC
>OX030967.1:2009680-2014680 GCA_943735955.1 Piscicola geometra | reverse complement strand
CGATGTGGGGCAGCATCTCCTTCTGGAGGATCTCCCTGGCGTACTTGATCCTCTTCTCCCTCGTCACGCCCTGTCTGGCGCCCCTCGAGCCGATGAAGTTCAACGCCACGTTCTGCTCCTGCACGCAGAACGCCTCGTCGATGGAGGGCTTCACCTGAGGTGGTGGTGGTGGTGGGCAGAAGATGAAGCTGCGATGGGAGATTTTGTTGGAAATGATTATGGGTTTGATGATGGTGAAAAAGTGGATGTGATAGTGGGAGTTGTGATGGTGGGAGTGGTGGTAGTGGGAAAAAGAACGGTGGGGTGAGCAGAAGGAGGGTGATGGTGAATTGATAGTGTGGGAATGATGGGGTAACGCCGGTGTTGTTGGGTGCAGGGTACGAAGAGGTGGAGTGGAAGATCAATAGAGAGATGAAACAGATACTCCCATCGAACAAGCCTCCACGCCATCCACTAGCCTCCTGATAAAACACCACCTACCACACACATCTTCAACAAACCCCACAACAACCCTCTAACCCCGGCTTCCCCCCCCCTCCCCACCACCCTTCCCCACCACCCCTCCCCACCATCCCTCCCAACCACCCCTCCCCACCACCCCTCCCCACCACCCCTCCCCACCATCCCTCCCCACCACCCCTCCCCACAGCACAAAGCATGCACCCACCATCTCCATCATCTCGGGGTCGTCGAAGTTGTAGACGATGTGCTCGAGGATGTCTCTGTCGGAGACGAAGCCGAGTGCCCGAAAGACGATGAAGATGGGAATCTCCTGCTTGATGTAGGGCAGCACCGCCACGATCCTCTGCCCCACACCTGCGTTGATGCCCTGTTGTGGTGGTGGTGTTGGAAGGGTGGGTGGGTGGAGTGGGTGGGTGGGTGGAGTGGGTGGGTGGTGTTGGGTGAGTGGTCGTGTTGGGTGGGTGGGTGGGTGGTCGTGTTGGGTGGGTGGGTGGGTGGTGTTGGGTGGGTGGGTGGGTGGTGTTGGGTGGGTGGGTGGGTGGTGGTGTTCGGTGGGTGGGTGGGTGGTGTTGGGTGGGTGGGTGGTGTTGGGTGGGTGGGTGGGTGGTGTTGGGTGGGTGGGTGGGTGGTGTTGGGTGGGTGGGTGGGTGGTGTTGGGTGAGTGGGTGGGTGGTGTTGGGTGGGTGGGTGGTGTTGGGTGGGTGGGTGGTGTTGGGTGGGTGGGTGGTGTTGGGATGGTGGTTTGGAGTAGGGTGGGTAGTTTGGAGTAGGGTGGGTGGTTGGGTGGGTGGGTGGTTGGGTGGGTGAGATGAACGGATAGGTAGATTGGATGGGTGGATGGATGGATAAATGGATGGATGGGGTAGAGTGGAATTACGGATAGACAGATGGATAGACAGATGGATAGACAGATGGATAGACAGATGGATAGACAGATGGATAGACAGATGGATAGACAGATGGATAGACAGATGGATAGACAGATGGATAGACAGATGGATAGACAGATAAATAGACAGATGGATGGGAAGGATGGGTGAAAAGACAAATAAGATTGATGAATGAGATAAAGAGAGAGACAGATAGAGAGATGAGAGACAGACAGACAGGCACGCACACTGCCACTCTTGGCGAGGATGTTGACGCTCATGGTGGAGGCGGATCGCGAGGAGTTCTCCAGGAAGGAGCGTACCTCGGCCTTGTAGGCGTACTTGGAGTCCTTCTGCTGGAAGACGTACACTGCAGGTGGAGGAGTGGGAGGGAGGCAGGTGGAGGAGTGGGAGGGAGGCAGGTGGAGGAGTGGGAGGGAGGGAGGTGGAGGAGTGGGAGGGAGGCAGGTGGAGGAGTGGGAGAGAGGCAGGTGGAGGAGTGGGAGGGAGGCAGGTGGAGGAGTGGGGGGGAGGCAGGTGGAGGAGTGGGAGGGAGGGAGGTGGAGGAGTGGGAGGGAGGCAGGTGGAGGAGTGGGAGGGAGGGAGGTGGAGGAGTGGGAGGGAGGCAGGTGGAGGAGTGGGAGGGAGGCAGGTGGAGGAGTGGGAGAGAGGCAGGTGGAGGAGTGGGAGGGAGGCAGGTGGAGGAGTGGGAGGGAGGCAGGTGGAGGAGTGGGAGGGAGGCAGGTGGAGGAGTGGGAGAGAGGCAGGTGGAGGAGTGGGAGGGAGGGAGGTGGAGGAGTGGGAGGGAGGCAGGTGGAGGAGTGGGAGGGAGGCAGGTGGAGGAGTGGGAGGGAGGCAGGTGGAGGAGTGGGAGGGAGGCAGGTGGAAGAGTGGGAGGGAGGCAGGTGGAGGAGTGGGAGGGAGGCAGGTGGAAGAGTGGGAGGCAGGTGGAGGAGTGGGAGAGAGGCAGGTGGAGGAGTGAGAGGGAGGCAGGTGGAGGAGTGGGAGAGAGGCAGGTGGAGGAGTGGGAGGGAGGCAGGTGGAGGAGTGGGAGGGAGGCAGGTGGAGGAGTGGGAGGGAGGCAGGTGGAGGAGTGGGAGAGAGGCAGGTGGAGGAGTGAGAGGGAGGCAGGTGGAGGAGTGGGAGGGAGGCAGGTGGAGGAGTGGGAGGGAGACAGGTGGAGGAGTGGGAGGGTGGGAGGTGGAGGAGTGGGAGGGAGGGAGATGGAGGAGTGGGAGGGAGGGAGGTGGAGGAGTGGGAGAGAGGCAGGTGGAGGAGTGGGAGGGAGGCAGGTGGAGGAGTGGGAGGGAGGCAGGTGGAGGAGTGGGAGGGAGGCAGGTGGAGGAGTGGGAGGGAGGCAGGTGGAGGAGTGGGAGGGAGGCAGGTGGAGGAGTGGGAGGGAGGCAGGTGGAGGAGTGGGAGAGAGGCAGGTGGAGGAGTGGGAGGGAGGCAGGTGGAGGAGTGGGAGAGAGGCAGGTGGAGGAGTGGGAGGGAGGCAGGTGGAGGAGTGGGAGGGAGGCAGGTGGAGGAGTGGGAGGGAGGGAGGTGGAGGAGTGGGAGGGAGGCAGGTGGAGGAGTGGGAGAGAGGCAGGTGGAGGAGTGGGAGGGAGGCAGGTGGAGGAGTGGGAGGGAGGCAGGTGGAGGAGTGGGAGGGAGGCAGGTGGAGGAGTGGGAGAGAGGCAGGTGGAGGAGTGGGAGGGAGGCAGGTGGAGGAGTGGGAGGGAGGCAGGTGGAGGAGTGGGAGAGAGGCAGGTGGAGGAGTGGGAGGGAGGCAGGTGGAGGAGTGGGAGGGAGGCAGGTGGAGGAGTGGGAGGGAGGCAGGTGGAGGAGTGGGAGGGAGGCAGGTGGAGGAGTGGGAGGGAGGCAGGTGGAGGAGTGGGAGCCAGGTGGAGGAGTGGGAGGCAGGTGGAGGAGTGGGAGAGAGGCAGGTGGAGGAGTGGGAGGGAGGCAGGTGGAGGAGTGGGAGGGAGGCAGGTGGAGGAGTGGGAGAGAGGCAGGTGGAGGAGTGGGAGGGAGGCAGGTGGAGGAGTGGGAGGGAGGCAGGTGGAGGAGTGGGAGGGAGGCAGGTGGAGGAGTGGGAGGGAGGCAGGTGGAGGAGTGGGAAGGAGGCAGGTGGAGGAGTGGGAGGGTGGGAGGTGGAGGAGTGGGAGGGAGGGAGGTGGAGGAGTGGGAGGGAGGCAGGTGGAGGAGTGGGAGAGAGGCAGGTGGAGGAGTGGGAGGGAGGCAGGTGGAGGAGTGGGAGGGAGGCAGGTGGAGGAGTGGGAGGGAGGCAGGTGGAGGAGTGGGAGGGTGGGAGGTGGAGGAGTGGGAGGGAGGGAGGTGGAGGAGTGGGAGGGAGGGAGGTGGAGGAGTGGGAGAGAGGCAGGTGGAGGAGTGGGAGGAAGGCAGGTGGAGGAGTGGGAGGGAGGCAGGTGGAGGAGTGGGAGGGAGGCAGGTGGAGGAGTGGGAGGGAGGCAGGTGGAGGAGTGGGAGGGAGGCAGGTGGAGGAGTGGGAGGGAGGCAGGTGGAGGAGTGGGAGGGAGGCAGGTGGAGGAGTGGGAGGGAGGTGGAGGAGTGGTAGGGAGGCAGGTGGAGGAGTGGGAGAGAGGCAGGTGGAGGAGTGGGAGGGAGGCAGGTGGAGGAGTGGGAGGGAGGCAGGTGGAGGAGTGGGAGAGAGGCAGGTGGAGGAGTGGGAGGGAGGCAGGTGGAGGAGTGGGAGAGAGGCAGGTGGAGGAGTGGGAGGGAGGCAGGTAGAGGAGTGGGAGAGAGGCAGGTGGAGGAGTGGGAGGGAGGCAGGTGGAGGAGTGGGAGGGAGGCAGGTGGAGGAGTGGGAGGGAGGCAGGTGGAGGAGTGGGAGGCAGGTGGAGGAGTGGGAGGGAGGCAGGTGGAGGAGTGGGAGGCAGGTGGAGGAGTGGGAGAGAGGCAGGTGGAGGAGTGGGAAGGAGGCAGGTGGAGGAGTGGGAGAGAGGCAGGTGGAGGAGTGGGAGGGAGGCAGGTGGAGGAGTGGGAGAGAGGCAGGTGGAGGAGTGGGAGGGAGGCAGGTGGAGGAGTGGGAGGGAGGCAGGTGGAGGAGTGGGAGGGAGGCAGGTGGAGGAGTGGGAGGGAGGCAGATGGAGGAGTGGGAGGGAGGCAGGTGGAGGAGTGGGAGGGTGGGAGGTGGAGGAGTGGGAGGGAGGGAGGTGGAGGAGTGGGAGGGAGGGAGGTGGAGGAGTGGGAGAGAGGCAGGTGGAGGAGTGGGAGGAAGGCAGGTGGAGGAGTGGGAGGGAGGCAGGTGGAGGAGTGGGAGGGAGGCAGGTGGAGGAGTGGGAGGGAGGCAGGTGGAGGAGTGGGAGGGTGGGAGGTGGAGAAGTGGGAGGGAGGGAGGTGGAGGAGTGGGAGGGAGGCAGGTGGAGGAGTGGGAGGGAGGCAGGTGGAGGAGTGGGAGGGAGGCAGGTGGAGGAGTGGGAGGGTGGGAGGTGGAGGAGTGGGAGGGAGGGAGATGGAGGAGTGGGAGGGAGGGAGGTGGAGGAGTGGGAAAGAGGCAGGTGGAGGAGTGGGAGGGAGGCAGGTGGAGGAGTGGGAGGGAGGCAGGTGGAGGAGTGGGAGGGAGGCAGGTGGAGGAGTGGGAGGGAGGCAGGTGGAGGAGTGGGAGGGAGGTGGAGGAGTGGGAGGGAGGCAGGTGGAGGAGTGGGAGAGAGGCAGGTGGAGGAG
>OX030967.1:1942180-2004680 GCA_943735955.1 Piscicola geometra | reverse complement strand
TGCTGCTTCACCACTGGCTCCTCCCCCTCCCTCCACACCTGCACGCGTCCGTCGTGCCACAGTGTCGTAATAACAAACACACACACATACATACATACATACATACATAAATACATACATACATACATACATACATACATACATACATACATACATACATACATACATACATACATACATACATACATACATACATACATACATACATACATACATACATAAATACATACATACATACATACATACATACATACATACATACATACATACATACATACATAAACACAAGAACACACACACACACAAAACACAAAGACACACACACCTTCTTGGTGATGTCGATGTAGAGGGGTGCGGAGTAGGTGAGGTTGCGGAGACGAGCGTCGTTAGGCATCATGGCCCTCGCGATACCGTCCTTCTCCCAGTGCGTCGGTTTCGAGAGGTAGATCTGGTCAAACTTGATTTGGTAGTGTGTCTGTCGGTGGATGGTTGGTTGGGTGGGTTAAAGGGTGTTGATGGTGTTGTTGAGAGTGGTGTTGGTAGTGTTGAAAGAATGGCAATCACCTAAAAAAGGTGGTGTTGGTTGTTGGGTAGGGTTGAGTGGGTTTTGGGGTGGTGATGGTGGTTGAGGGCATGGTTGGATGCGTGGGTTGTGGTGGGTGTTGAGGGGTCATGGGGTGGTGTTGGTGGAAGGCTGGGTAAGTTTGTAGTGTTTGAGAACTTATGGCTGAATTTCTGATAAAATCATTTCAATTATTCTATTACGCAAATCTTTGAAAGATTTAAACTTATTTAAGTGGCATTAGCAACTAATGGCTTTCTCATGAAGCCTCTAGCCAAAACAAAAAACATTAAAAAATTGTATGTGCAAGGTGGAGATGATGCGAGTTGGTGTGGGCAGGACTGACGGGCTTTTCGATGCTGCCTGAAGAGTGCTGCACTTCGGACTGGATCTCGATGGGCGGAGTGTCGTCGACGATCCGCTGGATCGACATTTGGATGAACTCGTCGAATGAGTCTAATTGCTGTCGCACCAGACCTGTCGTGGTGAAGTGGAGATGGTGGGAAAGGTAATGAAATAGCACAGTGAAAAAAGTGGAGATGGTAGATGCTGTTTCACCATGCTTCAACTATTTCTATACAACCAAACTTTTACATAATTGAGAACCTTTCTCATCAAAGTAAGAACTGATCACCAGCCATGCCGCCTCCTGCCACAAGTCTGGAGTGACCTCTTCATTCACGTCTGCGTTTTGAATGTTTCATAGAGTACATTTCTCAGTCTCAGAATTTAATTCACATTCACAAAGTACATTCGCAATGCAGCCTCATTTTTTATAATGTTTTCTTTTTTTAAGCAAAAACGTTAAAAATTAAAATTGCAACAACTAACCTTCTTCATTATCTCGGTTAAAATCCATTCTACTTTCTCCTTTTTATTTGAAATGTTCTGCGAAACAAACAAGGTGTTTATGCTTAATCATTAAGCCTTAATGCCACCTGCCGATTGGCCAAAACACACATGGACTCTATTACAATCATCTTTGAGGTCCCTTCACTGTAAGAACAAATCAACATTGAAAAAACATTTTTTAAACGGACTAATATAAAAAAAATACATTTTTAAAATATATAAATATAAAATATATCAAAGAAATTTTCATAAAAATATAAATTTTTAATGAAATTTTTTTTATAAATAATTTTTGTACTTTTTTTAACGATTTATCAATATCAGTCACTGTCTTGGGCCTCCCATCTTATCATATGCGGCCTCTCTTCGTATCTTGAAAATTCAGTCGATTACTTCTATTCAGTCCGAGTACTACACTGGATTGTCGTTGTGGACGTTTTTACTCGTTTCTGACATTTTAAGGCTTTAACTAGAACCAGCCTCATCTAGATTCTAGACCTACATCAACCAGAATTCTTATCTGACTTTTTTGCTATTCTGAAGTAAAACCTATTTTTATTTCTAGACTTTAAAAAGTTTATTAATCGATATTGTATGGCGCTTTTTAAATTAAAGATCGTTTCCAAATAATTTTTTTAAAACAGTTTTTAACCCCTATACTATAAATTTATATTAAAATTTTTACATATTTAAATACTCTATAGGGCCTATAGACTATTTATATATGTAAAAACTTAAATTAAATAATAACAACTATCAACTAATTTAACACCTCTCAAAAGTCCTCTCACATACATTTTTTCCATGGGCGGCGATCTTGGGGCTGTCCTGAGGTTCGTAGTGAATGAATGTGCCTTAATGTAGACCCTTTTTTTAAATAAAAACATTTTAAACTCTTGTTTTGATACGAGCATAACCGTCAAGCATGGCATAAAACAAAATGTTTATATAGTAATAAAATGTGAGTTATAGGGATAGTTATGTTCAAAACCGAACTGTTCTTTTGGAATCAATGGCACTTCCCATCTTTACTCTTTCACCAATGAAACTTTACATTATAATGTTGTAAGATTTACCATTATCAATATATTTTTTTATATTAAAACTTCATCTTGTTAACTATTTGAATATGAAATAAATTAGTTTTGTGAAACAACTTTTGTTCTAGCTGAATGATTGAATTTTGTGAATTTTTTTCATGTTTGAAACTTCTCATTCAAGTTTTTTTTCAAAATAATATAATAAACTTTATATTTTAAGAATACAGATGAGTTTTCATGAACCTTTTTCAAATTTCTCATAATTATTTAACACTGTTTTTTAAAAATTTAATAATTCAAAATGATTTTCCTTATAAATGTTTTCTAAATATCATGGGCGGCGATCCTAGGGGGGGGGTCTTGGGGTCAGGACCCCCCCCACTTTTTTTAGTGGGGGTTTTCACCTTAATGTGGACCCCCTACTTTTTTCCTTTTTTCTATTTAAAAATTTCTATTTTGATACGAGCCTAATCGTCAACCATGGAATATCAAAATGCTATTACAGTAATACATTGTGAGTATGTATGGGCAACGATGCTAGGGGGTCCTGGGGGTCCATCCTAACATGGACTCTCTTTAATTTTTCAAATAGAATAATTTCTCAACTCCTATCTTAATACAAGCATAATCGTCAACCATAGCATAAAACAGAATTTTTTTCAGTAATATATTTTGGGTAGGCGTAGTTATAGTGATAGCTGCCTGAGTAAACTTATTCTTTGCTTACTCAAATACTCCTCCATCTACTCTTCTCTTTATATTTATGGATTTAAATTAATTTATTCTATTTATAAAAATAAATTACTGATTTTTAACATTTTCAGAAAATATTGGTTTACTTTTTGCAAACAGACAGATTTACATTTTTATTTAAAAAATCAGTCATATTTTGTTACTTTTTTTGCATGGACGATATTCATAGGGGGGTTCTGAGGTCCCCCTTAATATCGACCCTTTCAATTTTTTAGATGAACCAAAGTTAATGAATTTCAAAAAACTTCGAAGATTAACTGAGGTTGTGGTTAAATCAAACTACGAGTTTCATATCGCATAACTGCCAAAAAGAAATGCTGAAGCTTTTAGCTCATTCTATCGTTAGAAACATAGTGTGCACTGTTAATGCCGAGCGGGTTGGCTTAGATGGTAAGTCGTTAGGCCTGCAACTTAAAGGTCGCCAGTTCGAATCTCTGTACAGCCAACCGTGAGCTATCATATACCTAGTGTATATGATGCGGTGTTTCACGACTTATGTCGTGTGAGGGGCGCTTCAGTTGCGTGCCCGGGCGCTATACAAAACTGACATTTACATTTTTTTTTATTATGCCAGTTTGGTGTTGTGGTTGACGGCACACAAGACTGCAATAGGTTAGAGCAGGAATCGATATGCATTCGTTTTGTTGATGAAGCTCTGAATGTTAATGAACAGTTTATTGGTTTATTCAGCCCACCAGACACGATCGGAAAATCATTATCTGCTGTAGTAAAAGATGTTCTGATCAGAATTATGATACCCATAAAAAACCTCAGAGCTCAAACTTATGACGCCGCTGCTAACATGAGCGGCCGATATAACGGTTGTCAGGCTATTATCAGCAGTGAGCATCAGCATACGTTGTTTTTCCACTGTCTGCACACTGTGCAAATCTTGTTGCCAACCACACAGCTGCCGCAAATCCCTTTGTGAACAATTTACTTCAGTTTGTCCAAGAGTTAAGTGCCTTGTACAATCGTTCAGGGAAGGTCAAGAAGCAGTTTAGTGATGCTTTAGTATCTCTTATAATTGACTTTCCTGATGAGCGACTGAATAAAACTGATAGTATAAAACTTCTTTGTCCTACAAGATGACTGACCAGAGTATCTGCAGTGTCTTCTGTGCTTGAACATTATGAAGTGGTACTTGTTGGCTTGGAATCATTTGCTTCCATTGGGACTGCTGATGAAACAGCTGTAAAGGCTTGAGGCTTTTTTTCAACAAGGCACTACTGCACTGGCCCTCAAGGTAGTTGTTTTGGTGTTTTCCCATCTGGAACAGTTGAAAAAGTCGTTGCAATTAGCAAGTGCCACGGTCAGTGGAATGGTTGCAGCGACTGATTCAGTTTTGCAAGAACTGCATCGCTTACGATCAGATTTACAGTTTAACGCCATTTTTAGAGATGTCAACAGTATGGTTATGGAATATGATCTCGAGCCGATTGCTGTACCTCGGGTGGGATAGCCGCCACAAAAGTATTTTGTCCTGGGCCCAGCTTATGTAGCAACAACACCAGAGGAACATTATCGAGCAGCATATTACGCTGCCATAAACATTACAATAATGCAACTCACAGAAAGGTTCAATCGAGATTCTCCTGGTTTGCGTTCATAATTGCAGCTGGAGACAATGTTGCTAACTGGTAAAGTGAACCATGGTATTTGCAAGCAGTATCATGAATTAAATGAAACTGGTATTTGTTTACAGTTAGCTATGTTTAAAGACCAGAATGAATACAGAACTTTAGCTTGAAAACGCTGAGCCTGAAGCCTAAATCTTCGAATTAGTTTTTTTGGGTGTGGGGGAGGGGGGTACTTTCATCAAAAGTACCAACTTCCAATATTAAATATTGATGAAGTAACCTAGTGAACCATATTCAAAGTGGACGTCAAATATTTCAACATTTTCGATTTTTTTGCCCACTTATGCTCTCCCCTACTTATAGTAGATGGCAGTCTTTTCAACCTGGCTCGTCTGAAGGCAAAAAGCAAAATACGAAAAGTGATGATAAGAGACATGCTGTTTGCGGATGATGCAGCACTGGTCACCCACACTGAAGCAGAACTGCAAAGACTGCTCGACAGGTTTTCCAAGGCATGCGATGAGTTTAACCTACAAATCAGCTTCAAGAAAACACAGGTGATGGCACAGCACGCAGAACGACCTCACATCACTATCAATAACTATGCTCTGGAAGTCGTCAGCCAGTTTACCTACCTTGGTTCGACAATCACTGATGACTTCTCACTAGTTGCAGAACTGAACCAGAGGATCGGCAAAGCTTCGACAACCTTTGCTAGACTGTCACCAAGAGTTTGGAGCAACAAGATGCTGACAATAAAGACAAGGATAGCTGTGTACAAGGCATGTTTTCTGAGCACTCTTCTTTACGCCAGTGAATCCTGGACACTATACGCATACCAGGAAAAATGATTGAGCGCTTTCCCCATGCGGTGTCTTCGACGCATGCTCGGAATCTCATGGCAAGACCGCGTCACAAACAACGAGGTGTTGACGAGGGCAGCCATTTCAAGCATGACCACTCTTCTCCGTCAAAGACGTCTCCGATGGTTAGGACATGTACGTCGGATGGATGATGGCCGACTTCCCAAAGACGTGCTATTCGGCGAGCTTGCCTCAGGTTGGAGAGCAACTGGCAGGCCATACCTTCGCTACAAGGACGTCTGCAAGCGCGATCTAAAATCTACAGAGATAGACGTCAGCACCTGGGAATCGCTTGCTGAAGATAAAAGCAGATGGAGACAAGCTGTGCGCATGGGACTAGAAGCGGGGGAAGCAGAGATACGTCGGCTTGCCAGTGAAAAGCGCTCCCGCAAAAAAAAAACAGCAGCGATCTGCGACCAGCAGCCACCAACAATCAGCAGCGAGCAACAACCAGAGGCGAGCAACAACCAGCAGCCAACAAAAACCAACAGCCAACAACAACCAACAGCCAACAACAACCAGCTGCGAACGACAATCAGAAGAGAACAACAACCAACAAAGAACAACAACCACCAGAGAACAACAACCAGCAGCGACAAAACCACAGCGAAAAGTTCTCCCTCGGCGCAAGTCCATTGTCTACTTAGACTGAAGGACGCCAACAACAACTTATAGTAGCAATAGAAAAGTATTTTTATTGAGTATCGAACTTTTTTTAAACAAATTTGGCGATACAAATATTAATAGTTGATACAAAAATAATTAGCAATACAGCAAACAATACTAAATAATATCGCTGGTACTGTATTGGCCGATATAGATTTTTGAATTCTAGCCTTGAGAGAACTCTCCCAAGATTTTTCGCAGATCGCCGCCCCTGCTAAATATGACTCTATCTTAACGATTTAAAATGGGCTTTTATTAGAAAATTACTTAATTTCAAAAGTAAAAGCAAAAACTATATAATTTCAAATGATTTTACTACAATTGTTTTTAATATATAGCTTTTATTTACCAATTTAAAATGTTTTATTGTTTAAAAAATATTTAATTTCGAATGCAAAATATTTGAAAACAAACCTGAATTTAGTCAGAAATATTGAAAGTCCGTTTTAACCATATAAATGAAAAAAAAGGTGGCATACGGTTTGATAACCACAAACAAGCACCGCAAAAGCAACCTATTTCAATTTTACACGCTTATTAACCGCTAAACAAACTAAAATACTTTTTTTAAACTTAAAAAACAAAATTTATTTGAGTTTATTTAAAATAAATGGGACAAAAAATTAATCAAATAATATTTTTTGGTATGTTCAAAGGATTCAAGAAACGAAGCAAGGTTGACGGTTTCTTTTGTGCTGGAACCTTACCTGCCTCATCAGCATCATTATCATCACCCTCATTCTGCTTCGTGCTTTTGATGATGATGATATTCGATTGAGTGACGTCACTCATGCTTCCTGGAGAAGTATTATTATTATTAATAATACTATAATTATTATGATCATTATCATGACTATTATTACTAATATTATAATCATGATAACTATTATGACTATTATCATTATTTATAATGTGACGCAATCAAAGATGTGAGAAAGCGATGATGATGATTGGATCAAGTGATGATGAAGGCAATGAGTGAGCTTACTGTGTTGGCATTCCACAAGCTGCTGTGGTGATGATGATGTCAGTGGTGCTGATGATGTCAGTGGTGCAAGAGATGATGGTAGTGACGATGATGAGGAAAGCGATACTAAGGATGGTGGTAGTCCTGATGATGATAGTAGTGGGGCTAATGGTGATGATGATGATGGTAGTGGGGCTAATGGTGATGATGATGATGGTAGTGCAGAAAATGATGGTGGTTCTGCTGATGATGATGTGGAAGCCGATGATGATGTTAATGCTGATGATGATGTCGATGATAGAGATGGTGGTATTGATGATGGTGCTGATGATGATGAAAGTGGTGCTGATGATGATGGTGGTACTGATGATGATGATATTGGTGGTGGTTGTACATCGATGAGGGGATAATGCGATCGGATGAAAGCAGTCAGCTGGAGCAGGTCTGTAGCTTGAGCCTTCAACTCCAGGTCTTCAACCAGCTGTAACATCAGCTTGCTTTCTTTAGTGGTGATGATGATGATGGCGATGATGTGGATCATGATAATAATAGAAATTGTGTTAATGATCCACCTTCAAATCCCAATTCAGGAAGATCATCATCATCACTGATGAGGCACGTGATGTAGTCGTACAAAGCCAGCCAATCAGGAGACGGACTGCTCAGATCGCCCGGCCCCTTCACAAGGTCATTGGTCGACGTGCACGCCTCCAAGAAATCCTCGAACGCCTATTGGGGGGTTTCGTTCGCCTAGTAATTGATTGGTCATTCACCTGAACCCTTTGGCCAATCAAATGTTTTGCAAAGAACCATTATATTTGAAATGCTTTTGAAGGCGTTTAAGAAATGCTGTACACCAGAAGAGCATCAGAAAAGATGTACACACTTATTTCACTCATACCATTTTGCACAAGCACACATACGAAGGCGCACTGCTCACTTGCACAAGCACACATACGAAGGTGCACTGCTCACTTGCACAAGCACACATACGAAGGTGCACTGCTCACTTGCACAAGCACACATACGAAGGCGCACTGCTCACTTGCACAAGCACACATACGAAGGTGCACTGCTCACTTGCACAAGCACACATACGAAGGCGCACTGCTCTCTTGCACAAGCACACATACGAAGGTGCACTGCTCACTTGCACAAGCACACATACGAAGGTGCACTGCTCACTTGCACAAGCACACATACGAAGGCGCACTGCTCACTTGCACAAGCACACATACGAAGGTGCACTGCTCACTTGCACAAGCACACATACGAAGGCGCACTGCTCACTTGCACAAGCACACATACGAAGGTGCACTGCTCACTTGCACAAGCACACATACGAAGGCGCACTGCTCTCTTGCACAAGCACACATACGAAGGTGCACTGCTCACTTGCACAAGCACACATACGAAGGCGCACTGCTCACTTGCACAAGCACACATACGAAGGTGCACTGCTCACTTGCACAAGCACACATACGAAGGCGCACTGCTCACTTGCACAAGCACACATACTAAGGCGCACTGCTCACTTGCACAAGCACACATACGAAGGCGCACTGCTCTCTTGCACAAGCACACATACGAAGGTGCACTGCTCACTTGCACAAGCACACATACGAAGGCGCACTGCTCTCTTGCACAAGCACACATACGAAGGTGCACTGCTCACTTGCACAAGCACACATACGAAGGCGCACTGCTCTCTTGCACAAGCACACATACGAAGGCGCACTGCTCTCTTGCACAAGCACACATACGAAGGTGCACTGCTCACTTGCACAAGCACACATACGAAGGTGCACTGCTCACTTGCACAAGCACACATACGAAGGCGCACTGCTCTCTTGCACAAGCACACATACGAAGGTGCACTGCTCACTTGCACAAGCACACATACGAAGGTGCACTGCTCACTTGCACAAGCACACATACGAAGGCGCACTGCTCACTTGCACAAGCACACATACGAAGGTGCACTGCTCACTTGCACAAGCACACATACGAAGGTGCACTGCTCACTTGCACAAGCACACATACGAAGGCGCACTGCTCTCTTGCACAAGCACACATACGAAGGTGCACTGCTCACTTGCACAAGCACACATACGAAGGTGCACTGCTCACTTGCACAAGCACACATACGAAGGCGCACTGCTCACTTGCACAAGCACACATACGAAGGTGCACTGCTCACTTGCACAAGCACACATACGAAGGCGCACTGCTCACTTGCACAAGCACACATACGAAGGTGCACTGCTCACTTGCACAAGCACACATACGAAGGCGCACTGCTCTCTTGCACAAGCACACATACGAAGGTGCACTGCTCACTTGCACAAGCACACATACGAAGGCGCACTGCTCACTTGCACAAGCACACATACGAAGGTGCACTGCTCACTTGCACAAGCACACATACGAAGGCGCACTGCTCACTTGCACAAGCACACATACTAAGGCGCACTGCTCACTTGCACAAGCACACATACGAAGGCGCACTGCTCTCTTGCACAAGCACACATACGAAGGCGCACTGCTCTCTTGCACAAGCACACATACGAAGGTGCACTGCTCACTTGCACAAGCACACATACGAAGGTGCACTGCTCACTTGCACAAGCACACATACGAAGGCGCACTGCTCTCTTGCACAAGCACACATACGAAGGTGCACTGCTCACTTGCACAAGCACACATACGAAGGCGCACTGCTCTCTTGCACAAGCACACATACGAAGGTGCACTGCTCACTTGCACAAGCACACATACGAAGGCGCACTGCTCTCTTGCACAAGCACACATACGAAGGCGCACTGCTCTCTTGCACAAGCACACATACGAAGACGCACTGCTCTCTTGCACAAGCACACATACGAAGGTGCACTGCTCACTTGCACAAGCACACATACGAAGGCGCACTGCTCACTTGCACAAGCACACATACGAAGGTGCACTGCTCACTTGCACAAGCACACATACGAAGGCGCACTGCTCTCTTGCACAAGCACACATACGAAGGTGCACTGCTCACTTGCACAAGCACACATACGAAGGTGCACTGCTCACTTGCACAAGCACACATACGAAGGCGCACTGCTCACTTGCACAAGCACACATACGAAGGCGCACTGCTCACTTGCACAAGCACACATACGAAGGTGCACTGCTCACTTGCACAAGCACACATACGAAGGCGCACTGCTCACTTGCACAAGCACACATACGAAGGTGCACTGCTCACTTGCACAAGCACACATACGAAGGTGCACTGCTCACTTGCACAAGCACACATACGAAGGCGCACTGCTCACTTGCACAAGCACACATACGAAGGCGCACTGCTCACTTGCACAAGCACACATACGAAGGTGCACTGCTCACTTGCACAAGCACACATACGAAGGCGCACTGCTCTCTTGCACAAGCACACATACGAAGGTGCACTGCTCACTTGCACAAGCACACATACGAAGGTGCACTGCTCACTTGCACAAGCACACATACGAAGGCGCACTGCTCACTTGCACAAGCACACATACGAAGGTGCACTGCTCACTTGCACAAGCACACATACGAAGGCGCACTGCTCACTTGCACAAGCACACATACGAAGGTGCACTGCTCACTTGCACAAGCACACATACGAAGGCGCACTGCTCTCTTGCACAAGCACACATACGAAGGTGCACTGCTCACTTGCACAAGCACACATACGAAGGCGCACTGCTCACTTGCACAAGCACACATACGAAGGTGCACTGCTCACTTGCACAAGCACACATACGAAGGCGCACTGCTCACTTGCACAAGCACACATACTAAGGCGCACTGCTCACTTGCACAAGCACACATACAAAGGCGCACTGCTCTCTTGCACAAGCACACATACGAAGGTGCACTGCTCACTTGCACAAGCACACATACGAAGGCGCACTGCTCTCTTGCACAAGCACACATACGAAGGTGCACTGCTCACTTGCACAAGCACACATACGAAGGCGCACTGCTCTCTTGCACAAGCACACATACGAAGGCGCACTGCTCTCTTGCACAAGCACACATACGAAGGTGCACTGCTCACTTGCACAAGCACACATACGAAGGTGCACTGCTCACTTGCACAAGCACACATACGAAGGCGCACTGCTCTCTTGCACAAGCACACATACGAAGGTGCACTGCTCACTTGCACAAGCACACATACGAAGGTGCACTGCTCACTTGCACAAGCACACATACGAAGGCGCACTGCTCACTTGCACAAGCACACATACGAAGGTGCACTGCTCACTTGCACAAGCACACATACGAAGGCGCACTGCTCTCTTGCACAAGCACACATACGAAGGTGCACTGCTCACTTGCACAAGCACACATACTAAGGCGCACTGCTCACTTGCACAAGCACACATACGAAGGCGCACTGCTCTCTTGCACAAGCACACATACGAAGGTGCACTGCTCACTTGCACAAGCACACATACGAAGGCGCACTGCTCTCTTGCACAAGCACACATACGAAGGTGCACTGCTCACTTGCACAAGCACACATACGAAGGCGCACTGCTCTCTTGCACAAGCACACATACGAAGGCGCACTGCTCTCTTGCACAAGCACACATACGAAGGTGCACTGCTCACTTGCACAAGCACACATACGAAGGTGCACTGCTCACTTGCACAAGCACACATACGAAGGCGCACTGCTCTCTTGCACAAGCACACATACGAAGGTGCACTGCTCACTTGCACAAGCACACATACGAAGGTGCACTGCTCACTTGCACAAGCACACATACGAAGGCGCACTGCTCACTTGCACAAGCACACATACGAAGGTGCACTGCTCACTTGCACAAGCACACATACGAAGGTGCACTGCTCACTTGCACAAGCACACATACGAAGGCGCACTGCTCTCTTGCACAAGCACACATACGAAGGTGCACTGCTCACTTGCACAAGCACACATACGAAGGTGCACTGCTCACTTGCACAAGCACACATACGAAGGCGCACTGCTCACTTGCACAAGCACACATACGAAGGTGCACTGCTCACTTGCACAAGCACACATACGAAGGCGCACTGCTCACTTGCACAAGCACACATACGAAGGTGCACTGCTCACTTGCACAAGCACACATACGAAGGCGCACTGCTCTCTTGCACAAGCACACATACGAAGGTGCACTGCTCACTTGCACAAGCACACATACGAAGGCGCACTGCTCACTTGCACAAGCACACATACGAAGGTGCACTGCTCACTTGCACAAGCACACATACGAAGGCGCACTGCTCACTTGCACAAGCACACATACTAAGGCGCACTGCTCACTTGCACAAGCACACATACGAAGGCGCACTGCTCTCTTGCACAAGCACACATACGAAGGCGCACTGCTCTCTTGCACAAGCACACATACGAAGGTGCACTGCTCACTTGCACAAGCACACATACGAAGGTGCACTGCTCACTTGCACAAGCACACATACGAAGGCGCACTGCTCTCTTGCACAAGCACACATACGAAGGTGCACTGCTCACTTGCACAAGCACACATACGAAGGCGCACTGCTCTCTTGCACAAGCACACATACGAAGGTGCACTGCTCACTTGCACAAGCACACATACGAAGGCGCACTGCTCTCTTGCACAAGCACACATACGAAGGCGCACTGCTCTCTTGCACAAGCACACATACGAAGACGCACTGCTCTCTTGCACAAGCACACATACGAAGGTGCACTGCTCACTTGCACAAGCACACATACGAAGGCGCACTGCTCACTTGCACAAGCACACATACGAAGGTGCACTGCTCACTTGCACAAGCACACATACGAAGGCGCACTGCTCTCTTGCACAAGCACACATACGAAGGTGCACTGCTCACTTGCACAAGCACACATACGAAGGTGCACTGCTCACTTGCACAAGCACACATACGAAGGCGCACTGCTCACTTGCACAAGCACACATACGAAGGCGCACTGCTCACTTGCACAAGCACACATACGAAGGTGCACTGCTCACTTGCACAAGCACACATACGAAGGCGCACTGCTCACTTGCACAAGCACACATACGAAGGTGCACTGCTCACTTGCACAAGCACACATACGAAGGTGCACTGCTCACTTGCACAAGCACACATACGAAGGCGCACTGCTCACTTGCACAAGCACACATACGAAGGTGCACTGCTCACTTGCACAAGCACACATACGAAGGCGCACTGCTCTCTTGCACAAGCACACATACGAAGGTGCACTGCTCACTTGCACAAGCACACATACGAAGGTGCACTGCTCACTTGCACAAGCACACATACGAAGGCGCACTGCTCACTTGCACAAGCACACATACGAAGGTGCACTGCTCACTTGCACAAGCACACATACGAAGGCGCACTGCTCACTTGCACAAGCACACATACGAAGGTGCACTGCTCACTTGCACAAGCACACATACGAAGGCGCACTGCTCTCTTGCACAAGCACACATACGAAGGTGCACTGCTCACTTGCACAAGCACACATACGAAGGCGCACTGCTCACTTGCACAAGCACACATACGAAGGTGCACTGCTCACTTGCACAAGCACACATACGAAGGCGCACTGCTCACTTGCACAAGCACACATACTAAGGCGCACTGCTCACTTGCACAAGCACACATACAAAGGCGCACTGCTCTCTTGCACAAGCACACATACGAAGGTGCACTGCTCACTTGCACAAGCACACATACGAAGGCGCACTGCTCTCTTGCACAAGCACACATACGAAGGTGCACTGCTCACTTGCACAAGCACACATACGAAGGCGCACTGCTCTCTTGCACAAGCACACATACGAAGGCGCACTGCTCTCTTGCACAAGCACACATACGAAGGTGCACTGCTCACTTGCACAAGCACACATACGAAGGTGCACTGCTCACTTGCACAAGCACACATACGAAGGCGCACTGCTCTCTTGCACAAGCACACATACGAAGGTGCACTGCTCACTTGCACAAGCACACATACGAAGGTGCACTGCTCACTTGCACAAGCACACATACGAAGGCGCACTGCTCACTTGCACAAGCACACATACGAAGGTGCACTGCTCACTTGCACAAGCACACATACGAAGGCGCACTGCTCTCTTGCACAAGCACACATACGAAGGTGCACTGCTCACTTGCACAAGCACACATACGAAGGTGCACTGCTCACTTGCACAAGCACACATACGAAGGCGCACTGCTCACTTGCACAAGCACACATACGAAGGTGCACTGCTCACTTGCACAAGCACACATACGAAGGCGCACTGCTCACTTGCACAAGCACACATACGAAGGTGCACTGCTCACTTGCACAAGCACACATACGAAGGCGCACTGCTCTCTTGCACAAGCACACATACGAAGGTGCACTGCTCACTTGCACAAGCACACATACGAAGGCGCACTGCTCACTTGCACAAGCACACATACGAAGGTGCACTGCTCACTTGCACAAGCACACATACGAAGGCGCACTGCTCACTTGCACAAGCACACATACTAAGGCGCACTGCTCACTTGCACAAGCACACATACGAAGGCGCACTGCTCTCTTGCACAAGCACACATACGAAGGTGCACTGCTCACTTGCACAAGCACACATACGAAGGCGCACTGCTCTCTTGCACAAGCACACATACGAAGGTGCACTGCTCACTTGCACAAGCACACATACGAAGGCGCACTGCTCTCTTGCACAAGCACACATACGAAGGCGCACTGCTCTCTTGCACAAGCACACATACGAAGGTGCACTGCTCACTTGCACAAGCACACATACGAAGGTGCACTGCTCACTTGCACAAGCACACATACGAAGGCGCACTGCTCTCTTGCACAAGCACACATACGAAGGTGCACTGCTCACTTGCACAAGCACACATACGAAGGCGCACTGCTCTCTTGCACAAGCACACATACGAAGGTGCACTGCTCACTTGCACAAGCACACATACGAAGGCGCACTGCTCTCTTGCACAAGCACACATACGAAGGCGCACTGCTCTCTTGCACAAGCACACATACGAAGACGCACTGCTCTCTTGCACAAGCACACATACGAAGGTGCACTGCTCACTTGCACAAGCACACATACGAAGGCGCACTGCTCACTTGCACAAGCACACATACGAAGGTGCACTGCTCACTTGCACAAGCACACATACGAAGGCGCACTGCTCACTTGCACAAGCACACATACGAAGGCGCACTGCTCTCTTGCACAAGCACACATACGAAGGCGCACTGCTCTCTTGCACAAGCACACATACGAAGGTGCACTGCTCACTTGCACAAGCACACATACGAAGGTGCAGTGCTCACTTGCACAAGCACACATACGAAGGTGCACTGCTCACTTGCACAAGCACACATACGAAGGTGCACTGCTCACTTGCACAAGCACACATATGAAGGTGCACTGCTCACTTGCACAAGACAGTTCGAGTAGTCTGGCAGGCCTCTCATGAGCTCTAGCAGTTTCATTTGCCAGTTCTGTGTGTGCACATGTGTGTGAATGTGTGTGTATATATGTATGTGTGTTTGTGTTGCTTAAACATTTTGTTGTTGCTCATTCTTATTTATTTCATTTTCATTGAAGAAATCCAATAAACTAAAAAAATTTGTTTTTGTTTCTATTGCTTCTATGCTTTTTTAGGGAATTTGATGACTCACCATGAGGGAATTGATGCAGTGTGTCTCCTTAGGACTGCCCACCTCCACCACTGTGTGATCAGAGGCACTCTTCTGTTCGCAACAACACTCATAGCTGGGTATTGCTGCAATCTCTTATGTTCGCAACAACACTCATAGCGGGGTATTGCTGCAATCTCTTATGTTCGCAACAACACTCATAGCTGGGTATTGCTGCAATCTCTTATGTTCGCAACAACACTCATAGCTGGGTATTGCTGCAATCTCTTATGTTCGCAACAACACTCATAGCGGGGTATTGCTGCAATCTCTTATGTTCGCAACAACACTCATAGCGGGGTATTGCTGCAATCTCTTATGTTCGCAACAACACTCATAGCGGGTATTGCTGCAATCTCTTATGTTCGCAACAACACTCATAGCTGGGTATTGCTGCAATCTCTTATGTTCGCAACAACACTCATAGCGGGGTATTGCTGCAATCTCTTATGTTCGCAACAACACTCATAGCTGGGTATTGCTGCAATCTCTTATGTTCGCAACAACACTCATAGCTGGGTATTGCTGCAATCTCTTATGTTCGCAACAACACTCATAGCGGGGTATTGCTGCAATCTCTTATGTTCGCAACAACACTCATAGCGGGGTATTGCTGCAATCTCTTATGTTCGCAACAACACTCATAGCTGGGTATTGCTGCAATCTCTTATGTTCGCAACAACACTCATAGCGGGGTATTGCTGCAATCTCTTATGTTCGCAACAACACTCATAGCTGGGTATTGCTGCAATCTCTTATGTTCGCAACAACACTCATAGCGGGGTATTGCTGCAAACTCTTATGTTCGCAACAACACTCATAGCTGGGTATTGCTGCAATCTCTTATGTTCGCAACAACACTCATAGCTGGGTATTGCTGCAATCTCTTATGTTCGCAACAACACTCATAGCGGGGTATTGCTGCAATCTCTTATGTTCGCAACAACACTCATAGCGGGGTATTGCTGCAATCTCTTATGTTCGCAACAACACTCATAGCTGGGTATTGCTGCAATCTCTTATGTTCGCAACAACACTCATAGCTGGGTATTGCTGCAAACTCTTATGTTCGCAACAACACTCATAGCGGGGTATTGCTGCAATCTCTTATGTTCGCAACAACACTCATAGCGGGGTATTGCTGCAATCTCTTATGTTCGCAACAACACTCATAGCTGGGTATTGCTGCAAACTCTTATGTTCGCAACAACACTCATAGCGGGGTATTGCTGCAATCTCTTATGTTCGCAACAACACTCATAGCTGGGTATTGCTGCAATCTCTTATGTTCGCAACAACACTCATAGCTGGGTATTGCTGCAATCTCTTATGTTTGCAACAACACTCAAGCTGGGTATTGCTGCAATCTCTTATGTTCGCAACAACACTCATAGCGGGGTATTGCTGCAATCTCTTATGTTCGCAACAACACTCATAGCTGGGTATTGCTGCAATCTCTTATGTTCGCAACAACACTCATAGCTGGGTATTGCTGCAAACTCTTATGTTCGCAACAACACTCATAGCTGGGTATTGCTGCAATCTCTTATGTTCGCAACAACACTCATAGCGGGGTATTGCTGCAATCTCTTATGTTCGCAACAACACTCATAGCTGGGTATTGCTGCAAACTCTTATGTTCGCAACAACACTCATAGCTGGGTATTGCTGCAATCTCTTATGTTCGCAACAACACTCATAGCTGGGTATTGCTGCAATCTCTTATGTTTGCAACAACACTCATAGCTGGGTATTGCTGCAATCTCTTATGTTCGCAACAACACTCATAGCGGGGTATTGCTGCAATCTCTTATGTTCGCAACAACACTCATAGCTGGGTATTGCTGCAATCTCTTATGTTCGCAACAACACTCATAGCTGGGTATTGCTGCAAACTCTTATGTTCGCAACAACACTCATAGCTGGGTATTGCTGCAATCTCTTATGTTCGCAACAACACTCATAGCGGGGTATTGCTGCAATCTCTTATGTTCGCAACAACACTCATAGCTGGGTATTGCTGCAAACTCTTATGTTCGCAACAACACTCATAGCTGGGTATTGCTGCAATCTCTTATGTTCGCAACAACACTCATAGCTGGGTATTGCTGCAATCTCTTATGTTCGCAACAACACTCATAGCTGGGTATTGCTGCAATCTCTTATGTTCGCAACAACACTCATAGCTGGGTATTGCTGCAATCTCTTATGTTCGCAACAACACTCATAGCTGGGTATTGCTGCAAACTCTTATGTTCGCAACAACACTCATAGCTGGGTATTGCTGCAATCTCTTATGTTCGCAACAACACTCATAGCGGGGTATTGCTGCAATCTCTTATGTTCGCAACAACACTCATAGCTGGGTATTGCTGCAATCTCTTATGTTCGCAACAACACTCATAGCTGGGTATTGCTGCAATCTCTTATGTTCGCAACAACACTCATAGCTGGGTATTGCTGCAATCTCTTATGTTCGCAACAACACTCATAGCTGGGTATTGCTGCAATCTCTTATGTTCGCAACAACACTCATAGCTTAGTATTGCTGCAAACTCTAATAATGCATGCTCAATCGTCTCAAATCGGAAGAACAAGCCTCTATCGAAAAAAGCCATTTCAATTTACAACACTATATTTTCAAGTTATAGGTTTTTATTTTACAATTTTAAATAAACAAACTTGAAATATTTTGTAAACAATTTATTTTTATATTTAAAAAACATCTCAGTGCCGACCCTACTTCACTGGTAGCAATAATAACTAATGTTTGCAAACAAACATGAAAGCTACCTTCAGAAGTCTTTTTGTATTCCTCCACGAATGCTTGGATCTGCATGGTGAGATATGTGGATGGCAAAAAAGAAGATCGCCATTTGAACTATATTCTAGCTCAAATGACCATTTTGTTTTTTATAGATGCTAGACTCTCCTAGAGTAAAGAAGAAACCTCTTGCACAGAAAAGCCTGGCAGACAACTTTCTCTAATCTTTTCGATTGCATCTTTACCAAACCTTGTAAAATGATATTCTAAATCAATTGAAATATAATATTTATGAATATATTTTAGAAATATGTATAAAGATAATGTGAAGAAAAATCCCACCAACAGTTTTAATCCGTGAATCAACTGTGCTTGATCATGAGCCTTCCATTTGACTCCTTTTTTCAAGTGACACTTTTTATTTCTTTTTGCTGATCTTTCAATTTGACTCAAGCAATGAACTCTTTTCAAAGCTGAAATCCTTTCATCTTCCACAGAGTGCATTCTACATTCGAAAAGTTGTTCGATTATAGGATTTTAAAAGTAAATTCAATACTAGTAAAAAAGTATACATAGAAATTCCAAAAATAAATCAATAATTTTCTGAAAACTCAAATCGATCATTATATATATATAAGAAACTTGAAAAAAATGCGTAAACGTATCCAATAACCGGGTTGGTCGTAAGGGAGAAATTACGAATGTTTTAGTTTGTAAATTTTGTTCACGAGGTTCAAGGTTCTCTTGGCGGCACCCATCTCCTCTTCAAGAAATGTAGGCTACTAGGATGTGTGGGAATTGAACCCACGACCTACGGCTATAAGCCGCGAGTCGTTAACCACTAGGCCACCAAACTTGAAACCCCCTAATTAGTTCAATTTTCCCTAAAGTTAAATTAATCACTCTTAAATTATAAATGACATAATTTTTCAAAAAATCATGAAGCAAACGCAGATCTACATCTATATTAGAAGTCGGGTCAGGTACCCGATCTGACCAGGAATGAAAATTAAATTCGAGACGGGATGAGTCGGAAACCGGGAATAAGTTTTCAGGACGGGAACAGGAACGGGAATCAACATTCAAATCGGGGACGGGAAAAAACTGGAATAAAAGTTACAGGCATTAAAAAAAATTAAAAACATCACAGAACAATGGTTCTAAAAACTTTTTCATTGATATTTGAGAGAATAAACGTTCTGAAAATTCACATTTGGAAGTCACCATACATTATGTTGGAGACTATAATGGAGAATGGCAGCTTCAAAACAGAGTTCTGGCAACAATAGCTTTTGATGTAAATCACTAATCCAGAAATATTCTTGAAGAAATTAATTAACTCTGCATAGTAATTTTTAAAAATTTATTTTTTACATAATCATAAAGATAAATATCCACATTTTTTAATATTTCAAATATTATTTTATGATTCCAGGAACATGAGTGCGACTATGACATAATAGTAAAAAATAATTTATATACATAAACATAAATATATATATATATATTTTTTTATAATAATTATTATTTGATATATATGTTTTTATATTTTTTTTATTATATATATATATTTTTTTTAAATATATTTTTTTTAATTTTGTTTTTTTTATATTTATATTTATTTATTTATTATTATTTTTTATTTTTATTTTTTATCTTTTTTCTTTTAATTTTATATTTTATAACTATTATAGAGGTCAAAAGATCTGCGTGGTTTAACTTCCTAAACTAAATGATACTCAATCATTAGACTTTTGTACCTTCACGACTGACAATGCATCAAATGTGAAAAAAGGCTTTCAACAATTTTGAAAAAATTATTTGAATGGGCTGTTCTGTTCATGATTTTGATCTCGCATTATCCAACAAGTTTTCTGAGTTGCAAGCAGATAACCCAATATTTTTATTAGAGCTGTTCCACGATTAAAAATTTTAATCACCGTTAATCGTTCGATTAAAAATTTTAATCGTGCATTATTCGTATTTTAACGCATTTTTTAAAGTATATTTAACATTAATATAAATTGTATTTAATTTGTTTTTTCTTACAAATGTAATTAAAATTTTATTAGAATATTTTATATAAAAACAATTCCCATTTAACAAAAAAATTGAATCTATAAATTTTAAAAAATGCAAATTTCACACATTTTTAAACCAGTTACCCAAGCAAAAAAGTAATCAACATTTTAAAGAAAAAAAAGAAATTCCTAAATGATAAAAAATGCAATTGTCACACATCCTATTCGAGCCAGTTACTCGAGCAAACAAGTTTTTCAACACAAGTTGGATCTAAAGAGACTCTTTTCTTGCTAATTATGTGTCTTGACAAGCGGAATAAACGTTTAAAAAAATTTTTTAAAATAATCTTTATTCATCACAGACAGACGTAAGCCATGTTAAAGAGAATATAAAAAATAGGTGAACAAAAACCAAAAAAAATCGAGATAGCGAAACAGATTGAAATTTGAAGATGAAAAATAAGATATATGTAAAATATATCATAGCTAAAATATAATTATTAGATTCTAATGCAAATGATAATGGATTAAAATCAGACAACTCGACCAAGGATAATACGAATATGATAATAAATAGAGACCGACCAAAATTCGGTTCGGTTTCGGTTTCGGCGCCGAAATTGTCAATTTCTTAGTTTCGGCAATTTTTCGGTTTCGGCCGATTCTAATTTTACAATTTCGGCAATTTTTCGCTTACGGCTGAAAATAATTTTGTAATTTTGGCTAAATTTCGGTTTCGGCCGAAATGGATCTCATATTTACCGAAAAACCGAAATTTTTATTTATTTATGTAGTTTATCTGATACATCTGTATTCTCAATCGAACTATTAACTTCGGATTCGATTCTCTATTAGATATCTATTAGATATCGTGGTTGATTGATTTATGGGTGTCATCAGCAGTGTTATTTTTGTTTCATAAAATAATTATAGTTTTTATTTCAGTTTAGTTTTGGAATTAATCATAGTTTTAATTTTCGTTTTGAAAATAATTAAAGTTTTTATTTTAGTTTTCGTTTTGAAAATAATTATAGTTTTTATTTTCGTTTAAGTTTTGAAAATAATTATAGTTTTTATTTTCATTTTAGTTTGGAAAATATATTAATTTACAACTTTAAACACTATTTTTTTATATCTAAAAAAATTAATTGATCATAAAATGAAACGGTAAAATAGAACTGTGTATTAACAACAAATGAGTTTTTAAAATTAACAGTCAATTGAAATACTATAAGAATTGATTAAGTAAATTATTGATTAATAACAAATTTGAAGTATGAAAAAAATCTATGATTAAAATAAGTGATAATTTAATTCACAAAACGAAGCGGTAATAAAATAACGTTTTATAAATGGCGCTACTTTCATAAAGCCCAAAGATAATTTTTATAACAAAGACATATATTTTTTATAAAAGTTATTCATTTGCATATTATGGCATATCATAAAAATTTATTAAATTTTCGTTTTGAAAATAATTATAGTTTTTATTTCAGTTTCGTTTTGGAAACAATTATAGTTTTTTTTTTCGTTTTCGTTTTGAAAATAAATTTAGTTTTTATTTTCGTTTTCGTGGAACGATTATTCAGAATTTTCGTTTTCGTTTCCGTTACGAAAATAACACTGGTCATCAGACTAATTATTCGAATAACATATACAAACATCTGGAACAACAATCATGTATTTGAAATTTAAGTAATTGGCATACGTTCAATGATGATATTTAACAAAACTTTTTTTAAGCAAATTCTATTTCTTAAAACATTTGTTGAAAAATATGTTATTGTCAAAAGTAAGTATTTGTATATCCTCAATCGAACTCGAATTATTAAGTTTGGGTTCGATTCTCATCTCTATTAGATATCTTCTAGATATCGTGGTTAATTGATTTATTGGTGACATAAGACTAATTGTTCGAATAACATATACAAGCATGTGGAATTCTAGATATCCCTTCTTTGAAAAACACTATATATAAGTCGAAAGAACGAGAAGATTTGGCTTCGATTAATTAATTTTAAAAAAAATTGTGAGAATGTCGTTGAATCCTATTTGGAAGTTTTTTACAAAATGTTAGTCTGACCAAAGCAAAGCCAGTCAACAACGACAAATTTTTGTTGTTGAAAAACTTTTATTTTTTGGCTTAAAATATACGCTTGTTTGGATTAACTTATTAAACTGGCATTGTCATCGTTAAATACTATTTTTTCATTTTTAATAAAAGTTGGAAAAAATTTCGGTTTCGGCTTCGGTTTCGGCCGAAAATATAATTACAATTTCGGTTTCGGCCGAAAATTGATATTCAATTTCGGCTTAATTTCGGTTTCGGCCGAAAATAGGATTTTAATTTCGGCCTGATTTCGGTTTCGGCCGAAATAAAATATCTGTTTCGGTCGGTCTCTAATAATAAATAATTTTTACAAATCAGAAAGGATAATATAAGTATAAACTATAGAATGCATGGGCGGCGATCTTGGGGGGTCCTGGGTGGTCCGGGGTCAGGATTTTTCCACTTTTTTGCAATTTTTAAATTTAATTTTTATAATTTGGTATGAGCATAATCGTCAACCATGGGATAAAAAATGCTAATACAGTAATACATTGTGAGTATGTATGGGTAGCGATGCTAGGAGGGTCTCTTAAAAATCATTCATATTTTTTTTAACTTTTTTTGCATGAGCGTTGTTCATAGGGTTAATATGGACCATTTTAATTTGTTAGATGAACTAAAGTTTATGAATTTCAAAATACTTCGAATATGAACTAAAGTTGGGATTAAATCAAACTAAAAGTTTCATATTACATGACTGCCAAAATGAAATGCTGATGCATTTAGCTCATTCTATCGTTAAAAAAATTGTGTGCACTGTTAATGCCGAATCAAGCCAGTTTGGTGTTGTGGTTGACGGCACACAAGACTGCAATGGGTTAGAGCAGGAATCGATATGCATTCGTTTTGTTGATGAAGCTCTAAATGGTAATGAACAGTTTATTGGTTTATTCAGCCCACCAGACTCGATCGGAAAAACTTTATCTGCTGTAGTAAAAGATGTTCTGATCAGAATTATGCTACCTATAGAAAAACTATGAGCTCAGACGGCGCTGCTAACATGAGCGGCCGATATAACAGTTTTCAGGCTATTATCAGCAGTGAGCATCCGCTTGCATTGTTTTTCCACTTTTCTGCACACTTTGCAATTCTTGTTGCCCAGCTCACAGCTGCCGCAAATTCCTTTGTGAGAAATTTACTTCAGTTTGTCCAAGAGTTAGGTGCCTTGTACAATCGTTCAGGGAAGGTCAAGAAGCAGTTTAGTGATGCTTTAGTGTCTCTTATAATTGACTTGCCTGATGAGCCACTGAATAAGAAGTAAAGTTAAAACTTTGTCCTACAAGATGACTGACCAGAGTATCTACAGTGTCTTCTGTGCTTGAACATAATGACGTGGTACTTGTTAGCTTGGAATCATTTGCTTCCATTGGTACTGCTGATGAAACAGCTGTAAAGGCTTGAGGCTTTTTTTCAACAAGGCACTACTGCACTGGCCCTCAAGGTAGTTGTTTTTGTGTTTTCACTTCTGGAATAGTTAAACAAGTCGTTGCAATTAGCAAGTGCCAAGGTAAGTGGAATGATTGCAGCGACTAATTTAGTTTTGCAAGAACTGCGTCGCCTACGATCAGATGAACAGTTTAACGCCATTTTCAGAGATGTCAACAGTATGGTTTTGCCATATGATCTAAGCCGATTGCTGTACCTCGGGTGCGAAAGCCGCCACAAAAGTATTGTGGGCTGGGCCCAGCTTATGTAACAACAACACCAGAGGAAAATTATCGAGCAGCATATTACGCTGTCATAGACATTGCAATCATGCAACTCACAGAAAGGTTCAATCGAGATTCTCCTGGTTTGCGTTCATAATTGCAGCTGGAGACAATGTTGCTAACTGGTGAAGTGAACTATGATATTTGCAAGCAGTATCGTGAGTTAAGTGCAACTAGTCTTTGTTCACTGTTAGCTATGTTTAAAGACCAGAATGAATACAGAACTTTAGCACAAACGCAAAAAATAATGCAAGCTATGATCCCGGAAGTGAGACATCTTTTTCTTTAGGTTGAAAGGTTGATCAGGTTGATGCTTGGGTGACTTGGTTGCGTGCAACTATGACACAGCTCGCTTGAATTCACTGGCCGTTTTTCATGGACATTAGGATTTACTTGGCAGTCTGGATTTGAAAAGGCTAGCAGAAGAATTTGCTAGTCGGTCAGACATACGAAGGTTTTTTTGGAAATTAGAGTAAACGAGCTGTAGGGAGAGGGCAGAAGGACAGAAAGAGAGGGTATTTTATGTTATTTTAATATACACTGTGGGGCAAAAAAAATTCCCATTGTATATTTGTTTATAATTTTTGCAAATTCAAATCAATTTGTAATTTTTTAAAATTATTTGATTCAGAAATGAATGGAAAACAAGATGTTATAAAATGTATTTAGATTCCTTCAATATGCATTATCTTCACCTAGTGGAACTAAAACAAGTGTGAAAATAGCGAAAACGGTAATGTAAAACACATAAAAATTAGAGCTGTGCTTTAATCTACGTTAACTTTCAATTAACGCGTCAATCAGTTAAATATTTTAACGCATTTGAAAAAAACTAACGCATTTAAAATTTTTAATTTTTTTAATGCATTTAAACCTATCCAACTTGAACTGTTTTTGCAGTTTTGGTTACATTGTCAGCTAGTGAACACAAACACATCTTTAATTTACTGTCAACAAACAAATGAGAAAATTGCATTCCATGAAAAACTTCTTATTTTTTATAGATTTGCAGCAGGGTGAGAAATATTTAAAATGTTCAAAAGTGCAATTTGCTGAACGGGTAGCCGAGTCGGTAACGACTCTCGGCTTGACCAAAAAGGAAAAGTCCTAGGTTCGAGTGAAACCAATGCCCTAGTAACCCAGAGGCGCAAATTAAAATATGCAGCTTAAGTGGCCTCGAAGCTCGTTCGGGTTATATGCCACTATAATAATGCTCGTCATTATTTTTCACTTTACACAAATATGCAATCAATCAATCATATAAATTTCTATAGCGCTCTTTCATCAAATTCAAGAAAATGATCAAGCTTATTTCATTCGTTTCACACACAAAATTTCTTTCCAAATTGGAGCAGAAAATTATTAAACAGAATATCCAATGGTTAAGAATTGCCACTTCATTAGACCTCTGATTCAAAAATTGAGAATATGTACAAAAAATGAAAGATTTAGAAAAACTAATAGAAGAAAAGAAAACTTCTAAAACTATACAGAGGCGCAAATGAAACAAAAGACTATAAACATAATTAACTTCAGATTCGGAAAATTACCAAGTCAATCTGGCCCAGAAGTGGTGTGAAGACGGAGTGATAGAAGTCTTTCAGTTCCTTTTTGGCAAGGTTCTATAATTCCCAGCAGATGGTTCTGGACTGCAAAACCAACGCCGTATTCTCTGTTGTGTTCAGCACTTTTCGCTTGTCAAAAGAATGTGTAATCTTTTTCTCTAAGACTTCCAAAATCAGCTAGCCGAGTCTTCTGCAGTGTGGCAATGTCGACCTGTTGATAACTGAGGTCTTTCGGACATCACTGATCATCTGGAAGTCTTGAGATAGCCCTGGTTTGAGTGTTTTCACATTCCAGGTGCCCAGTTTTAGGGCAGGTGTTTTTTTTTGTTTTTGTTTGCACTCACTAAAACATTAAGAAATGAATCGATAAAAAATAATTTAATTTATATCCTTGGGGATTTCAATATTAATATATTAAACAGTGATTGTAATAATATATCAAATGATTTTACCAATTTTATATCATCATTCAACTTTATCCCACTCATTACTCACCCAACTAGAGTCCCTTCATACTCCAGCACGCTTATCGACAATATATACACAAATAACCTACAGCTTCACAAGCCTAATGTTCTTTCAAAAGATTTATCCAACCACTACCCTATCTGCACCTTTTCGAAACTACAATTTAAACAAAAATCTTTCACTCCAAAAAATAATTTCGTATTTTCAGATAAGAATATTTTCAAATTAAATAGTTTTTTGTCATCCCATGATTGAAGCAAGGTTTTGTCTTCGGACGACATAGATTTTGTCGCAAAACACTTCATCAAAACAATACAAAGTGGTCTAATTACATAAAAACAGACATAATACTTGCTTGTGTAAACAAGCTTGGCTGACAAAAGCTCTTTTAGTTTCTTCAAAACACAAAAACAAGTTGTATAAAAAATGTATTAGCTCTCCAACTGGTCTCAATATAATTACTTATAAAACTTATAAAAACTTATTTCATTCTCTTTGCAGAATTTCTAAAAAAAATACAGTAAAGAAGAATTCATTAAGCAGAAACATAATATTAAGAAAACATGGGACTTAATAAAATATCATTTAAATAACTACAATAATCAAAATAATATTACATTAAAAATTAACAATGAAATAATTACGGACAAATCTTCTATCGCAACTATTTTTAATCGTCAGTTTGCTGCTTCTTCTGAAAACAAAATAATCATGTTACAAAATCATACCTGAATAAAAGTCCACAAAATTCTTTTTTTCTCTTAGAAACAGACTTCATTGAAGTAAGCTCTATCATTAAAACCATTTCAAATACATTTAGCTGTGGCGATGACCAAATTTCTAACAAACTTTTAAAGAAAATTTCACCAAATATATTAATTCCACTTACACATCTAATTAACGTATTTCTTAAAACAGGTTTATTTCCTTCTCTTTTTAAATTACTCAAAAATATTCCAATACATAAAAATGGTTTAGAAAATGATTCGAACAATTATAGACCCATATCACTTTTATCTTCCATATCAAAAATTTTAGAAAACATTGTTTTTAATCGTTTTAATAATTTCATAGAAAACGAAAATATTCTATCACCTAGCCAATACGGTTTCACAAAAGGCAGTTCTACAGAACTAGCCATTTCGGATGTTGTGCAGCATGTTGCTACTGGTATTGATTCTCGATTACACACATTAGGTATTTTCATTGATTTTTCAAAGGCATTTGATACCATTAACCATTCTATATTTCTTGATAAATTGTTTCATTATGGAATACGTGGAACATGTCACAAATGGTTCTGTGAATATTTAAGAAATCATTTCCAATATGTATACATTGATGGTGTAACATCTAACACACTAAAGATTAACACTAGTGTACCACAAGGATCTATTTTAGGACCTTTGTTATTTAACATTTATGTTAATGATTTAATGAATCTTTCTGAAATTGCCAAATTTGTCCTTCATGCTGACGACACTACAGTATTGTTCCAAGAGAAAAATGTTAATAATCTTATTTTAAAAACAAATACTTTTCTTAATTTGTTACATCAATGGACAATTGACAACCAACTCAAAATCAACTATGCAAAAACATGCAGCATTCTTTTTGGCCCTAAAATAAAAACAAACATTATTAATTATATACTTACAATTGATTCTTATATTATAGAGAGAGTCGATTATACAAAATTCTTAGGTATTTATATAACCAGTAATCTTTCTTGGAATGAACATATAACGTATATATCAAAAAAAACTTTCAAAAAATATTGGTATTTTACATAAACTTAAACACAATTTACCATCTCATATAATTAAGTTACTCTATTCTACTTTAATTCTACCTTACTTGACCTATTGTCTCCCTTTATGGGGACTTGCTTGCAAAACTCATTTACATCCTTTAAATTTTATACAAAATAATTTTCTTAGAGTCCTGTTTAAATTACACTCTTATGACCATATATCTCATCTGTATCTTCCAGCTCAAATTTTAACAATCAATCAGTTATACATCTTTAAAACCTATATTCTTTTTCATAAACCTATAATAAAAAACACATCCTCCTATTTTACACATTTAATACATTCCTTCACGTCCAACTGCACACGAACATTGAGAATTAAGTCTGACTATTACTTACAAACACCAAGAACCAACTTCTATCTAAATTTTCCAATCTATGCAGGGCTCCAACTCTGGAACAGATTACCATTGAATTTGTAGAATATACAGCAAACCCTTAATTTTAAGAAAATAATTAAACCACTTATAATTTCCAATCACTTTAATTAATTTCTTTTGTAAATCAATGAAAACATTTGTTATTATTAACAATTCTTTTAAGTTGTGAATTTAATTAAGAAGTTCATGTATTATTTTACTTTTCTAAGAGGTCATACAAGCATTTATTTGCTTCGATTTTTAAATTTATTTGCTTGCAAATAAACTAATTGTTGTTGTTGATTGATTAAAAAAATCTGAAATCGGTTTTGCTTGGTGGCAACAAAACGAATAAGTATATCCGACTCTTGCAAAACTGGCAACATAGTACTTGTCATCTCCTGCAAGTACAGTTCCATGTGAAAGTTTATTCAGTTTGTCAAGACACATAGTTGAAAAGAAATGAGTTTCTTTAGATCCAACTAATGTTTAAAAACTTGTTAGTTTGAGTATCTTGTTCAAAAAGGATGTATGACAATTGCATTTTTATTATTTCTGGATTTGTTTTATTCTTTCATATGTAGATTCCTTTTTTTCTTGGCTAAAAAAACATGCATGAAAAATGCATTTTTTATCATTTCCGAATTCATTTATATTCAAATGTGGATTGTTTTTTATATCAATTCTGGTCAAGTTTCTATAACATTTGTGGAGAAAAAAAGTCAAATAAAATTTGTTATTCATTTCAAAAAGGCTGCAAACATTGCGTTAAAATACGATTAAAATTCTCAATCGAACGATTAACGGCGGTTAAATTTTTAATCGTGGAAATAAATTAATGAAAAAACTAACATAAAAAACAGCCAGCGACAATGAAATGCTATTTTAGTCAAACTAAAAGACCTCCAAATACTTTTTTTATTTTTTTATTTTATTAAAGTAAAGCTTTCATGCCCTTTTGCATGAAAAAGCATTGTAAATCTTACCCATGTTAAAGTTAACCCCCTAATGATCCTTCATTAACTCAATTACGTTGATGGCCTGTCTATGAAAATCTAAAAATAGACCTAACGTTGAGGCTATGTAGCGAGTGTATAAGCGTTAATGCCCGCCAATAACTTTTTCTGATATAAAGTTGCTCAGTTCTTTGGCCTAACGTCATCTTAACACAGTGAGGTAATCAAAATAGAAAACAAGCCAATTAAAAACAAGAATTTAAAACAAGAAAAGTCTTTGGAGAAAGATCGCTGTAAGATAAAACAACAAAAAAATAAAGTTTTTAAACAGTAAAAAATAGAAGAAAAAGAATTTCACAAAATTATTTTATTGCTAATAAAAAAATTGAAGTTAGAGCTATCAAGAAAATATATAGGAAACGACACTCAGAATAAGCAACAAACGTCACAGTACTTCTTGCGAGCAAGATGAACAGCCGGGTTATAGAAGGTGAAGACGTGGAGACGGATGATGAATCCACTGAAACGAGTGGGTGGGATAGAGCCTTGTCACGTCCAACGAGCACAGATGAAGAAACAGAATTACAAGGACCTGGTTACTCAACTGGTGACGATGAAATTTTGTCCGCTGAAGATTATTCGCTTCCATCCGGAAGAAGAGGCCAATACCCAAGTGTTTCTAGGAACCCAAACGACTGGAACCAATACTTTGCCAGCACTCCTAGAACATATTCACAAAGAAGGCCTAGACTGAGAATTGGGTCAATGAAGGGTTACTTTGAAAGAGATGACATGTCTCCTGTCCTTCCAATGATGGGGGCTCCAAGACGAGTTTCACGAAGTCCTAACCTTTCCAATCTTCTTAATAGAAGAAGCGCTAATTTCTTTGGTGGAGAGAGGTCATACAGAGCTCCAGATATGAGTGAAAATAGCCTTTCTTCAGATGTTTTTGAAGATTTTGATCCAACAACTTTGATGGAGAATTATTCAAGAAACAATCGTTTCAAGAGATACAATTCTAGAAATGTCAGCAATCTTAGTAAAAAAATTTGACAGGAGAAGTATGACTTGCAAAAAAGTTCGCAGTGCTGCATGGCGCAGATTTAAAAAAATCTATGAAATTAGATTTAATTATTGCTTTTTGAACTTCTTTGAAATTATGCATCTTTGATTAAATTCTTGTTATCGCTTTCTTAATTTAACTTTTGTTGGTTTCTACTTTTTATGAACCTACTAGCCATTTTTCATACTCTTCAGAACGCAACGCCATCCCAAATCAAAAGTTTGAACTTTATCATACTAGCTTTCAACCTCCATCATCGTCAACAACTTCATTACTTCCTTCATCAACATCTTAAACACATCTGACGATTTCTCATTTTAATATTTTTGATCTAACAAATGGGACTCGAACAGAACTCAAACCAAACTTTTTGAACCCGAAGTTACGCATTTCGATGCAAACTCAAACCAAATTGGAAAAAATTCTAGCCTGAATAATAATGTCAAATGACTTTGTAACATGTTTGAACATCTTAATAGCGCATTTAGAATTCAATAAAACACCCATGAGCATCTTGTTCCCTGCATGGAGATCCTTCCCCGCTCAATGACGATAATGAATAATATTTATTTTTCCTATAAATTATGGGTTTTTTATCATTACGTACATAAATTAGTTGAAGTTATTATAAAAATGTTAAAAACAAGGTTCTATTTGCATTCAGAATGATAAAATTTTGAAGCAAGATATATGGAGACTGACTGACATTTGTCTCATGAAAATTTTTATTATTTTTGAATAGCACATTTTTTGGGGCTGCTTTTACCATAGCCAGCAAATAGACATAAGAGGCTAATGAAATTTTTCAACATTATAATCGGATATTTTCAAAAGATGAGTTTTATGTGAAAACTAAAATGAATTGTCATTTAAGATTTTATTCAAAAAACTTCATGCTAAAAGTCAAAATACTGTTTGAAATATGGTGACATAAAGAAGGTCAGATATGTTTTAATTATTGACTTTAATATAATATGCAATACAATTCAAAAATAGTAATTGAATAATATAATGAAATATAATCATTTGTTAGATAAAATGAATTTCAAATAGTTATTTTCAGCACTTTTACACTTTATTCCTCATACGATTTTAATCGCTCTTTCCGTACAAATGTCACTTCTTTGTGTTTGGATTGCTGTCCTTTCTCGATTCCACTGTTTTACAACCATTTGATGTGCTTTTTGTGTTTTTTTAACAATCGTTATCCAATTTTTTATAATTAAAAAAAGAAGGAAATTGAACCACACATCAAACCAAGCTCCACAAAGCAATTTACTAATTTCAGCAAGCAGTTTTCGTCGATCCAGAATTAGCATAAAGGTAAGTAGAGCGTATGTTGCTCTAGAGTTCTACCTTGCATTATTTATATTAGGTAAAGCTTTAAAGTTAATGAAATCAATCAATCAATCAATCAATCAATCAATCAATCAATCAATCAATCAATCAATCAATCAATCAATCAATCAATCAATCAATCAATCAATCAATCAATCAATCAATCAATCAATCAATCAATCAATCAATCAATCAATCAATCAATCAATCAATCAATCAATCAATCAATCAATCAATCAATCAATCAATCAATCAATCAATCAATCAATCAATCAATCAATCAATCAATCAATCAATCAATCAATCAATCATTCATTCAATCAATCAATCAATCAATCAATCAATCAATCAATCAATCAATCAATCAATCAATCAATCAATCAATCAATCAATCAATCAATCAATCAATCAATCAATCAATCAATCAATCAATCAATCAATCAATCAATCAATCAATCAATCAATCAATCAATCAATCAATCAATCAATCAATCAATCAATCAATCAATCAATCAATCAATCAATCAATCAATCAATCAATCAATCAATCAATCAATCAATCAATCAATCAATCAATCAATCAATCAATCAATCAATCAATAATTTCTGTTTTAATACGAATATTTAAGTAAGCAAAGAATATTTTTCACTAAAGTTACACATACTCACAATGTATTTCTATATATGCATTCTGTTTTATGCCATGGTTGACGATTGTGCTCGTATCAAAACAAGAGTCTACAAATGTTTTCATTTGGTAGTGAGGGGGTCCACATTAAGACGGACCCCCTCACTCCCAAAAAGTGAGGGGGTCCCCATTAAGACGGACCCCCTTACTCCCAAAAAGTGAGGGGGTCCACATTAAGACGGACCCCTCACTACCAAAAAGTGGAGGGTCCACATTAAGACGGACCCCTTCACTCCCAAAAAGTGGGGGGTCCACATTAAGACGGACCCCTCACTCCCAAAAAGTGGGGGGTCCACATTAAGACGGACCCCTCACTACCAAAAAGTGGGGGTCCACATTAAGACGGACCCCTCACTACCAAAAAGTGGGGGGTCCACATTAAGACGGACCCCTTCACTCCCAAAAAGTGGGGGGTCCACATTAAGACGGACCCCTCACTCCCAAAAAGTGGGGGGTCCACATTAAGACGGACCCCTCACTACCAAAAAGTGGGGGGGTCCACATTAAGACGGACCCCTCACTACCAAAAAGTGGAGGGTCCACATTTAAACGGATCCCCTCACTACCAAAAAGTGGGGGGTCCGGATTTCATAAACCGCCAAGATAGCCTTCGATGAAAGCAAGGTTACGTATAGAAGATGAAGGGGTCTTGATGGCGAGAGAGGCTTTGAAAAGATGATTCAATCAATCAAATGAATTTCTAATTTCAAGAGCGCTCGTAAATAAGTTTTTTTACACAGATATGTCTTCAGATCCTTACGAAACGTAAATAATGAATTAGAAGTAATTAATTAGGAAGTTAATGAGTTCCAAATATATGGACTTGCATAATGGAAAGAACGTTTAGCAAAAGATTATTAATGGAAGGAATCAAATAAAGGTTTTGAGTGGATGATCTTGAATTACTTCTATGAGTGTGAGATATTAATGATTTGAGGTATATTGGGGATACTGGGGAGTTTTTAATTTAAACATAAAAACACAGATTTTAAATATAATCCTAAATTTGATGGGGAGCCAATGTAATAAGATGAGAGAGGGTGTATTGTGATGATAACTAGGAATACGGCTTACCAGTGGCGCAACCAGGGGGGCTGGGAGGAGGCTCAAGCCCCCCCCCCCTTCCCCAGACCTATTCGAAGGATTTCGCAATTTTTCGAAAATCGATGAGTTTCAATATGGCATAGGACAATGATATTTGCTCTGGATAGCCATCGGGTCTTTATCTCACGAAACATTTCATATATCAACACAGAACATTGAGATCCCACCAAAATAACACTAACGTGTCACAAATTCTGAGAAGAAATAGTAGACCACTAGACCTTAACTTAGCAACCGCCACGAAATGTTCAAAATTTATTAATTTAAAAAATAAAATGTTCCTGATAGATTTTGAAGTGCAGATTTCAAATCAGTTTACATTTTCCAAATATCTCAAATGGTTCAAAAGTTATTCAATTTTTAAACTCCCGAAAAGTGAGCGTTTTGGCGAATTATTTTCAATGCTTAAGCCAAAAAAATACATAAGAGTTTGACGGGACGACGTCGCGACGTTATTTCATTATAACTTTTTTGATGAGTGTCATTTAAGGTTGAAACTTGACAAGATCATGTATTTAAAAAAAGGAAGTAGTATTTTTAAAAAAATAATTCATAATAAAATAAAAGATTTTAAACCGTTTATTTTCTACCAAAATAAATAAATCTTTAAAAGCACATAAACTTTATGTTGGAATAGAAAACGAAATTCTACTTATTTATAAAAAAAATTATTAACAATAAAAAGCGAAAATGAATAATATTTAATGAATGATAATTATTTAAGTAAAACTAAATTTGTATTAACAATAAAAAGCGAGAGTTCTTCAATTCTTGTCTTTTTAAAATTTAGAGTTTTTAATTTTTTCTAGAATGTCTTTTTGGACCATTCTATTTTGTGCTTCGTTTTTTTGGTTTTTATTTTTTATTATTTTCTGCACTGAACGCCAAAGTTTAGGTTTTTCGTTTTTTCCTATGGTTGAAAAAAACTCAGACAATGAGTTCTTATTTCTCTTCAAAAGTTGTAAAGACGAATGGTAGTTGATAGAAGCATTGGGTCTTTTTTTCTTACTACTATCCAAGGCCCCGAAATTGTGTTCACATGCAAGGTTGGTTAAAGGTGCAAAAGCTGTTCAAAGACACTTTTGGCACATTTATTTTTGAAGATGTAGTAAGAAATTCTAAATTCATGAATGATCCTAGTTTTCTCTTTTTTTAAGATTTATTCTCTTTTTAGCAACACTACACACCTTTGTGTATAAAACCAATGGGTTTGTATTGATGAATTTGAAAATTTAAAAATTGAATTTATTTTATCAAATTAAAATTTAACAAATTAAAATTTAACAAATTAAAATTTAAATTATGAAATTAAAATGTTACTTATGAAATTAAAATGTAACTTATGAAATTAAAATGTACCTTATGAAATTAAAATGTAACTTATGAAATTAAAATGTAACTTATGAAAGTAAAATGTAACTTATGAAATAAAAATGTAACTTATGAAATTAAAATGTAACTTATGAAATTAAAATGTAACTTATGAAATTAAAATGTAACTTATGAAATTAAAATGTAACCTATGAAATAAAAATTTAACTTATGAAATTAAAATTTAACTTACGAAATTAAAATTTAACTTATGAAATTAAAATTTAACAAATTGAAATTAAAATTTAACAAATTGAAATTAAAATTTAACAAATTGAAATTAAAATTTAACAAATTGAAATTAAAATTTAACAAATTGAAATTAAAATTTAACAAATTGAAATTAAAATTTAACAAATTGAAATTAAAATTTAACAAATTGAAATTTGACTTATGAAATTAAAATTTAACCTATGAAATTAAAATTTAAATTATGAAATTAAAATTTAACTTATGAAATTAAAATGTATCTTATGAAATTAAAATTTAACTTATGAAATTAAAATTTAACAAATTGAAATTTGACTTATGAAATTAAAATTTAACTTATGAAATTAAAATTTAACTTATGAAATTAAAATTTAACTTTGAAATTAAAATTTAACTTCTGAAATTAAAATTTAACTTATGAAATTAAAATTTAACAAATTGAAATTTGACTTAAGAAATTAAAATTTAACTTATGAAATTAAAATTTAACTTATGAAATTAAAATTTAACAAATTGAAATTTGACTTATGAAATTAAAATTTACAATTTCTTGTACAAAATATGTGAAAACACTCGGTATTAAAACAATTTTTTTTTATATAAATTGCTGTTGCAAAAACGCAACAGCAGCAGTAAACAATTACATTTTTTTACTAAAGTTGAGCCCCCCCTCCAGCATTTTTTGCTGGTTGCGCCCCTGCGGCTAACGACTCTAGTTGTATAATTAAATACTTTATTTAATGGTTTTAAAGTAATATAAGGTAAATTATAATAGAGTGAATTACAATAGTCAATTCGAGATAAAAACAAGTGCAGTGACTAACATCTTTGAAGAAGGGTCAAAGTAAGGTAATAGTTGTCTAATACGATGTGATTCTCTTAGTTTTCTCTTGGCCTTCAAAGAAACTTGTTTTTTCTTAAATATTATTTGTTTTTACAATTATTATTTACATGTTAATTTATTTGAAACTAAAAACAAATTGTATATTAGTAGGGTTGTTAGAAGAACCCGTAGACGACAATGCGTTTTAGCTTTGCTAAGCAATCTTTTTTCTTTTAAGATGAGTTAGTTTCTGTGTTTTTATCTTAGAATGTTTGACCATGATTTCAATTTGTATAATTTTTTACATTTAAATTTTTGAATAGCATTGAACTCGTCGAAAAAAAAGCTCAAATTTTTCTTTTTAAAATATAAATATTTTGAAAACAGCAAGAGAAAATTTGACATTTAAAATTTTTTATTGCTTTATTATTAATTTAAAATGTATTCACAGTCTTAAAATTCTGCTCTTTTAAAAAAAGTTTGCAACTTTTAGCAGTTTGGTGTAAGTTAATAACTTTTACGCTAAAAGTTTCTAACTTACTCGAAACTGCTAAAAGTTGTTAAAGTTTTAGCCTTTTGCGACGAGTAAGTTAGCCATTTTTAGCAGTTTCCACGAGTAAGTTAACAACTTTTAACAGTGGAGCAGGGATAGCTTAGATGGTAGACGTCGGACTTGCAACTCAAAGGTTGCCTGATCAAATCTCTGACAAGCAACCGTGAACTATCATATGCCTAGTGTATATGATGCGGTGTTTGTTACGTATGCATTGAGAGATGTGTACGTCGTGTGGAGTGGCGTCTCTGGCACATAAGAACCATTGTAACATGGTCTGCGTCTGTCTGGCTGTGAACGATAAAGACCAACAACAAAAGTTTCTACAAGTAATTTAGCAACGTTTAGCAGTTTTTTACTTCTAATTTATATACTTAGCTTTTAATTTTAGTATTAGTAAGTATTAATATTCAGATGTATTCACAAATTTAAATTATTTAAAAAATTGCCTCGACGATTTAAATGCATGCCCCGTAAAATACAATATTTTCCGCACACTTATAAGTTCAAACACCATCATTTTTCGAAAAAAATAATTGTGTTTCGGCTCTACGTTTGGACATAAATTTGAACAATTATATTTTATATGGTGTTAATATGACGAAAATCAATAATACTCTTAACTGAATTTATAAGAGTATTATGACTTAATTAGTTTGACTAAGAATAGAAAAACGAATGAGAAAAAAACTTGAATATTTATCAATTTTTAATTTTTGGAATTTGTTGAGAATTTTTTTATATTTAAAAATCTGGCAATATAGTGTTATTTTACAGTAATTTAATTTGTGACCATCTTTGAAAATATGTTTTCAAGCTCAGTGTAAAGTGGGTGGGTGGTGGGAAAGGAACCTAAGTTTTGTTACAGCAAAAAATATTTTGCTAGCATCAAGCTCATCCGCCTTACAAATTACCTTGACCAAGGATATTTTCCGAAAGCCAGTTGGTTTCTGTAAAGAACAATGTACCATACATATGGTGTTTGCAGATAGGAAGATTCAAGAAAAGTGCCAGAAATAATACTCTGACCTCTTCTCCACCTGTTTAAATCTGACCAAGATGGGACGAAGAAAAGGCTCAAAACCCCACTGAAAACATTTGCATTTAACCCGGACAACTGAGCACCTTCTTCAACAGGTCGTGCTGCTTGGCGCTTTTTCCATCTACATAGGCGCAGAGTATGTGAGGCAAGCAGAAAGGAAAATGATTGCTAGAAAGACCGCTTTACAAACCCTGGAAATTCTTCACATCTGTGCTAACTCTGTAACATGACCCTCCAAACCAGAATTGGTTTCATATGTCACCAACGAACCCGCATCAACCCCATAAGGCATCTACAAACTCCTATTAAGCCGTTGTGTTCAAACAAATCGATTGCATCGTCATGGTTGTATCGATGGACAAACAAAGAACTGTTAGAATGCATGGAATATGTCTGATACATTTTTGAAACACTAATTTGTCCAGTTATTTCTAGAATATAAAATCAGGGGATGGCTTAGATGGTAGACGTCGGACTTGCGACACAAAGATTGACGGTTCGAATTCCTGAAGAGCAACCGCATCATATACCTAGTGTATATGATGCGGTGTTTGAGACGTATGCTTTGAGAGATGTATACGTCGTGTGGAGTGGCGCCTCTGGCGCATAAAAACCATGGTTCTAAGAACCATTGTAACATGGCCTGCGTCTGTCAGACTGTGAATAATACAGACCTAAACATAAAGCTTGAAATAATTTAAAAGCGGGATTTGTCTTTTGAATAATTAAGATATCTTCCATAATGTAACAAAATATTTTTGTCAAAATTTTATTTTGCCATCATCTTTGAAATTGTTTTTTAATATATATTTTTATTCTGATTGATCCTCATTTAATCAGTTATAGGCTAAAATTAAAAATATATTTTAGTACAGTGCTAAGCAATTTTAAAGGGAACTCCATAGTTTACCAAATTATGCCAGTAGGCGCACCTTAGCATACATATTTTTTCGAAAAAGATATTGAAGATAACCTTGTGAGTGATATTTGTCTGAAAGGATGACGAGTGTTGCTCGTAGCTACATTAATCCAGGTGGGCTCACTCACTCAACTCTTTAGACTTGTCTTTTAAATGGTGTTTCTGTCTCCATTAATTGGCAATATGTGGTTTCAGAAAGGGCTTTTCAGTTTAGAACTGTAACTTGAATTTGACTCCCACTACTGCTTTCACCATTGCAACCACCATTGCCTTCTCCACTTCGTACACATAATCATTTTCCTTTCCACCCCACCACTGCACCAGTCACTTTCTTTACAAAAACTCAATCCATCAACTAGCTGCTCCATTCATCAACCAAGCATTCAACCATGCATTTACCAAGCACCACTGCATCGACCACAAAGGCAACAAGTTGTCAGCACTTGTGGCAGCAGTTTCCAGGTCCACCTCCAGAGACAATGCACTTTCTGGTAGGCATTGTCATCATCATTATCATCATCACAATCATCATCATCACCATCTGGTGTCTGTTATACAAGCCTATATTACTCCTCCCATCTCTTCCAACCGTACCGCCATGCACCACCATGCAGACATGATAACCAGACAGTCGGGCAGCATAATGGAGAAGCCGTCCAGGGTCAGGTTCGGCTTGCTCAAGGTCACTGTCCCTTTCTTCACCCTCTCTCCACCATGAATCCACCACATCATCATCATCATAACAACAACAGAAAGACCACTAATGTTTCACCCAACCACCTCAAACAACACCCTCACCTTCCACTTTCATCTTGTTTAACCCACTCAACACAAATCATCCTTCATCACCGTCCTCTCTCCCTCCTTCCCCACTCCACACCTCTTTTCTCCCCTTCATCCTTCATCACTGTCCTCTTTCCCTTCTTCCCCACTCCACACCCCTCTCCTCCACTTCATCCACCTCTTCTCTTTCCACTCCACATCCCTTTCCTTCTCTCTTTTCATCATTAAGTCTCCCACCTTCCACCCCCTGCTTACCCCCCACACCACACCACACCACACCACACCACACAGGCCCTCCTCGTGGTGGGGCCTTCCATCTACATGGGAGGCATTCTCAGCAGGACTGGAGCCCAACTCCTCGAGGAACACGACATCTTCGTGCCTCCTGATGATGATGATGACTGAGGTGGAAGCGGAGGCGGTGATGACGATTGAGTGGAATGGGGGTAAGGGTGATGATGATTGCAATGGGGGAGGAGTGATGATCACTTTAATGGGGGTGGGGTGATGAATACACAAGAAGAAGACGGATGACGGTGATGAGGGAAGGGTAGTAATTAGAAAAGAAGAGAGGGGTTCTGGTTTTTGATCATGATGATGATGTGGAGAGGAGGAAGTCTCATGGTGATATCGTGCTGATAATCTCTATCAGAAAGTTTTCTTGTGAAGTTTGCTGTGGTATCTCGATGGTGATGATGATGATTAAGAGTGCTGCTGATAATAGTTGTTTGATTATTATGGGGAAACTCGAAAAGGCCAAGCATGATTCATCATCATCATCATCATGACCATCTCACTTGATGATTGCTTCGTTGAACATGTTCATATTAGTATATAAAGAGCTCTCGTGTCTGCATAACACACACAAACACACACGCACACAAACACACACAAACACACACGCACACATTTTGAAATTAATTAGTTAGTTTTCGATTGATATTCCAGATCTGATAATAAACGAAAAGATTCAAAGCACTTTAATCAGGAAAGCAACAACAGAAGCAGACGAGTAACAGGGTCACGTGTGTTGCAGTGGTGCTGACTAAAGGATGTTACTTGAATAGTGAGGCGGTTAATGAAGATTTGAGTAAATGTGCGTCAATGTTCTGTTAACGGCTTCTAAGCAGCACATTAAGATGGAAAGTGCATCTGGAAAATGAGAAGAGAGATCTAGAGAAAGAGGGAGGAGAAAGAGACGAGAGAGAGGGCAAGGGCACTACTGGCCAGGTCCTGAGAGGCTCTTGTCCATGAACTTCCTCTTGGTGAAGCACATCCACCACTGCATCAGGCATGATCATCATCATCAGGGAGTGGTATGCCATGCTGATATGAATGCTTTGCAACTATCATCATAGCTTTTGAAACTTGATGATGCTTTGTGAAACGAAGAACATCTATGCAACAATGACCATTTCATGATAGAGCAACAACAACAGCACAATAATACCAGCACCACGTCACTTCTTATACTAAAACAACGGCAACAACATAGCAACAACTGCAACAACATAGCAACAACGGCAACAACATAGCAACAACTGCAACAACATAGCAGCAACTGCAACAACAGCAACAACGGCAACAACATAGCAACAACTGCAACAACAACCCACTTTGGAGGGTTTGTCGGTCTCATCAAAGACTCTCTCACACAACCTCAAGCCCATCTCCTGCCGCAACTGCTGCAAATACGCCCTCATCGTGACTGTGTGTGTATATTTCATATATTATATGTGTGTGTATGTGTATGGGGTTTTGTGTGTGTTTGTATGTATGTACGTGTGTTTGTGTGGTGTATACATTGGCTATATGCTGTGTGCTGCTTCGAGGGGTTATGGGGAAGGTGCGTATGGTGGTTTCTGTCGACTTCCAGAGTCTCATGCCAAATATCTCAAGTTCAAGCCCTTCAAACACAACATTACTACAGAACAACTGAACCACTCAACCAAACACCACATCTTTCAACTAATCCCTATTATGAAGGCCGCCCCATATATCTATGACTCCGCTATAAAAAACCCCAACCACCCATATCTCTTGCACTACTCCCCCATAAACCTTTCACCCAATCAACTCCGCTCAAACACTTACCACCCACCCCTGCCACCCCCACACCCACCTTCTTCAGCCATGGACGAGGGCTTCGTGTACATGGCGTTCAGAGGGAAGCTGCTCTCGCCTGGGATGGAGAACTTCTCGGTCGCCAACGAGTGCATCTCCTTCAAGCCTTCGTTCTTGCTGCGACACTGGAAAGGTCGAGTGGGTGGGTAGGTGGTGAGAGGGTGGAGTGGGTGGGTAGGTGGTGAGAGGGTGGAGTGGGTGGATAGGTGGTGAGAGGGTGGAGTGGGTGGGTAGGTGGTGAGAGGGTGGAGTGGGTGGGTAGGTGGTGAGAGGGTGGAGTGGGTGGGTGGTGAGAGGGTGGAGTGGGTGGGTAGGTGGTGAGAGGGTGGAGTTGGTGGGTGGTGAGAGGGTGGAGTGGGTGGGTGGTGAGAGGGTGGAGTGGGTGGGTAGGTGGTGAGAGGGTGGAGTGGGTGGGTGGTGAGAGGGTGGAGTGGGTGGGTAGGTGGTGAGAGGGTGGAGTGGGTGGGTAGGTGGTGAGAGGGTGGAGTGGGTGGGTAGGTGGTGAGAGGGTGGAGTGGGTGGGTGGTGAGAGGGTGGAGTGGGTGGATAGGTGGTGAGAGGGTGGAGTGGGTGGGTGGTGAGAGGGTGGAGTGGGTGGGTAGGTAGTGATAGGGTGGAGTGTGTAGGTGGTGAGAGGGTGGAGTGGGTGGGTAGGTGGTGAGAGGGTGGAGTGAGTGGGTAGGTGGTGAGAGGATGGAGTGGGTGGGTGGTGAGAGGGTGGAGTGGGTGGGTGGTGAGAGGGTGGAGTGGGTGAGTAGGTGGTGAGAGGGTGGAGTGGGTGGGTGGTGAGAGGATGGAGTGGGTGGGTGGTGAGAGGGTGGAGTGGGTGGGTGGTGAGAGGGTGGAGTGGGTGGGTAGGTAGTGAGAGGGTGGAGTGGGTGGGTAGGTAGTGAGAGGGTGGAGTGGGTAGGTGGTAAGAGGGTGGAGAGGGTGGGTAGGTGGTGAGAGGGTGGAGTGGGTGGGTAGGTGGTGAGAGGATGGAGTGGGTAGGTGATGAGAGGGTGGAGTGGGAGGGTGGTATGAGGGTGGAGTGGGTGGGTGGTGAGAGGGTGGGTGGATGGGTGGTAAGAGGGTGGGTGAATGGGTGGTGAGAGGGTGGAGTGGGAGGGTGGTATGAGGGTGGAGTGGGTGGGTGGTGAGAGGGTGGAGTGGGTGGGTAGGTGGTGAGAAGGTGAAGTGGGTGGGTGGTGAGAGGATGGAGTGGGTGGGTGGTGAGAGGGTGGAGTGGGTAGGTGATGAGAGGGTGGAGTGGGAGGGTGGTATGAGGGTGGAGTGGGTGGGTGGTGAGAGGGTGGGTGGGTGGGTAGTGAGAGGGTGGAGTGGGTGGGTGGGTGGTGAGAGGGTGGAGTGGGTGGGTAGGTGGTGAGAGGATGGAGTGGGTGGGTGGTGAGAGGGTGGGTGGTGAAAGGGTGGAGTGGGTGGGTGGGTGGTGAGAGGGTGGAGGGAGTGAGAGGAGTTGGTGGAATAGAGGAATTGAAGTTGGAAGAAGGTGGAGTGAGAAACGGGACAAGTGAATTGGTGAGACTGGTTTCATGAGATGTGGTGGAGAAGGTGTTTTGTCTTTTGGGGTGGTGCGAGGTTACTGACAGAATATTGTATTGAGTAAAGTATTGTGAATGGGAATCAATATAGTAGCCACAACAAATAATAATTAACTGATGAAAATTAATTAAAAATAAGTAAAATATTAATTATAATTGACCACACTAATATAATAAATAAATTAAAACATCAATAAAGCAGCACTGAAATGCTCAAACGTGGGCACCTTCTGGAGCTTCTTGAGACACTCCGAGATGTACAACGTCAGGTAGATCAGCGTCCTGTCTGCCTCGCTCTGTGTGTGTGTGTGTGTGTGTGTGTGTGTGTGTGTGTGTGTGTGTGAGTATTAGTGTTATTTTAATAACGAAAACAAAAATTCTGAACAATCGTTCCACGAAATCCGAAATAAAAAGTAAATTTATTTCCAAAACGAAACTGAAATAAAAACTATAACTATTTTCAAAACGAAAATTAAATAAATTTTTATGATATGCCATAAATTGAAATGAATAAGTTATATAAAAAAAGATACTTCTATGTTATAAACATTATCTTTGGGCTTTATGAAAGTAGCGCCATTTATAAAACGTTATTTTATTACCCCTTCGCTTTGTCAATTAAATGATCACTTATTTTAATCGTAAATTTGTTTTTATATTTCAAATTTGTTATTGCTCAATCATTTACTAAATCAATTCTTATGATATTTCAATTGACTTTTAACTCATTTGTTGTTAATATACAGTTCTATTTTACTGTTTCATTTTATGATCAATTTATTTTTTTTAGATATAAATAAATATTGTTTAAAGTTGTAAATTAATATATTTTCAAAACTAAAACGAAAATAAAAACTTTAATTATTTTCAAAACGAAAACGAAAATAACACTGGTGAGTATGTGTGTGTGAGTGCTTATGATGATTGAACAAGGCAGCTATCAAGGGGTTGCGTAATAACCTAAAGGGATTGCAATAATGAAGATTGTTTATGACATGATTATGATGGTTGACTACAGTGTCAAGGCAGCCCACAAACACAAAAACCTTCTTTAACAATACCTCAAATGTTCATACTACGCCCCCCCCCATAGTGCAACCACTAACTGTTGTACATTCAGCCACACCATGACTACCCCCCTATCACATTTCCATTGAATTATATTCTATGCCCACTACCACCACTACTCCAACAACTACTTTACTACTACAACAACCATCACCAAGCACTGGAACACCTTGATCTCGTAGTTCCTGAAGAAGACATTCGCCTTGAAGAAGATCAGAGCCTCTTCAATGATGTCCAGCTCCTCGGCTGTGGTGGTGCAGGTGTAGATGCCATTATGACATTATCTTCATGCTATTACCATGTGATAGTGGTTGATAGTATTTACCATGGGCGGTAATCCTGGGGGGGGGGTCCTAGGATCCGGACCCCCCCCACTTTTTGGTAGTGAGCCTTAATGTGGACCTCAACATTTTTTGATAACAACATTATAAAACTCTTGTTTTGATAAGATTATAATCGTTAACCATGGCAGAAAATACAAAGTAATACATTGTGAGTATATGTAGTTATAGTGATAGCTGTCTAAAACAAAAATATTCTTTGATTACTTGAATATTCGTATAAAAACACAAGTTTGAAATATTTTTTCAAGTAGGGGGAGGGGGATTTGGACCACAGGATCTCCCCAAAATCGTCTATGCTGAGTAGAACCCCCTCAAGATTTACAGCAGATCGCCGCCCCTGGTATTGTATAGGCCACATTTGTGTACGCTATGTACACACGGCCACTCCTAGGCAACCTTTGTCCCTATATATAAAGTCGTTATCGTGAAAATAAACTCTCTCTCGTGTTTCCTGAACTCTTAGTCGTAACAGTATTTACAATATAGTTTGTTGTTGTTACGCTTTTATGAAAACACAAGATTTTAAAATCAACTTTAGTGATGAAGGACAAGCTTAAAAAAAAACAATGATAATAGAAATAATAACAACAATAATAGAAATAATCACTGCTTTTGGGGGCGGGTCCTTTGATCTGTGACTTGATTGGCAGGAGGGCCATGTTGCCAACGACATTAGCCTTTTGGTCTTTAGGTGGCAGAAACTGGGAGTGGTACTGCAGAGGATGAAAAGAGTAATATGAAGATTAATAAAAGAGTATAGAATGATTAAAGGTAGCAAAAGATAACTTGAAAGTTTTAAAAACGATTTTTAGTTAACGATTGTTAAATGACTATATTTGTAACAATTAATGCACTTATGAATCCGAAAATTTAATTAATGTTCAATAAATCTACACAGAAAGTAATAATTAATTGAGAAAAAAAATTTCTCAGTTAAAAACTCAATATAATATAATAGATAAACTAACCGCCATTATTAATATTTCGATGATCCCGGATACTTTTATTTTTCTTCCGCAAATGAAACCACCAATGCATTGACAATGAATTATTACTTTTAAACTAATTACCTATTTCAAAAATACTATTGAGTATCTTTTTGAAATAGTTTATTACATTTTGAAAAATTTCTATTTTTAGACGTTTTTAAGTTACTTTTAAAAATATTTAATACTTGCAATATATCTTTGTTGACGTTTTTTGCGTCTGCTTTATTCAAAGTTACTTCAAATCCAATCAAAATGTTTCAAACTAAAACAATAGAACCACAAATACTCACAAAGAATTTTTAAATAACTAAAATTATTCATTGAAAAATAATTGATCATTCAATAATTTTTTCCTACAGAAGCAAAAACCATTGAAGTAATTTAGTACCAATCGTCGATAATCAAATAAAAGAGATTCTAATCAAATTGATGATCAATTTCATTTAAACCCGATAATGATTTTTATTTAAATTTCACTGATCATTTTAACTAATTCAAATCGAAATCACTGAATTAAAAAGATAAAGTACAACAAATGATTAATCTTTAAAACGACATTGGGATCAACAAAAGTGAACTTCAAACACATTAGAAGCAGTACTAAAACACAAAGTGAAAGTCGTGTCATTAGCATTGAATTGAAAAACTTAATTTAACAAAGATTACCTAGTATAGACCCCTTTCCATCATCCTAATAGAGATCAACTTACAAGGTTGCATATATCACTGAGCCTCCCAGAAAGTACTCGAAAACACAGCATTACAAAGAACTATAAAACCTATTTGAGCTCCTCGTAACAAAACTACCCAGGCACTATCCACCTTTTGTCACCATTAATTCACTACTATCATAAATTCTTCCACTAATATAATCACCAACAATTTCATCATCACCACCACCACCACTATAATAGCAATTTCTAGCACTCTCATGATAGATGGAAGGAAAGTTGTCCTTCTTTCATCGCTTGTTCCAGCTTGGCCTGTTAATGAATGAATGGATAGATAAATATGTCGATTAATAGGTGGATGGATAAATTGATAGATGAATTATAGGTGAAAAAAAAGAGGAATTAATAGATAGACAGACAAAAAAACGAAATAACAACATAACAAAAACCACACGAACCCCCCACACCCTCTTCTCTCCAACACCCTCTGCGCTCCAAAAATTCCATTCTCCAACATCTCCCCTTTACAAAACCTTCGCAAACACCCTTCTCTTTTCTAAAACTTCCATAAACACACTCACCTCTCAACACTTCCATAAACACACTCCCCTCTCAACACTTCCATAATAGAGGTCGGACATGGACGATTTTTCATTCCCGGTCCCGTCCCGTTCCCGAAATTGTTTTTCCCGTCCCGTCCCGTTCCCGATGGGACATCAGAATTTTGATTCCCGTCCCGTCCCGTTCCCGAAATTTGTTGTCCCGTCCCGTTCCCGAAACTTTTTCGTTTTTTTATTCATTTTCGCTGCCGTTTTCACTGGTCCCAAACTTGCTAGTTCAAACATTTTTTAAAATGTATTATTTGAAAGTCCGAGAATATTTCTTTTAATAAAATTTATAAAAAAAACACGATTTAAATTTCAAATATTTATTGAAATGAATGTATTGAAGTTAGTCATTGTTTTTGAGTAATTCAATCAAGTCTTTATTGCTTTTCACACGGGTTAAACCGTTAAGAGTTTCAGCTTTCAAATGAGATGATTTTGGGTCTGAAGTTTAACGACCACATATTGAAAAATTCTGTTCACAGAGAATATAACTTGCAGATATACTAAAAAAATTTTTGACTACTTCTTATAGTATTTGAAAATTGTTCATTTTACTCCAATAAAATAAAAAATCTTAATCATCTTCAATTTTTTTGGGACCTAATTGTGAATATTTGTACAATTCATCCTCTTTTGAATTTTTTTCTTCTTTCATTATTATTAATTCTTCAATAATGTTAGAAATATGTTTTTTGACAACATTCTTATTTTCCAAAACTGCAAATATGAAATCATTCGTATAATTTGATAGGATAATAATTTTATTATATTTTTTACGTTATAAAAACAAACATAATAGGTCTAAATAACCATCATTTGTTTTTTTTCTCAACGGCACTGCAGCTTGGTCTGGCTGTACAAAATAGAATTAAATTTTCTCTAATATTAGTATTTAGTTTTAGTATTTATTTCTTTTCTATCCCAAACTTTTTTCCTATTATTCTTTCATACTGGGGATGCAACAGACATGCTGCCATATGAATAAAATCAATGGGCATCTTTTCTTTTGTCGAAATGATCAACTGAGCAAAATTTGGAAATTAACCATTCTAATTTAAAGTATTAATTTATAAAATAAAAATAATATAACTGACCATTTTGATTTCATCTGAAGTTTTCATCATCACCCATTTGTTCTAATCTCCCTAATCTTTGGACTCATCATAACAACTTCAAATGTAGTGTTGGAGATTTCGACATTGGCAATGGTGGCTTCGTTATACATTTCTATTGCATTTGATCTTATTTTAAGTACGAAGTATCGATGAAATAAATATTTCCATACTTAGAAGTTTGCTGAAAAAACATTGTTAAAGAATCCAAACCCAATAACTTTTATTCCCTTTTTCCCGTTCCCGATTTAAAAGTTGATTCCCGTTCCCGTCTTTTCCCGTTCCCGATTTGAATGTTGATTCCCGTTCCCGTCCCGAAAACCTATTCCCGGTTCCCGACTTTTCCCGTCCCGAAATTAATTTTCATTCCCGTTCCCGCGGGTACCCGGTCAGATCGGGTACCCGGTCCGACCTCTATTCCATAAACACACTCCCCTCTCAACACTTCCATAAACACACTCCCCTCTCAACATTCCCCCCAACATCTCCTCAAACCCCTCCTCAAATCCCTTCTTCCGAACCCCTCCTCAAACCCCTCCTCAAACCCTCCTCAAACCCCTCTCCCAAACACTCTGCAAGAGGCACCTTGAGGACTTGCTGGGACGAGTAGTTGGGCAGTTTAAGGTAGTTGACACACGTCATGACGGAGGGCAGGTAGGCGTCCACGTCATCAGTCTCCACCGTCTTGCGCACGATCGTCAGTGCTGGCTTGAGGCACTTGAGGCCTGTTTGTGACGGTTGTGTCGGTGCTGGTTGCTTGACTGTGGCATGGTTAGTGGCTGTGGAGTCGGGTTGTATAATTGGTGAAGGGTTGGATAATTAGAGCATGTTTGGATGGGTGGTGAATGCGGGATGGAAATAAGGGAATCAAGAATCTTGAAACAAGAAAACGAGTAGAACCTCCGAAGGGCAGTCGGGGAGAGCCTGTGATGAACTGCAAGAAGGACCTGTGTGTGGTTGGAGGAGGGTGCTAGTGGTGGAGATGAAACTAAATAAAATCATATAAAATAGAAGAGTGATGATTGCAAAAGAATGTTGCGTGTTGTTGAAACAGTGGCTGTATTAGGGATTCCACTAAGAAACAGTCCCTCTCTGTTCAGGAAGGACTTTTTTTCCTTTCTCCAATTAAACCCCGGTATTCACCCTCCTTCTCCAACCCTCACCCACTCTTTAATCCATATCTCTCCACGCATCCTCCAATCCATCCCACCTTTCGCAAGCACCCTCCAATCCCCCTTTCCCCCACCCCCCCCCCCCCATCCTCCTCTAATCAGCCCCCCTCCTCCAATCAACCCCCCTCCTCCAATCAACCCCCCTCCTCCAATCAACCCCCTCCTCCAATCAACCCCCCTCCTCCAATCAACCCCCTCCTCCAATCAACCCCCCTCCTCCAATCAGCCCCCCTCCTCCAATCAACCCCTTCTAAAAATCACCTTCGTTGCTGCTGGTCGAAGGAGGCGAGGGTCTGATAGAGAAATTGGATGGGGGGAGAGTCATGCGTGTATCCGTGGTCGGGATGACATGCCTCTGAGAGGAATTCACGTGACCATGCCGCCTCCAAGCCACCCCCCTCTCCGCAGAACAACTTGTCGAGCTGGTGTGGTAGGTGGGTGGGTGGGTGGGTGGGTGGGTGGGTGGGTGGGTGGGTTGGAGAATGGGTTGATGGGTGGTTGGGTTGAAGAGTGTTGGTGAGTAGTTGGGTATTAGTGAGTTGGTGAGAAGAGAGGTTGAAGAAAGGTTTGTGTGCTGAAAAAAATAAAACAATCCAGAAAACTTCTCAGTTCACACTGCAGCGCATCAACTTTCCCAACAACCCACCGCCTCACCTCAACAACTCATTCACCACCAAGACGAGAGATATGATCACAACCAGCCCAATACAATAGCATGCCCTCCCTCCAACACGCCCTACAATGGCAAGCACTCCATCCGCCATAGAGCACCTCATGCGCGTAGAAGAACTTAAGGGCGGAGAGGGGCAGGAAGGATTCAAAGCCGAGTCGGAAGGCATGCATCTGTCTGAAGACGCCCTTCACCAGCACCATCTCGACCACCCTCTGAGCGAGTGAGGATGGGGTGGGGGGTGTTGATGGAGTTTAAGAGATAAATAATCAGCCATTACACCAGCACCACTATCGCTTTGCTAAGCGGATTAAATTGGAAACGTTATACCATGAAAGCGTCGATTGAAAACCATGCTATAAATTGTTTATATCAAATATCAATAATTAAAATTTTTTATGAATTATTTGTTTAATGTCTTATGCATTGACAGTCTCCACCACCCACATCTCCCTTCCATACCACCACCTCTCCCTTCCATACCACCACCTCTCCCTTCCATACCACCACCTCTCCCTTCCATACCACCACCTTTCCCTTCCATACCACCACCTCTCCCTTCCATACCACCACCTCTCCCTTCCATACCACCACCTCTCCCTTCCATACCACCTTTCCCTTCCATACCACCACCTCTCCCTTCCATACCACCTTTCCCTTCCATACCACCACCTCTCCCTTCCATACCACCACCTCTCCCTTCCATACCACCACCTCTCCCTTCCATACCACCACCTCTCCCTTTCATACCACCACCTCTCCCTTCCATACCACCACCTCTCCCTTTCATACCACCTCTCCCACCCACACCACCTTTCCCTTCCATACCACCACCTCACCCTTCCACACCACCTCTCCCTCCCACACCACCTCTCCCATCCACAACACATCTCCCTCCCACACCACCTTTCCTTCCCACACCACCTCTCCCTCCCACACCACCTCTCCCTTCAACACCACCTTTCCCTCCCACACCACCTCTCCCTTCCACACCCCTCTCCCTTCCACACCACCTCTCCCTCCCACAACCCCTCTCCCTTCCACACCACCTCTCCCTCCCACACCACCTCTCCCTTCCACAACACCTTTCCCACCCACACCACCTCTCCCACCCACACCACCTCTCCTACCCACACCACCTCTTCCTTCCACACCACCTCTCCCACCTACACCACCTCTCCCACCTACACCACTTCTCCCACCCACACCACCTTTCCCTCCAAAACCACCTCTCCCACACACACCACCTCTCCCTTCCACAACATCTTTCCCTCCCACACCACCTCTCCCTTCCACACCACCATCTCTCCCACCCACACCACCTCTCCCTTCCACACCACCACCTCTCCCACCCACACCCTCTATTCCTCCCACACCCACCACCTCTCCCTCCCACCTACCTCGATGTACTCCTGCAGGTTGTCTATGTCCACCTCCCTTTCACCACCCCCTGCCACCAACTCTATGTGCTCAAAGCCTGTGTAGCAGTCATAATAATGATAATAATTATTATTAATATCACTAAAAGAGCATTAAGCTCAGACCACTTTCCAATTGTCATCCAAGTCGACAAAGCCCATAAACGAAAACGTCAAGAAGTCCGTTTGAGCTGGGCATGGAAACGGGCAGACTGGGAAAAGTTCCAACAAATCCTTGAAGCACAAACCATGCCAGAAGGTCTGACGCTGGTGAAGAAGGAAAGCTGGTTCTCTAATCAAATCATCCAGGCCGCTAAAGCTGCAGTACCGATGGAGAAAGCCAGCAACCACAACAAGCCGTTCTGGAGCCCTGCTCTCGACGCACTCGAACGCCAGAGACAGCAGTCCATACGCAGTGGAAACACAGAGAAGACCATGCTGAAAAGGGAAGATGGCACCGGTAGGCGAGCAGAGACACTTTTGGCCCAGCTACCAATCCAAACCACTTCTGGGACTGCAAGAGCAACAGGAAAGAGAGAGGAGCTCATCCACACCAACCAATCCGCATGAGACCGGGATGGTTCGGTCATGCGGGATAGGAACAAAGAACTAAAAGCAATAACAACAGCCACAACAACAACCTGGAAGGACGAAGGTGAGACAGAGGTCTTGTATGCTGACTCCATCCAGTGACAACTCCTCTTCTGTTGATTTTGTTGCCTTCAGTTCCTCTCCCTGTGCCTTTGTGCATGGGTGGGTGAGTAGGTGGGTGGGTAGGTGGGTGGGTAAGTGGGTAGGTGGGTGGGTGGGTGGGTGGGTGAGTAGGTGGGTGGGTGGGTGGGTGGGTGGGTGGGTAGGTGGGTGGGTGGGTGGGTGGGTGGGTGGGTGGGTAGGTGGGTGGGTGGGTAGGTCGGTGGGTGGGTAGGTGGGTGGGTGGGTAGGTGGGTAGGTGGGTGGGTGGGTAGGTGGGTGGGTGGGTAGGTGGGTGGGTGGGTAGGTGGGTGGGTGGGTAGGTGGGTGGGTGGGTAGGTGGGTGGGTAAGTGGGTAGGTGGGTGGGTGGGTAGGTGGGTGGGTGGGTAGGTGGGTGGGTGGGTAGGTGGGTGGGTGGGTAGGTGGGTGGGTGGGTAGGTGGGTGGGTGGGTAGGTGGGTGGGTGGGTAGGTGGGTGGGTGGGTAGGTGGGTGGGTGGGTAGGTGGGTAGGTGGGTGGGTGGGTAGGTGGGTGGGTGGGTAGGTGGGTGGGTGGGTAGGTGGGTGGGTAAGTGGGTAGGTGGGTGGGTAAGTGGGTAGGTGGGTGGGTAAGTGGGTAGGTGGGTGGGTAAGTGGGTAGGTGGGTGGGTAAGTGGGTAGGTGGGTGGGTGGGTGGGTAGGTGGGTAGGTGGGTGGGTGGGTAGGTGGGTAGGTGGGTGGGTGGGTAGGTGGGTGGGTAAGTGGGTAGGTGGGTGGGTAAGTGGGTAGGTGGGTGGGTAAGTGGGTAGGTGGGTGGGTAAGTGGGTAGGTGGGTGGGTAGGTGGGTGGGTGGGTGGGTGGGTGGGTGGGTGGGTGGGTGGGTAGGTGGGTGGGTGGGTGGGTGGGTAGGTGGGTAGGTGGGTGGGTGGGTAGGTGGGTGGGTGGGTAGGTGGGTGGGTGGGTAGGTGGGTGGGTGGGTAGGTGGGTGGGTGGGTAGGTGGGTGGGTGGGTAGGTGGGTGGGTAAGTGGGTAGGTGGGTGGGTGGGTAGGTGGGTGGGTGGGTAGGTGGGTGGGTGGGTAGGTGGGTGGGTGGGTAGGTGGGTGGGTAAGTGGGTAGGTGGGTGGGTAAGTGGGTAGGTGGGTGGGTAAGTGGGTAGGTGGGTGGGTAAGTGGGTAGGTGGGTGGGTAAGTGGGTAGGTGGGTGGGTAAGTGGGTAGGTGGGTGGGTAAGTAGGTAGGTGGGTGGGTAAGTGGGTAGGTGGGTGGGTAAGTGGGTAGGTGGGTGGGTAAGTGGGTAGGTGGGTGGGTAAGTGGGTAGGTGGGTGGGTAAGTGGGTAGGTGGGTGGGTAAGTGGGTAGGTGGGTGGGTAAGTGGGTAGGTGGGTGGATAGGTGGGTGGGTGGGTAGGTGGGTAGGTGGGTGCTAAACATATTTTCCAAGAACTCATCCATCTAACGAACAACCACAATGCAAACCTTGTGTTCCAACCACCCACCCCCATCCTTCCAATCAGACCACCACGCAATCACAGACCAACACAGATCACTGCAGCCCAACATAGCAACCACCACACCCACCATGGCAGCAAGGGCACGTGACTGAAGGAAGTTCCTCCTGAGCACCACCTGTTGCAGCCTCTCCAGTGAGTCGTGCAGGCCTGCATCGACGCCTTGCAAGTCGCCAAGGCTGTAGTTGGGCTGGTTGTGCAGTACTATGACGTTGCTTGCCTTATTATTGATTCTATTACTATTAGTATTGTTATCATTGATATTGTTATTGATATTGTTATTGTTTTTGTTTTTGTTGTTGTTTTTGTTGTTTTTGTTGTTGTTTTTGTTGTTTTTGTTGTTGTTGGTGAAGCTCTGGTTGATGTTGGTGTTGATGAGCCATTTGTAGAAGAAGGGACTGAGAGGCAGGTCAACCTGTGGTGGTGATGATGATGATTATGATAATGATGATGATTATGGTGATAATAATAATAAGGATAAAATGATGATGTGATGATGAGATGATGATAATGAAGATGATGATAATGAAGATGATGATAATGAAGATGATGGAAATGAAAATGATGGTAATGAAGATGATGAGAGGATGATGATGACGACGACGATGATGGCATGAGGAACAGACCAGTCTCGAGTCGACCAGTGACTTGGCCATGAACCTGCCCAGCAACTCAAACCTATCCAGCAACTCTCTGTTATCATCACCTCTGTTCTCATTATCATCATCACCACTCCCATCATCATCATCATCATCATCATCATCATTATCATTGTCAGTATTTTTGACCCTGGTATTTTTGTAGTAAGGTATAGGCTTTGGATAAAGATACGAAGAAGGCGGCAAAACATAAACATCATCATCAGCACCCCTATGCCGATCATTATCATCACCACCACTGCGATGATGATGATGAGGTTCACCAAGCCACATGTGGTGTTTGTAGAGCATCATGTGTTTGGAGAGGAGGCTATAGAACTCCAGGGTGGGTCCCAGACCAAAGCCCACCTGTGTGTGTGTGTGTTCATATCATTTCACATTAAAAAAAACACACACACACACACACACACACACACACACACACACACACACACACACACACACACACACACACACACACACACACACACACACACACACACACACACACACACACACACACACACACACACACACACACACACACACACACACACACACACACACACACACACACACACACACACACACACACACCTCATCGACGTATTTGATCTCGAGGATGGCACTGAGGCCAAGGACACTGCACAGAGTTGCCTCCGCCTCGTGCAGCAGTCTCCTGCGGTCGATCAGGCGCTGTGGTGCATGTGTGGGTGTTGTTGTGGCAGTGTTGGTGTCGTTGTGGCAGTGTTGTGGTTGTTGTGGCAGTGTTGTGGTTGTTGTGGAGGTGTTGTGGTTGTTGTGAAAGTGTTGTGGTTGTTGTGGAGGTGTTGTGGTTGTTGTGGAGGTGTTGTGGTTGTTGTGCAGATGTTGGTGTCGTTGTGGAGGTGTTGTGGTTGTTGTGGAGGTGTTGTTGTTGTTGTGGAAGTGTTGTGGTCGTTGTGGAGGTGTTGTGGTTGTTGTGGAGGTGTTGTGGTTGTTGTGGAGGTGTTGTGGTTGTTGTGGCAGTTGTGGTCGTTGTGGAGATGTTGTGGTTGTTGTGGAGGTATTGTGGTTGTGGTGCAGGTGTTGGTGTCGTTGTGGCAGTGTTGTGGTTGTTGTGGAGGTGTTGTGGTTGTTGTGGAGGTGTTGTGGTCGTTGTGGAGGTGTTGTGGTTGTTGTGGCAGTGTTGTGGTCGTTGTGGAGGTGTTGTGGTTGTTGTGGAGGTGTTGTGGTTGTTGTGGAGGTGTTGTGGTTGTTGTGGAGGTGTTGTGGTTGTTGTGGCAGTGTTGTGGTTGTTGTGAAGGTGTTGTGGTTGTTGTGGCAGTGTTGGTGTCGTTGTGGAGGTGTTTTGGTTGTTGTGGAGGTGTTGTGGTTGTTGTGGAGGTGTTGTGGTTGTTGTGGAGATGTTGTGGTTGTTGTGGAGGTGTTGTGGTTGTTGTGCAGGTGTTGGTGTCGTTGTGAAGGTGTTGTGGTTGTTGTGGAGGTGTTGTTGTTGTTGTGGAAGTGTTGTGGTCGTTGTGGAGGTGTTGTGGTTGTTGTGGAGGTGTTGTGGTTGTTGTGGAGGTGTTGTGGTTGTTGTGGCAGTTGTGGTCGTTGTGGAGGTGTTGTGGTTGTTGTGGAGGTGTTGTGGTTGTGGTGCAGGTGTTGGTGTCGTTGTGGCAGTGTTGTGGTTGTTGTGGAGGTGTTGTGGTTGTTGTGGAGGTGTTGTGGTCGTTGTGGAGGTGTTGTGGCAGTGTTGTGGTCGTTGTGGGGGTGTTGTGGTTGTTGTGGAGGTGTTGTGGTTGTTGTGGAGGTGTTGTGGTTGTTGTGGAGGTGTTGTGGTTGTTGTGGAGGTGTTGTGGTTGTTGTGGAGGTGTTGTGGTTGTTGTGGAGGTGTTGTGGTTGTTGTGGCAGTGTTGTGGTTGTTGTGGAGGTGTTGTGGTTGTTGTGGCAGTGTTGGTGTCGTTGTGGAGGTGTTGTGGTTGTTGTGGAGGTGTTGTGGTTGTTGTGGAGGTGTTGTGGTTGTTGTGGAGATGTTGTGGTTGTTGTGGAGGTGTTGTGGTTGTTGTGCAGGTGTTGGTGTCGTTGTGAAGGTGTTGTGGTTGTTGTGGAGGTGTTGTTGTTGTTGTGGAAGTGTTGTGGTCGTTGTGGAGGTGTTGTGGTTGTTGTGGAGGTGTTGTGGTTGTTGTGGAGGTGTTGTGGTTGTTGTGGCAGTTGTGGTCGTTGTGGAGGTGTTGTGGTTGTTGTGGAGGTGTTGTGGTTGTGGTGCAGGTGTTGGTGTCGTTGTGGCAGTGTTGTGGTTGTTGTGGAGGTGTTGTGGTTGTTGTGGAGGTGTTGTGGTCGTTGTGGAGGTGTTGTGGCAGTGTTGTGGTCGTTGTGGGGGTGTTGTGGTTGTTGTGGAGGTGTTGTGGTTGTTGTGGAGGTGTTGTGGTTGTTGTGGAGGTGTTGTGGTTGTTGTGGAGGTGTTGTGGTCGTTGTGGAGGTGTTGTGGTTGTTGTGGCAGTGTTGTGGTTGTTGTGGAGGTGTTGTGGTTGTTGTGACAGTGTTGTGGTTGTTGTGGAAGTGTTGTGGTTGTTGTGGAGGTGTTGTGGTTGTTGTGGAGGTGTTGTGGTCGTTGTGGAGGTGTTGTGGTTGTTGTGGCAGTGTTGTGGTTGTTGTGGAGGTGTTGTGGTTGTTGTGGCAGTGTTGGTGTCGTTGTGGAGGTGTTGTGGTTGTTGTGGAGGTGTTGTGGTTGTTGTGGAGGTGTTGTGGTTGTTGTGGAGATGTTGTGGTTGTTGTGGAGGTGTTGTGGTTGTTGTGCAGGTGTTGGTGTCGTTGTGGAGGTGTTGTGGTTGTTGTGGAGGTGTTGTGGTTGTTGTGGAGGTGTTGTGGTTGTTGTGGCAGTTGTGGTCGTTGTGGAGGTGTTGTGGTTGTTGTGGAGGTGTTGTGGTTGTGGTGCAGGTGTTGGTGTCGTTGTGGCAGTGTTGTGGTTGTTGTGGAGGTGTTGTGGTTGTTGTGGAGGTGTTGTGGTCGTTGTGGAGGTGTTGTGGCAGTGTTGTGGTCGTTGTGGAGGTGTTGTGGTTGTTGTGGAGGTGTTGTGGTTGTTGTGGAGGTGTTGTGGTTGTTGTGGAGGTGTTGTGGTTGTTGTGAAGATTTTTGTGGAAATGTGGTTGTGGTGATAGTTGTAGTTGTTTTACAAATGAATGTGTTTCAAGTGTTGTGGTTCGAATGATGGTGGTGGTTGTTGTGGAAGTGTTGTAGTTGTCGTGGAATGTTGTAGTTGTTGTGGAAGTGTTGTAGTTGTTGTGGAAGTGTTGTAGTTGTCGTGGAATGTTGTGGTTGTTGTGGAATGTTGTGGTGGCAAAAAAGGTAGTTTATATGATTGTTGTGAGAAAAGGTTGTAGCGATGTGATTTTTTCTGGGTTTTGAATGTTAGAACCATCGCTGAATTACGAACGAAATCACCACCCAACCACCATTCAACACTCCCACATCACCACCCAACCACCATTCAACACTCCCACATCACCACCAACCACCATTCAACACTCCCACATCACCACCCAACCACCATTCAACACTCCCACATCACCACCAACCACCATTCAACACTCCCACATCACCACCCAACCATATTCAACACTCCCACATCACCACCCAACCACCATTCAACACTCCCACATCACCACCAACCACCATTCAACACTCCCACATCACCACCCAACCACCATTCAACACTCCCACATCACCACCAACCACCATTCAACACTCCCACATCACCACCCAACCACCATTCAACACTCCCACATCACCACCAACCACCATTCAACACTCCCACATCACCACCCAACCACCATTCAACACTCCCACATCACCACCCAACCACCATTCAACACTCCCACATCACCACCCAACCATATTCAACACTCCCACATCACCACCCAACCACCATTCAACACTCCCACATCACCACCCAACCACCATTCAACACTCCCACACCACCACCCAACCACCATTCAACACTCCCACATCACCACCCAACCACCATTCAACACTCCCACATCACCACCCAACCACCATTCAACACTCCCACATCACCACCAACCACCATTCAACACTCCCACATCACCACCCAACCACCATTCAACACTCCCACATCACCACCAACCACCATTCAACACTCCCACATCACCACCCAACCACCATTCAACACTCCCACATCACCACCCAACCACCATTCAACACTCCCACATCACCACCCAACCACCATTCAACACTCCCACATCACCACCAACCACCATTCAACACTCCCACATCACCACCCAACCACCATTCAACACTCCCACATCACCACCAACCACCATTCAACACTCCCACATCACCACCCAACCACCATTCAACACTCCCACATCACCACCCAACCACCATTCAACACTCCCACATCACCACCCAACCACCATTCAACACTCCCACATCACCACCCAACCACCATTCAACACTCCCACATCACCACCAACCACCATTCAACACTCCCACATCACCACCCAACCACCATTCAACACTCCCACATCACCACCAACCACCATTCAACACTCCCACATCAACACCAACCACCATTCAACACTCCCACATCACCACCCAACCACCATTCAACACTCCCACATCACCACCAACCACCATTCAACACTCCCACATCACCACCAACCACCATTCAACACTCCCACATCACCACCCAACCACCATTCAACACTCCCACATCACCACCAACCACCATTCAACACTCCCACATCACCACCCAACCACCATTCAACACTCCCACATCACCACCCAAAGACCATTCAACACTCCCACATCACCACAAAACTCCCACCATAGCATCCCACAAACAACACAAACAACAACACAAACAACACAAACACCAACACAAACATCAACACAAACACCAACACAAACACCAACACAAACACCAACACAAACACCAACACAAACACAAACACCAACACAAACACCAACACAAACACCAACACAAACACCAACACAAACACCAACACAAACACCAACACAAACACCAACACAAACACCAACACAAACACCAACACAAACACCAACACAAACACCAACACCAACACAAACACAAACACCAACACAAACACCAACACAAACACAAACACAAACACCAACACAAACACCAACCTTGGTCTTCTCCAGCTTGCACCTCACTCTGGAGATGACGTTGCCAGAGTTGTCGACGTTGATTGGAAGGGTGTTTTGGCGGGAACGGTGTGAAGAGGAAGAGGATGACGATTCTTGGTTGTACAACTCACTGTGGTTATGATAATGATCATATTTGTGCATTAGATTAGTTCTAAAAAATCATGATAGAGCTGAACAACACCTCAGCGTGTGATAGCAGTTAGAAAAATCAATAAAAAAGAAAAGACTACAGGTGGAAAAGGGCGGCGATGATGACGGAGGCTAATTAACCTGTACTTGAAGATGGCGCGTTCCTTGGAGAGGCAGGTGAGCGAGAAGAGGAGGTGGCGAGTGTGGAAGGGCAAGAGAAAGGTGCTGTGCAGGTGAGGTGCTGTTGTTTGTCCATCCAACCATCTACTCATCCATTCACTTTTCAATTCATCTTAATTTCCCTTTCTACAAATAGAACAAGTCTCAATGACATTCAGCCAACAAGCAAGCCTCAAACCGCTCACATGCGCATACGGAATCAATAACCACCCATGCACCACCCACCCATGCACCACCCACCCATGCACCACTCACCCATGCACCACCCACCCATGCACCACCCACTCATGCACCACCCACCCATGCACCACCCACTCATGCACCACCCACCCATGTACCACCCACTCATGCACCACCCACCCATGCACCACCCACTCATGCACCACCCACTCATCCACCACCCACCCATGCACCACTCACCCATGCACCACCCACCCATGCACCACCCACTCATGCACCACCCACTCATGCACCACCCACTCATGCACCACCCACCCATGCACCACCCACTCATGAACCACCCACTCATCCACCACTCACCCATGCACCACTCACCCATGCACCACCCACCCATGCACCACCCACCCATCCACCACCCACCCATGCACCACTCACCCATGCACCACCCACCCATGCACCACTCACCCATGCACCACCCACCCATGCACCACCCACTCATGCACCACCCACCCATCCACCACCCACCCATGCCCTCCTCACCCATGCACCACCCACTCATCTACCACCTACCCACCACCACCACTACCCATACACTCACTCACCCAACAGCAACATCCACCACTAATTTAACCACCACCACCCTCACCACAACATCACCACCACCCACCACCAACACAAGGACCCCTCACCACCACCACCAGCACCATCCACCACTCACCACTACAACCACCACTACTAACAACAATCACCCACCTACAATCCCCCACCATCATCACCCACATACCACCACCCACCACAACGACCACTATCATCACCCACAACCACCACCCACCACAACGACCACTACCAGCACCACCCACCACAACGACCACTACCAGCACCACCCACCACAACGACCACTACCAGCACCACCCACCACAACGACTACTACCAGCACCACCCACCACAACGACTACTACCAGCACCACCCACCACAACGACCACTACCAGCACCACCCACCACAACGACCACTACCAGCACCACCCACCACAACGACCACTACCAGCACCACCCACCACAACGACCACTACCAGCACCACCCACCACAACGACCACTACCAGCACCACCCACCACAACGACTACTACCAGCACCACCCACCGACCAGTAGACAGGCAGCAGGGTAAGCCAGGATGGCAAGCAGCCTGAGAGGAGCACTAGCACCTCGTTCAGCTGCTTCAGTGTCTTGCTGTGGTGGTGGTGGTGGTGGTCGTTGTTGTTGTTGTGGTAGGAATAGTCGTGGTAGGTGTGGAAAAATGTGGTGGTGGTGGTGGTCGTTGTTGTTGTGGTAGGAATAGTCATGGTAGGTGTGGAAGAGTGTGGTGGTTGTGGTGGTGGTCGTCGTTGTTGTTGTGGTAGGAATAGTCGTGGTAGGTGTGGAAGGGTGTGGTGGTTGTGGTAGTGGTCGTTGTGGTAGTGGTGGTGGTTGTGGTAGTGGTGGTGGTAGTGGTTGATGTTTTTTTGGTTGTTAGTGGTGTGATGGGGGGTAGTTGTGGTAGCTTTAAGTGGTTGTAGAAGTGATGGTGGTGATATTATTAGGGTGATGGTACTGATACTAATGGTGGTGGTAATTGTAGTTGGGGTAGTTGTGGTTGTGGTGGTGGTAATTGTAGTGGGGGTAGTTGTGGTTGTGGTGGTAGTAATTGTAGTGGGGGTAGTTGTGGTGGTGGTGGTGGTAATTGTAGTGGGGGTAGTTGTGGTTGTGGTGGTGGTAATTGTAGTGGGGGTAGTTGTGGTTGTGGTGGTGGTAATTGTGGTTGTGGTTGTGGTAATTGTAGTGGTGGTAGTTGTGGTTGTGGTGGTGATAATTGTAGTGGGGGTAGTTGTGGTTGCGGTGGTGGTAATTGTGGTTGTGGTTGTGGTAATTGTAGTGGTGGTAGTTGTGGTTGTGGTGGTGGTAATTGTAGTGGGGGTAGTTGTGGTTGTGGTGGTGGTAATTGTAGTGGGGGTAGTTGTGGTTGTGGTGGTGGTAATTGTAGTGGGGGTAGTTGTGGTTGTGGTGGTGGTAATTGTAAAGGGGTAGTTGTGGTTGTGGTGGTGGTAATTGTAAGGGGGTAGTTGTGGTTGTGGTGGTGGTAATGGTAGTGGGGGTAGTTGTGGTTGTGGTGGTGGTAATTGTAGTGGGGGTAGTTGTGGTTGTGGTGGTGGTAATTGTAGTGGGGGTAGTTGTGGTTGTGGTGGTGGTAATTGTAGTGGTGGTAGTTGTGGTTGTGGTGGTGGTAATTGTAGTGGGGGTTGTTGTGGTTGTGGTGGTGGTAACTGTAGTGGGGGTAGTTGTGGTTGTGGTGGTGGTAATTGTAGTGGGGGTAGTTGTGGTTGTGGTGGTGGTAATTGTAGTAGGGGTAGTTGTAGTTGTGGTGGTGGTAATTGTAGTGGGGGTAGTTGTGGTTGTGGTGGTGGTAATTGTAGTGGGGGTAGTTGTAGTTGTGGTGGTGGTAATTGTAGTGGGGGTAGTTGTGGTTGTGGTGGTGGTAATTGTAGTGGGGGTAGTTGTGGTTGTGGTGGTGGTAATTGTAGTGGGTGTAGTTGTAGTTGTGGTGGTGGTAATTGTAGTGGGGGTAGTTGTGGTTGTGGTGGTGGTAAT
>OX030967.1:1917180-1937180 GCA_943735955.1 Piscicola geometra | reverse complement strand
GTTGTATCTGTGTTGGTACATGTGTTTGTTATTGTTGTCGTTGTTGTTGTTGTTGTCGTTGTTGTTGTTGTCGTTGTTGTTGCAGTAGAGTCGGAAGAGATGGAAGTGTCTCAGAGAGATCTTAGGCTGGTAGTTGTTGTTTGTAGTGTTGCTGTTGTTTTTGCTGTTGTTGCCATCATTACTGTGATCAACTTGTTGTTGATGATGATGATGTTGTAGAAGTTGCTGGTGATGATGATGATGAGCTTTGTAGATGGTCAAGGCAGTCTTCTTCTTGTGTATGACGATCGGAGTGGTTTGTGTGGTGTCGCGGTTGTGGTCGACAGCTGTGGTGGTTGCAGTAGTGGCTGTGGTGGCAGCTATGGTTGATGTGATTCCTAGCGTTGTCATTGGTGTCGTAGCAGTGGTTGGGACAGGAATGAACGTCGTTTTTGTTGTTGATGAGTTAATTGATGGTGTAGATGTTGTGTCTGATGAGGTTGGTGTGGTGTTGTGGAGTGGCGTACTTGTTTGGGTGGTCAGATCGGAAGTTGTTTGAGATATTTGAGTGATAGTTCTTGCTGCTGATGATGCAGTTAATGCTGATGATGATGATTTTGTCCTTGTTGATGTTGATGATGATGATGATGATGATGGTGTTGATGATGATGATGATGATGATGATGATGATGGTGTTGCAGGTGCTGATGATGATGATGGTGTTGCTGATATGGCTTTGTAAACTCTAATTGAAGAAAGAAGGGAAGTTTGAGAAGACAAGGATGATGATGATGATTGTTGTTGTGGCAATGATGATGATGATGATGGTGCTAATGGTGATACCGATAGAGGTGATGAAGGGGGTGGTGCTGATGATGATAATGATGAGGGTGATGATGGTGGTGGTGCTGCTGATGATGATTGTGCATTGATGGTGGGTTTTGATGACGATGAGGATGACGACAGCGTCCTAACTGACGACTCTGTAAACACTGGCTTGAAGCTGAAGTGGATGATGTGATGTGAATTACCATAAATTATAAAAGTTTTCAAGCAATTTAAAATTGTTTTAGACAAAATATCGAAAATTTTGGTATTATAAAGTATTATTTGAAAAATGCAAAACTTTTATGAATGAAAAATATTGGAAACATTGGTTAAGAGAATAAACATAATATTTCATTAATGATGGTAAATTAATAAATAATAATATTATAAATAATAATATTATAAATAATAATATTATAAATAATAATATTATAAATAATAATATTATAAATAATAATAATATTATTATTATTATTATTATGATAATAATAATATTATGATTATTATTATGATAATAATAATATTATTATTATGGCGGCTGTGGCCTGACCAAATGACGTGTTCGCTGTTGCAGATCCACTCCTCAAAGGCAATCAGTTCATTCGTGTCGTTGTAGTTGACGCTGTTGTTGTAGTTGACGCTGTTGTTGTAGTTGAAGTTGTTGTTGGAGTTGTCGCTGTTACTGTTGCAGTTGTTGCAGAAGGTGTTGTAGTTGCCATAGTGACTGATTGCTTGGTACAAAACCATTCCTGTCACGGAAGAGGAATGAAGATCCGAGTTTAATTTTTAAAAGCCATGACCCACAAAACCCTTCCTCCCTCTAAAAACCCCCATAACCCCTAACATACCCCCTCTCACTCACCCCCCCATAACCCTTATAACCCCCCTCACCCTCACCCCTTCAAACACCCCATGACCCCCCTCACCCTCACCCCTTCATACACCCCATGACCCCCCCCCTCCAAGCACCTGGAGGGATGAGATGGTCGTTGAGGAAGAACTGGAAGGAGAAGAGTTTGAGCGGCCTGGAGGCGGGCGTCCTGGGCGTGGTGGTCACGTGCTGGCTCCTGAGGCTCTTGCTGCTGCCCACGCTGTCGCTGCGGTTGCTGTTGTTGCGTTTCTTGTTGCCTGTGTTGTTGTAGTGGTTGATGATATTGTTGTAGTGGTTGATGATATTGTTGTAGTGGTTGATGATATTGTTGTAGTGGTTGATGATATTGTTGTTGTGGTTGATGATATTGTTGTAGTGGTTGATGATATTGTTGTAGTGGTTGATGATATTGTTGTAGTGGTTGATGATATTGTTGTTGTGGTTGATGATATTGTTGTAGTGGTTGATGATATTGTTGTAGTGGTTGATGATATTGTTGTAGTGGTTGATGATATTGTTGTAGTGGTTGATGATATTGTTGTAGTGGTTGATGATATTGTTGTAGTGGTTGATGATATTGTTGTTGTGGTTGATGATATTGTTGTTGTGGTTGATGATATTGTTGTTGTGGTTGATGATATTGTTGTTGTGGTTGATGATATTGTTGTAGTGGTTGATGATATTGTTGTTGTGGTTGATGATATTGTTGTAGTGGTTGATGATATTGTTGTATTGGTTGATGATATTGTTGTAGTGGTTGATGATATTGTTGTAGTGGTTGATGATATTGTTGTAGTGGTTGATGATATTGTTGTAGTGGTTGATGATATTGTTGTAGTGGTTGATGATATTGTTGTTGTGGTTGATGATATTGTTGTTGTGGTTGATGATATTGTTGTTGTGGTTGATGATATTGTTGTTGTGGTTGATGATATGGTTGTTGTGGTTGATGATATTGTTGTAGTGGTTGATAGGTTTGTGGAGAATGGTGTTGTTTTTGATTGCGTTGTGGTTGATGCTGTTGTAATGAATGGTGTTTCAGGTTTGGTTGTTTTGATGTAGACTGGGTTATGGTGGCTGTTGTTGTTGCAGATGGTTTTTTTATGTTAATAGAGTGATTAATAGTCTCAAATAGAGTGATTAATAGTCTCAAATAGAGTGATTAATAGTCTCAAATAGAGTGATTAATAGTCTCAAATAGAGTGATTAATAGTCTCAAATAGAGTGATTAATAGTCTCAAATAGAGTGATTAATAGTCTCAAATAGAGTGATTAATAGTCTCAAATAGAGTGATTAATAGTCTCAAACAGAGTGATTAATAGTCTCAAATAGAGTGATTAATAGTCTCAAACAGAGTGATTAATAGTCTCAAATAGAGTGATTAATAGTCTCAAATAGAGTGATTAATAGTCTCAAACAGAGTGATTAATAGTCTCAAATAGAGTGATTAATAGTCTCAAATAGAGTGATTAATAGTCTCAAATAGAGTGATTAATAGTCTCAAACAGAGTGATTAATAGTCTCAAATAGAGTGATTAATAGTCTCAAACAGAGTGATTAATAGTCTCAAATAGAGTGATTAATAGTCTCAAATAGAGTGATTAATAGTCTCAAACAGAGTGATTAATAGTCTCAAATAGAGTGATTAATAGTCTCAAATAGAGTGATTAATAGTCTCAAATAGAGTGATTAATAGTCTCAAACAGAGTGATTAATAGTCTCAAATAGAGTGATTAATAGTCTCAAACAGAGTGATTAATAGTCTCAAACAGAGTGATTAATAGTCTCAAATAGAGTGATTAATAGTCTCAAATAGAGTGATTAATAGTCTCAAACAGAGTGATTAATAGTCTCAAATAGAGTGATTAATAGTCTCAAACAGAGTGATTAATAGTCTCAAATAGAGTGATTAATAGTCTCAAATAGAGTGATTAATAGTCTCAAACAGAGTGATTAATAGTCTCAAATAGAGTGATTAATAGTCTCAAATAGAGTGATTAATAGTCTCAAATAGAGTGATTAATAGTCTCAAACAGAGTGATTAATAGTCTCAAATAGAGTGATTAATAGTCTCAAACAGAGTGATTAATAGTCTCAAATAGAGTGATTAATAGTCTCAAATAGAGTGATTAATAGTCTCAAATAGAGTGATTAATAGTCTCAAATAGAGTGATTAATAGTCTCAAATAGAGTGATTAATAGTCTCAAATAGAGTGATTAATAGTCTCAAACAGAGTGATTAATAGTCTCAAATAGAGTGATTAATAGTCTCAAACAGAGTGATTAATAGTCTCAAATAGAGTGATTAATAGTCTCAAATAGAGTGATTAATAGTCTCAAACAGAGTGATTAATAGTCTCAAATAGAGTGATTAATAGTCTCAAATAGAGTGATTAATAGTCTCAAATAGAGTGATTAATAGTCTCAAACAGAGTGATTAATAGTCTCAAATAGAGTGATTAATAGTCTCAAACAGAGTGATTAATAGTCTCAAACAGAGTGATTAATAGTCTCAAATAGAGTGATTAATAGTCTCAAATAGAGTGATTAATAGTCTCAAACAGAGTGATTAATAGTCTCAAATAGAGTGATTAATAGTCTCAAACAGAGTGATTAATAGTCTCAAATAGAGTGATTAATAGTCTCAAATAGAGTGATTAATAGTCTCAAACAGAGTGATTAATAGTCTCAAATAGAGTGATTAATAGTCTCAAATAGAGTGATTAATAGTCTCAAATAGAGTGATTAATAGTCTCAAACAGAGTGATTAATAGTCTCAAATAGAGTGATTAATAGTCTCAAACAGAGTGATTAATAGTCTCAAATAGAGTGATTAATAGTCTCAAATAGAGTGATTAATAGTCTCAAACAGAGTGATTAATAGTCTCAAATAGAGTGATTAATAGTCTCAAACAGAGTGATTAATAGTCTCAAATAGAGTGATTAATAGTCTCAAATAGAGTGATTAATAGTCTCAAATAGAGTGATTAATAGTCTCAAATAGAGTGATTAATAGTCTCAAATAGAGTGATTAATAGTCTCAAATAGAGTGATTAATAGTCTCAAACAGAGTGATTAATAGTCTCAAATAGAGTGATTAATAGTCTCAAATAGAGTGATTAATAGTCTCAAATAGAGTGATTAATAGTCTCAAATAGAGTGATTAATAGTCTCAAATAGAGTGATTAATAGTCTCAAACAGAGTGATTAATAGTCTCAAATAGAGTGATTAATAGTCTCAAATAGAGTGATTAATAGTCTCAAACAGAGTGATTAATAGTCTCAAATAGAGTGATTAATAGTCTCAAATAGAGTGATTAATAGTCTCAAATAGAGTGATTAATAGTCTCAAATAGAGTGATTAATAGTCTCAAATAGAGTGATTAATAGTCTCAAATAGAGTGATTAATAGTCTCAAATAGAGTGATTAATAGTCTCAAATAGAGTGATTAATAGTCTCAAACAGAGTGATTAATAGTCTCAAATAGAGTGATTAATAGTCTCAAATAGAGTGATTAATAGTCCCAAATAGAGTGATTAATAGTCTCAAATAGAGTGATTAATAGTCTCAAATAGAGTGATTAATAGTCTCAAATAGAGTGATTAATAGTCTCAAATAGAGTGATTAATAGTCTCAAATAGAGTGATTAATAGTCTCAAACAGAGTGATTAATAGTCTCAAATAGAGTGATTAATAGTCTCAAATAGAGTGATTAATAGTCTCAAATAGAGTGATTAATAGTCTCAAATAGAGTGATTAATAGTCTCAAATAGAGTGATTAATAGTCTCAAATAGAGTGATTAATAGTCTCAAATAGAGTGATTAATAGTCTCAAATAGAGTGATTAATAGTCTCAAATAGAGTGATTAATAGTCTCAAATAGAGTGATTAATAGTCTCAAATAGAGTGATTAATAGTCTCAAATAGAGTGATTAATAGTCTCAAATAGAGTGATTAATAGTCTCAAATAGAGTGATTAATAGTCTCAAATAGAGTGATTAATAGTCTCAAATAGAGTGATTAATAGTCTCAAATAGAGTGATTAATAGTCTCAAATAGAGTGATTAATAGTCTTAAATAGAGTGATTAATAGTCTCAAATAGAGTGATTAATAGTCTCAAATAGAGTGATTAATAGTCTCAAATAGAGTGATTAATAGTCTCAAACAGAGTGATTAATAGTCTCAAATAGAGTGATTAATAGTCCCAAATAGAGTGATTAATAGTCTCAAATAGAGTGATTAATAGTCCCAAATAGAGTGATTAATAGTCTCAAATAGAGTGATTAATAGTCTCAAACAGAGTGATTAATAGTCTCAAATAGAGTGATTAATAGTCTCAAATAGAGTGATTAATAGTCTCAAATAGAGTGATTAATAGTCTCAAATAGAGTGATTAATAGTCTCAAATAGAGTGATTAACCCATTAACGCATACTGTCCTTTTTTAAGGACAGCAATAAAAAGTTTTTTTTATAATAGTTATCTTGATTATATTTATTATCTTTGCAACTAATCCTGTTCTATATAAACTGAAGTCTTTGTTTAAAAAAATTTTGGTGATTTGAAATTGATAGATTGTTTCGATATTCTGATTTTTCGAGGCGATAACTAAATTTTTTGTGTTTTTGTCATGGCTCATGAAAAAAAATTATTTATAATTTTATTTAATGTCTACCATTCATAATTTATAACATTATTTTATTGTTATTCATTCTTATATCTTATTTTAAAATAAATTTCATTTTACATGTAATATTATTTCCAAAAACTGTGTTTTATTGAGTGTCCTTTTTTAAGGACGCTATGCAGTAATACTGATGGTAAAAACAATTATTTTCAGATTCGCTCTTCATGAAGTCATTAGTATTTTGGAAGATGACAATGATTTCTTTTCAGCAGATATAGACATTATTCCTCCTACTGACCCAAACTGCTCTGATGAGGATAGTGGACCCGAAGATGGTGAAGGTACCCTAGATAATTTATCAAGAAACCAGCTAAATGCAGAAGCAGAAATAGTAATTTCCAAAATTGGGGAAGAGAAAACCACTATAAGTAGAGAAGAAACTGCTGTAAAAAGGCCAGCTAAAAAAAAGTAAAATTGATCGGAGATGGACCAAAAAAGACATTACTACTGGATTATTGGCAGATAATAGTTCAGAGAACAAACCAAATTTAGAAAACATGTCTCCTCTCACATTGGTTAATTTATTTTTGGATGTACCAGTCATCAAGCTAATAACAGACATGTCAAATTTATATGACAGCCAAAAACTAAAACAGCTGAATGCTACTGAAAATGAATATAGAGTGGTGCTGGCTTTACTCATGCTTTCAGGTTATGTTCCTTTGGCCAACCGCAGGATGTACTGGGAACAGAGCGACGATGTACACAATCTAGCTGTAAGACTGTCAACAGATTTGAAGAGTTATTAAGATATTTGCATTGCAATGACAACGAGAAAATTAATAAGTTAGACAAGATGGCCAAAGTGCGTCCATTATTTGATGCTATGAATGAAAGATTTCTCAAATTTTGGCCCAAAGAATGTCATTTGGCGATTGATGAATCAATGGTTCCATATTATGGAAGGCATTCATCAAAACAGTTTATCAGAGGAAAACCCATAAGGTTTGGATATAAAGTTTGGTGCCTAAATAATAGGCTTGGGTATTTGGTAAACTGTTACCCGTATCAAGGAGCCTCGGAAGAGTTCAATAGCGAATTAGGACTTGGTGGATCAGTGGTATCTAAACTAATAAAATGCTTACCAAAAGACACTCCATGTTATACTGAAATATTTATAATTTTTTCATATGGTTTCAAACAGATCAAAAAAGAAAAAAAAGAATCCATGAATTTAGCTAAAAGCGTGTTGCAGATGTCCGATACGATGGAAAAGATCATTTTATTGGTAAAATTGAAGATGGCCAAAAAATAATGCAAGCAATGTGGAAAGAAAGTGGAAAAGAAATGCCTTGAATGTAATGTAGCTTTACATTTGGAGTGCTTCAGCATCTACCATGAATCGTGATTACCGTCAGTAGCAATGCATAGTGTCCTTTTTAAAGGACATTTTTTATTTTCATTATAACTTTTTTTGTATAAAATATTTCAGACTAATTTTTTGATTTTATTTTTTAGAATCAGTTTTTCAATAAAATGTAAAAAAATTAATTAATTCCTTTGAGTCATGCGTTAATGGGTTAATAGTCCCAAATAGAGTGATTAATAGTCTCAAATAGAGTGATTAATAGTCTCAAATAGAGTGATTAATAGTCTCAAACAGAGTGATTAATAGTCTCAAATAGAGTGATTAATAGTCTCAAATAGAGTGATTAATAGTCTCAAATAGAGTGATTAATAGTCTCAAATAGAGTGATTAATAGTCTCAAATAGAGTGATTAATAGTCTCAAATAGAGTGATTAATAGTCTCAAATAGAGTGATTAATAGTCTCAAATAGAGTGATTAATAGTCTCAAATAGAGTGATTAATAGTCTCAAATAGAGTGATTAATAGTCTCAAATAGAGTGATTAATAGTCTCAAATAGAGTGATTAATAGTCTCAAATAGAGTGATTAATAGTCTTAAATAGAGTGATTAATAGTCTCAAATAGAGTGATTAATAGTCTCAAATAGAGTGATTAATAGTCTCAAATAGAGTGATTAATAGTCCCAAATAGAGTGATTAATAGTCTCAAATAGAGTGATTAATAGTCTCAAATAGAGTGATTAATAGTCTCAAATAGAGTGATTAATAGTCTCAAATAGAGTGATTAATAGTCTCAAATAGAGTGATTAATAGTCTCAAATAGAGTGATTAATAGTCTCAAATAGAGTGATTAATAGTCTCAAATAGAGTGATTAATAGTCTCAAATAGAGTGATTAATAGTCTCAAATAGAGTGATTAATAGTCTCAAATAGAGTGATTAATAGTCTCAAACAGAGTGATTAATAGTCTCAAATAGAGTGATTAATAGTCTCAAACAGAGTGATTAATAGTCTCAAACAGAGTGATTAATAGTCTCAAATAGAGTGATTAATAGTCTCAAATAGAGTGATTAATAGTCTCAAACAGAGTGATTAATAGTCTCAAATAGAGTGATTAATAGTCTCAAACAGAGTGATTAATAGTCTCAAATAGAGTGATTAATAGTCTCAAATAGAGTGATTAATAGTCTCAAACAGAGTGATTAATAGTCTCAAATAGAGTGATTAATAGTCTCAAATAGAGTGATTAATAGTCTCAAATAGAGTGATTAATAGTCTCAAACAGAGTGATTAATAGTCTCAAATAGAGTGATTAATAGTCTCAAACAGAGTGATTAATAGTCTCAAATAGAGTGATTAATAGTCTCAAATAGAGTGATTAATAGTCTCAAACAGAGTGATTAATAGTCTCAAATAGAGTGATTAATAGTCTCAAACAGAGTGATTAATAGTCTCAAATAGAGTGATTAATAGTCTCAAATAGAGTGATTAATAGTCTCAAATAGAGTGATTAATAGTCTCAAATAGAGTGATTAATAGTCTCAAATAGAGTGATTAATAGTCTCAAATAGAGTGATTAATAGTCTCAAACAGAGTGATTAATAGTCTCAAATAGAGTGATTAATAGTCTCAAATAGAGTGATTAATAGTCTCAAATAGAGTGATTAATAGTCTCAAATAGAGTGATTAATAGTCTCAAATAGAGTGATTAATAGTCTCAAACAGAGTGATTAATAGTCTCAAATAGAGTGATTAATAGTCTCAAATAGAGTGATTAATAGTCTCAAATAGAGTGATTAATAGTCTCAAACAGAGTGATTAATAGTCTCAAATAGAGTGATTAATAGTCTCAAACAGAGTGATTAATAGTCTCAAATAGAGTGATTAATAGTCTCAAATAGAGTGATTAATAGTCTCAAATAGAGTGATTAATAGTCTCAAATAGAGTGATTAATAGTCTCAAATAGAGTGATTAATAGTCTCAAATAGAGTGATTAATAGTCTCAAATAGAGTGATTAATAGTCTCAAATAGAGTGATTAATAGTCTCAAATAGAGTGATTAATAGTCTCAAATAGAGTGATTAATAGTCTCAAATAGAGTGATTAATAGTCTCAAATAGAGTGATTAATAGTCCCAAATAGAGTGATTAATAGTCTCAAATAGAGTGATTAATAGTCTCAAATAGAGTGATTAATAGTCTCAAATAGAGTGATTAATAGTCTCAAATAGAGTGATTAATAGTCTCAAATAGAGTGATTAATAGTCTCAAATAGAGTGATTAATAGTCTCAAATAGAGTGATTAATAGTCTCAAATAGAGTGATTAATAGTCTCAAATAGAGTGATTAATAGTCTCAAATAGAGTGATTAATAGTCTCAAATAGAGTGATTAATAGTCTCAAACAGAGTGATTAATAGTCTCAAATAGAGTGATTAATAGTCCCAAATAGAGTGATTAATAGTCTCAAATAGAGTGATTAATAGTCCCAAATAGAGTGATTAATAGTCTCAAATAGAGTGATTAATAGTCTCAAACAGAGTGATTAATAGTCTCAAATAGAGTGATTAATAGTCTCAAATAGAGTGATTAATAGTCTCAAATAGAGTGATTAATAGTCTCAAATAGAGTGATTAATAGTCTCAAATAGAGTGATTAACCCATTAACGCATACTGTCCTTTTTTAAGGACAGCAATAAAAAGTTTTTTTTATAATAGTTATCTTGATTATATTTATTATCTTTGCAACTAATCCTGTTCTATATAAACTGAAGTCTTTGTTTAAAAAAATTTTGGTGATTTGAAATTGATAGATTGTTTCGATATTCTGATTTTTCGAGGCGATAACTAAATTTTTTGTGTTTTTGTCATGGCTCATGAAAAAAAATTATTTATAATTTTATTTAATGTCTACCATTCATAATTTATAACATTATTTTATTGTTATTCATTCTTATATCTTATTTTAAAATAAATTTCATTTTACATGTAATATTATTTCCAAAAACTGTGTTTTATTGAGTGTCCTTTTTTAAGGACGCTATGCAGTAATACTGATGGTAAAAACAATTATTTTCAGATTCGCTCTTCATGAAGTCATTAGTATTTTGGAAGATGACAATGATTTCTTTTCAGCAGATATAGACATTATTCCTCCTACTGACCCAAACTGCTCTGATGAGGATAGTGGACCCGAAGATGGTGAAGGTACCCTAGATAATTTATCAAGAAACCAGCTAAATGCAGAAGCAGAAATAGTAATTTCCAAAATTGGGGAAGAGAAAACCACTATAAGTAGAGAAGAAACTGCTGTAAAAAGGCCAGCTAAAAAAAAGTAAAATTGATCGGAGATGGACCAAAAAAGACATTACTACTGGATTATTGGCAGATAATAGTTCAGAGAACAAACCAAATTTAGAAAACATGTCTCCTCTCACATTGGTTAATTTATTTTTGGATGTACCAGTCATCAAGCTAATAACAGACATGTCAAATTTATATGACAGCCAAAAACTAAAACAGCTGAATGCTACTGAAAATGAATATAGAGTGGTGCTGGCTTTACTCATGCTTTCAGGTTATGTTCCTTTGGCCAACCGCAGGATGTACTGGGAACAGAGCGACGATGTACACAATCTAGCTGTAAGACTGTCAACAGATTTGAAGAGTTATTAAGATATTTGCATTGCAATGACAACGAGAAAATTAATAAGTTAGACAAGATGGCCAAAGTGCGTCCATTATTTGATGCTATGAATGAAAGATTTCTCAAATTTTGGCCCAAAGAATGTCATTTGGCGATTGATGAATCAATGGTTCCATATTATGGAAGGCATTCATCAAAACAGTTTATCAGAGGAAAACCCATAAGGTTTGGATATAAAGTTTGGTGCCTAAATAATAGGCTTGGGTATTTGGTAAACTGTTACCCGTATCAAGGAGCCTCGGAAGAGTTCAATAGCGAATTAGGACTTGGTGGATCAGTGGTATCTAAACTAATAAAATGCTTACCAAAAGACACTCCATGTTATACTGAAATATTTATAATTTTTTCATATGGTTTCAAACAGATCAAAAAAGAAAAAAAAGAATCCATGAATTTAGCTAAAAGCGTGTTGCAGATGTCCGATACGATGGAAAAGATCATTTTATTGGTAAAATTGAAGATGGCCAAAAAATAATGCAAGCAATGTGGAAAGAAAGTGGAAAAGAAATGCCTTGAATGTAATGTAGCTTTACATTTGGAGTGCTTCAGCATCTACCATGAATCGTGATTACCGTCAGTAGCAATGCATAGTGTCCTTTTTAAAGGACATTTTTTATTTTCATTATAACTTTTTTTGTATAAAATATTTCAGACTAATTTTTTGATTTTATTTTTTAAAATCAGTTTTTCAATAAAATGTAAAAAAATTAATTAATTCCTTTGAGTCATGCGTTAATGGGTTAATAGTCCCAAATAGAGTGATTAATAGTCTCAAATAGAGTGATTAATAGTCTCAAATAGAGTGATTAATAGTCTCAAACAGAGTGATTAATAGTCTCAAATAGAGTGATTAATAGTCTCAAATAGAGTGATTAATAGTCTCAAATAGAGTGATTAATAGTCTCAAATAGAGTGATTAATAGTCTCAAATAGAGTGATTAATAGTCTCAAATAGAGTGATTAATAGTCTCAAATAGAGTGATTAATAGTCTCAAATAGAGTGATTAATAGTCTCAAATAGAGTGATTAATAGTCTCAAATAGAGTGATTAATAGTCTCAAATAGAGTGATTAATAGTCTCAAATAGAGTGATTAATAGTCTCAAATAGAGTGATTAATAGTCTCAAATAGAGTGATTAATAGTCCCAAATAGAGTGATTAATAGTCTCAAATAGAGTGATTAATAGTCTCAAATAGAGTGATTAATAGTCTCAAATAGAGTGATTAATAGTCTCAAATAGAGTGATTAATAGTCCCAAATAGAGTGATTAATAGTCTCAAATAGAGTGATTAATAGTCTCAAACAGAGTGATTAATAGTCTCAAATAGAGTGATTAATAGTCTCAAATAGAGTGATTAATAGTCTCAAATAGAGTGATTAATAGTCTCAAATAGAGTGATTAATAGTCTCAAATAGAGTGATTAATAGTCTCAAATAGAGTGATTAATAGTCTCAAATAGAGTGATTAAGAGTCTCAAATAGAATGATTTTGCTGATGGTTTATTATTATTATTTTTAGTCACCACCACCATAATCGTCATCATCTTCCTCGTTATAAAAGGCTACTACAAATTCAATAAACAACTCCCTCCCCATCCTCCTCTCCACCACCCAGGCACCATTGCTGACGTCAAGAGAAAGGTGTTTTGTGGCACTACTATCAGCAGCACCATCCAGACCCCCATCTACTGCTTCATCCACCACTGATTCTGAAGCTCTTTGCTGTGTGTTGGATAGATGGACAAGTGGGTAGATGGATGGATGAGTAGGTCGGTGGATGGATGAGTGGGTAGGTGGATGGATGAATGGGTAGGTGGATGGATGAGTAGGTAGGTGGATGGATGAGTAGGTCGGTGGATGGATGAATGGGTAGGTGGATGGATGAGTGGGTAGGTGGATGGATGAGTAGGTCGGTGGATGGATGAGTAGGTAGGTGGATGGATGAATGGGTAGGTGGATGGATGAGTAGGTAGGTGGATGGATGAGTAGGTCGGTGGATGGATGAGTAGGTAGGTGGATAGATGAGTGGGTAGGTGGATGGATGAGTGGGTAGGTGGATGGATGAGTGGGTAAATGGATGGATGAGTGGGTAGGTGGATGGATGAATGGGTAGGTGGATGGATGGATGGGGAGGATAACTAAACGCATGAATGGATAGCTGGATGGATGGAGGATCAATAGTTATTCAAGAAGATTTTATATTAATAAGTGATAGAGTCAATAATGGTGATGATTTTGACGTGATGGTGATGTTGATGATGAAGATGATGATGAAGATGATGGTGGAGATGATGGTGGTTAGTTATACTGTAAAACTAGTGAGCTCAGTGACGACATAGGTAGTAGCATCATCATCAGCACCATCCTCCTCTTCCTCGTCCAAATAATCAAGAAAATCATCATCATCCTCCTCCTCCTCTTCGTCTTCATCATCATGATTATGACTCTCTTCATCTTCCAAGTTAAACATCTCACTGCCTGACAGCTGCTTGGAGGTGGTGATGGTGCCGGAAGTTTGTTGGAGCAGTGTGGTAGTGGAAATGCTAGAAGTAGTGTGGTAGTGCTTGAGGGTGATGGTGAAAGTAGAAGGTTGTTGTTGAGGTGGTGGTAGTAATGAAATGGTAGTTGAAGTTGATGTTAGAAATGAAAAGTTGTGGTTGAGGGTGGTAGCTAGTGAGCTAGAAATAGTAAGTGGTTGTGTTTGAGGGTGGTTTTTAAGGAAGTTGTGGTTGTGGTGGTTATGGTTATGAGGTATTTTGTGGTGAAGCTCTGGTTGCAAAACTGGGAGCAAGAAAGTAATGAAATCCAAACCCCCCAAACCACCAGACCTACTTTGACGTGACGGGATGACCTGATTATGAGACTGTCGAATGATTGGACAATGGCGAAGGGTGCCACCTTCACCACGCCCACTCGCCAATCAAAGTCCACACTCGAAGGGTAGGGCTGCAGGTTTATCTGGGTCAAAATGGTGGTGATGATGATGATGATCGTATTGTTTGAAGCGACTAAAACGACTCTATCAATAGTTAATTAAAAAAGTTAAATAAAAAATCAAAACGAAAGAACCAGTTGGAAGAAAAAGACATTCCCTCTTGCGCACTAACACATGAAAAAGCAACATTCCATACAACAACAACCCATACAACAAAAAACTATACAACAAAAACACCAACAATCCATACAACAACATCCCATACAACAACAACCCATACAACAACAACCCATACAACAACAACCCATACAACAACAACCCATACAACAACAACATCCCATACAACAACAACCCATACACAACAACACCAACTCATACAACAACAACCCATACACAACAACACCAACTCATACAACAACAACAACAACAACCCATATAACAACACTACTACCGCATACCCACAACCTCCACGCGGTGCGGTGGGGGGCGCTCGCGCCTCAAATGTGGGTACCTTCGGCCCCCCTGCCAGGCCAAACCAGGTTTTTTCCTCTAAAGACAGTAGTGGCACTGGCCGCACTACTGTCTATGTTACAACAGGCCGGAGACATTGAGTCCAACCCTGGACCCAATAACAACACCAACACTAAATGCTCTGTGTGCGGTAAAAGCATCCGAGTCAACACACGCCCAATACTGTGCTCAGTTTGCCATCATCCAGCACATGCGACCTGCTCACACCTATCACGAAACCAAGTTGCCCTCTCTCAACAATGGAAATGCCCCAAATGCAATAACCAGACCCTGAGCGTCAGCAACTCCCAAACGTCAACAAACGTCACAAGCCCTCTGTTGAGCCAACCACATCTGCAATGCTCACACTGTGGCAACACCATCAGGAGAGGCACCATACTAATCCAATGCGTACAGTGCAAGGGCAATTTCTACGACTACAACATCGAGAGGCTTGATCGACAGCATGCGAGACAAGGATACGAGACACGTGGTGGAAGGCTGATTACCCTTATAAGAAAAGGATTCCCGTATCACCGACAATGCCCTCTCGTCAGACCATATCCCGATTATCACCTGATTGTTCGACAGACGTCCAGCTGGAAAACCCGTCAGTGAGTGGAAGTTCAACTACTCCAAGGCTAATTGGAATGGCCTCTCCAACTCAGTTGATGATGCAATGCCAGGAGTGGACACGAACCAACTGGTGAAGCTCTTCTACAACGAATAGTGCAGCATCGTCCTGGAATCGGCTGAAACCTTCGATCCTTAGAAGAAAAGAAGGCAAAGCTTCATCCCATGGATGACGGCCCAATTAGAAGAAGCCATCAGGGTCAGAAACTGGGCAAAGTCACACGAACCTGACAGGCACAAGTGGAAAGAAGCAGACGATCGGCTCAAGGTGCTCATACTTGAAACAAAAGGGCGCATCTGGAGATCTAAGCTTGCCAATATTGAAAATCTAAGAACCCAGAGCAGGCGTGGCGGTTGATCAAGAACTTGTAAGGAGACCCTAGCACATCCGTCGACAAGTCCATCACTTACAAAGGCCGCATTTGCATCACAAGCAAATCGCGTGCGAACGCATTCATTCAGGAATACGCAAGCATCAGCCAAGTCAAGAGTGACAAGGAACACCGGAAAACCAAGGTCTCCATCGATCGGAAACTCAACCACACCCGCTCGATCCCCGAGAAAGAGACCGAGAAGGCATTTACGTTGTCAGAGCTCCAGCAAAGAATCCACTCCATCTTCGCAGGCAAAGCCCTTGGACCTGACAACATCAGCAGCGACATGCTGAAACAACTACCCAGCAGTGCACAACAACACCTGCTGACACTATTCAACATCTGCTGGAATCGCAGCGAGTGCCCTCAGCAATGGCGGGATGCCATCATCATCCCGATCCTGAAACGTGGCAAAACCCCTGCTGATGTGTCAAGCTATCGTCCGTTCAGTCTTACCTCAGTAGTGGGGAAGCTCCTGGAAAAGATGATAAAAGCAAGGATGATGTGGTGGTTGGAGAAGAAGCAGATACTAAGCGACAACCAGTCGGGGTTCAGGTTAGAAAGAGACACAACGGAACAATGCCTACTCCTCACGCAAAAAGTCAGTGATGGCTTCCAGGCAAAACCTTCGCAACGCACCATTCTCACCCAGTACGACTACAGCCGAGCCTTCGACACAGTGTGGAGAGAACGACTGCTCAACAAAATGGTCGACATGGGCATCCCTCCTCGCTTCACTGCCTACATCAAAGGGTGGTTTGTCAAGCGTCGAGCCAGGGCAAAGTACAATGGAACAATCAGCAAGCCAAGAGTATTCAGGGCTGGACTACCTCAAGGAGCAGTATTGTCGCCCATACTCTTCGTCATCTACATAAACGACCTCCTCGGCAAGTTTATGGAAGATTCGACGGTGTGTGCCTTTGCTGACGACTTATCAATAGCACGCACGGTTAACGACAAGCTAAAGATTCAGGCAGAACTCCAAATCGAAATCAACAAAGTTCAGGACTGGAGTTCTGTAAACCACCTCGCCCTAAACTACAACAAGTGCTCGAGCAGCTTCTTCTCCACAGCAGTCTCCGAACACAATTGGCAACCGTCGCTCACCATCAACAACATCCCACTCCCGTTTGAACCGAACCCGACCTTTCTTGGAGTCAAGTATGACAGACTCCTGCACTTTGGCCACCACACAGACATGATAGTGGACAAGGTAAGGAAACGGGACAACATCATCCACAATCTCGGGGGAACGGACTGGGGATGGAAGAGAGCTGGGCTAAGAAGTGTATACTGTGCACTGCAAAGGAGCATAATGGAATACGCCAGCCCTGCATGGTCACCTTGGACGCCTAAAACCACATCGCCAAGATTGAGAGGGCCCAACTTCATGCTGCCAAAATCTTCACCTGTCTTACAGCAACAACGCCCTTTGAAGCAGTCCTCGTTGAAGCAGACCTCGCCAACATGGAGACGAGGTTTGATCAAGCTTCCCTCAAAAAGGCCGTTAAATTGGTGAGCTACAAGCAGGAAAACTGGAGGAAGTCACTTACAGAGAGACATGTCCCCAAGAAGCTGAAAGAAAACAGCTGGAGAGCCAATTTCCTCCACCAAGCAAAAGCACTTCTCCCAGAAGACCCACTGCACTGGAACAAGTACACAGGATACAAGAGTAACTCAGTGGACACTGAAAGAATTGCGGTTGAGGAGGCTCTGAAATGGTTGAGTGAGAGAGAGGACTGGATCATGGCAAAGATTGTGTGCGATTGCAAACCACTTCTCTCGCTCATGGCATCCAACTCTCTCTCCTCCCATCGAATCTCAGAGCTAACTGCACAGTGTGTCAACCTGAACAAAAAGGTTCTCTTCATCTGGGTGCCAAACCACTGCTATCTGATCGGAAACGACGAGGCTGATGCAGAAGCAGCTACAGGAAGCAGGTCACAGCTAACCCCCTTAAACCAAGGCCTATCAAGAGCAGGGATCTGCCAAGCAGTCACAAGCCACAGACCTCAAGAACACCACTTCAGTAACGACAGACTGAATGGCATCTACAAAGGCAGGCTCAAGAAAGCTGAAGAGGAGCTCACCAAACTTGCAAGCACCAACCTGAGCAGGTTCCGTACTGGGCACCACCCGGCGATCAGAGCCTACCAATGTAGAATAGGTCTGAGCCAAGAGGACTTGTGCAGACTCTGCAAGACATCCCAGGAGACAACAGCTCATCTCTTGACAGACTGCCCAGCCTTGGAACCAGATAGGTCAGTACACGGGCTGGGCAGGAACACAAGAGAACTGACTCAAGAGCCTGGCAGGGCAGCGAGGCTGGTTGAGACTATCCTATCCAGACTACTGAACAACACAACGAAATAAAACAACAACAACAACAGCACCAACTCATACAACAACAACCTTGAGAAAGTCATCGCGGTGTACCTTCACCACACTAGCCTCTCCCGATGACGTAAGTAGGTTACGGAAGCAATGCACGCTCTCATTGGTCCTCACCTCAAACTGGGTCAAGCAGTGTGTGTGTGTGTGTGTATGTGTATGTGTATGTGTGTGTGTGTGTGTGTGTGTGTGTGTGTGTGTGTGTGTGTGTGTGTGTGTGTGTGTGTGTGTGTGTGTGTGTGTGTGTGTGTGTGTGTGTGTGTGTGTGTGTGTGTGTGTGTGTGTGTGTGTGTTGACAATGACAATATAAATGATAAGGATAGTAATCCATTGAAGATTAGATTGAGGAGGCTCTGAAATGGCTGAGTGAGAGAGAGGACTGGAGCATGGCAAAGATTGTGTGCGATTAATAAATATTAAATAATGAAAGCTTGAAGAGACAAACAAACAAATAAACAAATGGAACAGACAAGCAGACAAACAAGCAGACAGGCAGACGGACAAACAAGCAGACACCTTTTCGAGATGGTGGATGCTGGTGAGGAGTTTCGAGATGAGACTCGCTATGCATGACTTGTCGTTCTCGTCATCGCTACTATTACTATTATCGTTATTATTATCACTATTACTATAATCATTATCGTTATTATAATTAACAGCTTTAAAAGCATTCTTATCATTGTTATGATGGATGGGATGCTTGTTGGGGGGGAGGCTCTGGGACGACGAGAGATAACTCCCGAGAGGGTATTCTTCTTTCTAGAGGTTGTTGGTGGTGGTGGTGGTGGTGGTGGTGGTGGTGGTGGTGGTGGTGGAGTTGGTGGTGGTGGTGGTGGTGAAGTTGGTGGTGGAGTTGGTGGTGGTGGTGGTGGTGGTGGAGTTGGTGGTGGTGGTGGAGTTGGTGGTGGTGGTGGTGGTGGTGGTGGTGGTGGTGGTGGAGTTGGTGTTGGTGGAGTTGGTGGTGGTGGTGGTGGTGGAGTTGGTGGTGGTGGTGGAGTTGGTGGTGGTGGTGGTGGTGGTGGTGGTGGTGGTGGTGGTGGTGGTGGTGGTGGTGGTGGTGGAGTTGGTGGTGGTGGTGGTGGTGAAGTTGGTGGTGGAGTTGGTGGTGGTGGTGGTGGTGGTGGAGTTGGTGGTGGTGGTGGAGTTGGTGGTGGTGGTGGTGGTGGTGGAGTTGGTGGTGGTGGTGGTGGTGGAGTTGGTGGTGGTGGTTGAGTTGGTGGTGGTGGTGGAGTTGGTGGTGGTGGTGGTGGTGGAATTGGTGGTGGTGGTGGTGGTGGTGGAGTTGGTGGTGGTGGTGGTGGTGGAATTGGTGGTGGTGGTGGTAATGGTGGAGTTGGTGGTGGAGTTGGTGGTGGTGGTGGTGGTGGTGGTGGAGTTGGTGGTGGTGGTGGAGTTGGTGGTGGTGGTGGTGGAGTTGGTGGTGGTGGTAGTGGTGGTGGAGTTGGTGGTGGTGGTGGAGTTGGTGGTGGTGGTGGTGGTGGTGGAGTTGGTGGTGGTGGTGGTGGAGTTGGTGGTGGAGTTGGTGGTAGTGGTGGTGGTGGTGGTGGTGGAGTTGGTGGTGGTGGTGGAGTTGGTGGTGGTGGTGGTGGAGTTGGTGGTGGTGGTGGTGGTGGTGGAGTTGGTGGTGGTGGAGTTGGTGGTGGTGGTGGTGGTGGTGGAGCTGGTGGTGGTGTTGGAGTTGGTGGTGGTGGTGGAGTTGGTGGTGGAGTTGGTGGTGGTGATGAAGTTGGTAGTGATGGTGGTGGTGAAGTTGGTGGTGGTGGTGGTGGAGTTGGT
>OX030967.1:1899680-1914680 GCA_943735955.1 Piscicola geometra | reverse complement strand
GGTGGTGATGATGATCATGGTGGTGATGATGATGATGCCGATATTGATAATGATAGTATTGACTACAACCTTTGAAAGCCCGAAAATCTGGTCATCACCATTAACGGCCATGCAAAACAACATCTTGTACTTAAGAATGCATTTATAACAAAATTAACAAGAGCAACAATCATAAAAAACAAGAAAAAACAAAAACAGAAATAAGAAATAATTACAACAACAAATTACAACAAAAATTACAGCAAATTACAACACAAATTACAGCAAATTACAACAAAGATTAAAATAAAATAACAATGAACAACAATTGAAGCAACAACATCAACTGGCACCTTGTTGTCAGCGGAGGAGGGCGTGTTGTTGTTGCTGCGGTGCGAGGACCTGACCCACTTGGAAGGCTTCAAGTTCGAGAGAAAGTTCTTCGAGCGACTCGACTGCTCCTTTACTGTGGTGGTTGTTGTTGTGTGGTTGTTGTTGTGTGGTTGTTGTTGTGTGGTTGTTGTTGTGTGGTTGTTGTTGTGTGGTTGTTGTTGTGTGGTTGTTGTTGTGTGGTTGTTGTTGTGTGGTTGTTGTTGTGTGGTTGTTGTTGTGTGGTTGTTGTTGTGTGGTTGTTGTTGTGTGGTTGTTGTTGTGTGGTTGTTGTTGTGTGGTTGTTGTTGTGTGGTTGTTGTTGTGTGGTTGTTGTTGTGTGGTTGTTGTTGTGTGGTTGTTGTTGTGTGGTTGTTGTTGTGTAGTTGTTGTTGTGTGGTTGTTGTTGTGTGGTTGTTGTTGTGTAGTTGTTGTTGTGTAGTTGTTTTGTGGTTGTTGTGTGGTTGTTGTTGTGTGGTTGTTGTTGTGTAGTTGTTGTGTGGTTGTTGTGTAGTTGTTGTGTGGTAGTTGTTGTTGTGGTGTCGCTGTTATGGTGTGGTTAATGTAGAGTGGTTTTTGTAGTGTGATTGTTGCAGTGGTTGTTGTGTGTGGTTGTTGTAGTTGTTGTTTTGTGGTAGAGACCGACCGAAACAGATATTTTTATTTCGGCCGAAACCGAAAATAAACCGAAATTGTAATCAGATTTTCGGCCGCAACCGAAATTTTCTCCAACTTTTATTAAAAATGAAAAAATAGTATTTAACGATGGCAATGCCAGTTTAATAAGTAAATCTAAACAAGCGTATATTTTAAGCCAAAAAAAAAAAGTTTTTCAACAACAAAAATTTGTTGTTGTTGACAGGCTTTGCTTTGGTCAGACTGTAAAAAACTTCCAAATAGGATTCAACGACATTCTCACAATTTATTTTTGAATTAATTAATCGAAGCCAAATCTTCTCGTTCTTTCGACTTATATATAGTGTTTTTCAAAGAATGGATATCTAGAACTCCACATGCTTGTATATGTTATTCGAACAATTAGTCTTATGTCACCAATAAATCAATTAACCACGATATCTAAAAGATATCTAATAGAGATGAGAGTCGAACCCAAACTTAATAATTCGAGTTCGATTGAGGATATACAGATACTTAGTTTTGACAATAACATTTTTTAAAACAAATGTTTTAAGAAATAGAATTTGCTTAAAAAAAGTTTTGTTAAATATAATCATTGAACGTATGCCAATTACTTAAATTTCAAATACATGATTGTTGTTCCAGATGCTTGTATATGTTATTCGAATAATTAGTTTGATGACACCCATAAATCAATCAACCACGATAACTAATAGATATCTAATAGAGAATCGAATCCGAACTTAATAGTTCGATTGAGGATACAGATATATCAGATAAACTACATAAATAAAAAATTTAGGTTTTTCGGTAAATATGAGATCGGCCGAAACCAAAATTGAGCCGAAATTACAAAATAATTTTCGGCCGAAACCGAAAAATTGCCGAAACTGTAAAGTTAGATTCGGCCGAAACCGAAAAAATGCCGAAACTGAGAAAATTGGCAATTTCGGCGCCGAAACCGAAACCGAACCGAATTTCAGTCGGTCTCTATTTTGTGGTTTGGTTTAAGTCTGGTTGTTGCGGTTATAATTTTAGTGTGGTTATTGTTTTTGAAGTAGTCGTTGTGATTTGGTTGTGGTGTATTTGGGGTTTAGTTGTTAAGTTGGTAATACTGTGTGGTTGTAAAGTAGATATTTTAAAATAGTTGTGTGGTTTTTGTGTTGTGGTGTGTCAGAAAAGATGAAGTGTGGTGTGGTGGAGCAGTGGTGTGATGGAGCAGTGGTGTGGTGGGGTAGTGGTGTGATGGGGCAGTGGTGTGATGGGGCAGTGGTGTGGTGGGGCAGTGGTGTGGTGGAGCAGTGGTGTGGTGGGGCAGTGGTGTGGTGGGGCAGTGGTGTGGTGGGGCAGTGGTGTGGTGGGGCAGTGGTGTGATGGAGAAGTGGTGTGGTGGGGCAGTGGTGTGGTGGGGCAGTGGTGTGGTGGAGCAGTGGTGTGGTGGGGCAGTGGTGTGGCGGGGCAGTGGTGTGGTGGAGCAGTAGTGTGGTGGGGCAGTGGTGTGGTGGAGCAGTGGTGTGGTGTAGCAGTGGTGTGGTGGGGCAGTGGTGTGGTGGGGCAGTGGTGCAGTAATGTAAGTTCAACTAGGAAATATGTAAGTGGTGATGCTGAAGTATTATCATAGTAGTTTAATCACAACAACAACAACAAACAAAATATTAAAACAATGAAAACAACGAAAACATAAACAAAAACAGCACACAAAAAAATAATAATAGGCGAACTTCCTTCGAGGATTTTGTTTTTGACTTCAGCAGCGGTGGTGGAGTAGGGACTGGATGGAGGATGGGGGGCTCTGTTCTTGTGGGGCTGCAGGAACGAAGTGGTCCTGCTTGATGATGATGGCGATGGCGATGATGATGATGTTGCCGTCAGCGCTGCTATCTTTTGAGACACTGCATAAAGGTGGTGTGTTAGTGATCGAGAGATTTTATCTAATATAACTTCACAACACACACACACATACACACACACACACACACACACACACACACACACACACACACACACACACACACACACACACACACACACACACACACACACACACACACACACACACACACACACACACAACACACCAATATTCTTAGCAGGCCAATAGACAGAGGGGAGGGAGTGGTGGTAGGAGAGGGGCTTCTTGGTGTTGGCATGGTGGTGGTCAGCCTTCCTGACGCCTTGGTTGGTGCTTGTTGAGGAGGCGTTGGAAGGTGATTGCTTCTCGTTCTCGTTCTGAGTCTTTGCTTGGTTTCGGTTCCGAAAGACCTCTGTGATGCGCCTGTGCAGTGCAAGACTTAATTGGATAATTGCTTGATGAGTAACTTCTTAATTGAGGGATTAAGTAATTTATCAATGCGCAAGTAATTGGATGAGCAATTGAAAAGAGGAGCGTAATTAGTTGGAGGAAGGGTGGATGAGGCGCCAGTGACAAACACAAAGTTAAAGAAAGGAATTCACACATTTGGATGAGTGGGTCTCTGAAAGACGTTGTTGTAGCTGTTGTTGGAGTAGAAGTTCTGCTTGTTGTTGTTGAAGTTGTTGTAGTTGTTATTCTTGAAGGGACTGAGTGATTGAAGGAAGTGTTGTTGTTGTTGTTATTGTTGGTAGTGGCGGCTGGCAGAGCTCTGGCTGGCAAGATGTACTTGTTGACAAAAGTTGGTTTTCTCTGTTGCGCACTACTTGAAGGACCAGGTTGTTGTTGTTGTTGTTGCTGTTGTTGTTGTTGTTGATGTTGTTGTTGAGCTTCAGATTGTGGTTTGTTGGCCAACTTTTTACTATAGAAAGCTATTCGTCCTTTACCATGACTACTACTACTAGCACCACTACTACTTCTAAGAACAGCCCTACCACCGAAACTACTATTATCACCACCACCCCCACTAAAACTACTACTTGCATTGTCGATTGTGATAGCAGAAGTAGTTGTAGTAGTAGTTGCCATAGTGAAAGCTTCAGTTATGGTAGTAGTAGTAGTAGAAGTAGTAGTATTAGTAGTAGTAGTAGAAGTAGTAGTATTAGTAGTAGTAGTAGTAGAAGTAGCTGTATTAGTAAAAGTTGTATTAGTAGTAGTAGTAGTAGTAGTAGTAGTGTTAGTAGTCATAGTAGTAGTAGTCATAGTAGTGGTAGTTTTGGTGGCATGAGGAGGGGGAGGCAGAATGGAGTGGTCAGCTGAGAGACCCACCTGAGACAGCTGTGCCATCTGGTGCAGTACACCTGCGTGTGGTCGTCATCATCACCATCTCATCATCATAATCATCACCATCATCATCACCATCATCATCATCATCACCATCATCATCATCCCCACTGCCACCACTGTCTGGACATCAACTATGCCCACCTCTTCGCAAAATCACAAAACTTCTCGCAAACTTTACTTTAAAACACCCACCCTTCACCCACCCTCCACTCACTCTCCACTCACCCTTCACTCAGCCTTCACCCACTTTTCACTCAGCCTTCACTCACCCTTCACTCACCCTTCACCCACCCTCCACTCACCCTTCACCCACCCTTCACTCACCCTACCACTCACCCTTCACTCACCCTTCACTCACCCTTCACCCACCCTCCACTCACCCTCAACTCACCCTTCACTCACCCTTCACCCACCCTCCACCCACCTTTCACCCACCATCCACTCACCCTCCACTCACCCTCAACTCACCCTCCACTCACCCTTCACTTACCTTCCACCCACCCTCCACTCACCCTTCACCCACCCTCCACTCACCCTTCACCCACCCTCCACCCACCTTTCACCCACCCTCCACCCACCCTCCACTCACCCTCCACTCACCCTTCACCCACTCTTCACTCACCCTCCACTCACCCTTCACTCATCCCTCCAACCCTCCTCCCTCAACCACTCTTCTTACCTCCAAAACCCTCCCCTTCCACCCATTATTTGCATTCTTCCACATCATTCCACAACACCTTCGTCTCTCATCCACCACTCTTCATTACCACCCCACGAGCCTCACCCCCCCCCCCCCCCAACAGATCACGTTGGAACCTTGTCTGCGGAAGAAGATGCCGAAGACGTGGGGCAGTTTGCGGATGAGGAGGTGAGCCATCAGCACTGAGACGACCACCGTCGAGGGGTCCTTGCTGCTCAGCATGTCCGCTATCGAACTGGTGTGGTGGTCGTCGTGATGGTGGTTGGTTGGGTGGTTGGGTGGTGGTGTTTGGTTGGGTAGAGGGGGTTGTGATGGTCGTGGTTTGGTGGTAGTAGTGGTTGGAGAAGGGGGTTGTGATGGTTGTGGTCGTGGTGGTGTTTGGTTGGGTGGAGGGGGTTGTGATGGTTGTGGTTGGGTGGGGGAGGTGGTTGGGGAAGGGGGTTGTGATGGTTGTGGTCGTGGTGGTGTTTGGTTGGGTGGAGGGGGCTGTGATGGTTGTGGTTTGGTCGTGGTGGTGTTTGGTTGGGTGGAGGGGGCTGTGATGGTTGTGGTTTGGTCGTGGTGGTGTTTGGTTGGGTGAAGGGTGTTGTGATGGTTGTGGTTTGGTGGTGGTGGTGTTTGGTTGGGTAGAGGGGGTTGTGATGGTTGTGGTTTGGTGGTGGTGGTGTTTGGTTGGGTAGAGGGGGTTGTGATGGTTGTGGTTTGGTGGTGGTGGCTGGGTGGAAAGGGTTGTGATGGTCGTGGCCATGGTGGTGTTTGGTTGGGTTTGGGGGGCTGTGATGGTTGTGGTTTGATGGTGGTGGTGTTTGGTTGGGTGGAAGGGGCTGTGATGGTTGTGGTCGTGGTGGTGTTTGGTTGGGTGGAGGGGGTTGTGATGGTTGTGGTTTGGTGGTGGTGGTGTTTGGTTGGGTGGAGGGAGCTGTGATGGTTGTGGTTTGATGGTGGTGGTGTTTGGTTGGGTGGAGGGGGCTGTGATGCTTGTGGTTTGGTGGTGTTTGGTTGGGTGGAGAGGGCTGTGATGGTTGTGGTTTGGTGGTGATGGTGTTTGGTTGGGTGGAGGGGGTTGTGATGGTTGTGGTTTGGTGGTGTTTGGTTGGGTGGAAGGGGTTGTGATGGTTGTGGTTTGGTGGTGGAGTGTATAGTTGGGTGGAGGGGGCTGTGATGGTTGTGGTTTGGTGGTGGTGGTGTTTGGTTGGGTGGAGGGGGTTGTGATGGTTGTGGTTTGGTGGTGGTGGTGTTTGGTTGGGTGGAGGGGGTTGTGATGGTTGTGGTTTGGTGGTGGTGGTGGTGGATGGGTGGAAAGGGTTGTGATGGTTGTGGTTGTGGTCGTGGTGGTGGTTGGGTGGAGGAGGTTGTGATGGTTGTGGTCGTGGTGGTGGATGGGTGGAGGGGGTTGTGATGGTTGTGGTTGGGTGGTGGTGGTTGGGTGAAGAGGGTTGTGATGGTTGTGGTGGTGGTCGTGGTGGTGGTTGGGTGGAGGGGGTTGTGATGGTTGTGGTGGTGGTGGTGGTCGTGGTTGGGTGGAGGGGGTTGTGATGGTTGTGGTTGTGGTCGTGGTGGTGGTTGGGTGGAGGAGGTTGTGATGGTTGTGGTCGTGGTGGTGGTGGTGGTTGGGTGGAGGGGGTTGTGATGGTTGTGGTTTGGTGGTGGTGGTTGGATGGAAAGGGTTGTGATGGTTGTGGTTGTGGTGGTGGTTGGGTGGAGGAGGTTGTGATGGTTGTGGTCGTGGTGGTGGATGGGTGGAGGGGGTTGTGATGGTTGTGGTTGGGTGGTGGTGGTTGGGTGAAGAGGGTTGTGATGGTTGGGGTGGTGGTCGTGGTGGTGGTTGGGTGGAGGGGGTTGTGATGGTTGTGGTGGTGGTGGTGGTCGTGGTTGGGTGGAGGGGGTTGTGATGGTTGTGGTTGTGGTCGTGGTGGTGGTTGGGTGGAGGAGGTTGTGATGGTTGTGGTCGTGGTGGTGGATGGGTGAAGGGGGTTGTGATGGTTGTGGTTGGGTGGTGGTGGTTGGGTGAAGAGGGTTGTGATGGTTGTGGTGGTGGTCGTGGTGGTGGTTGGGTGGAGGGGGTTGTGATGGTTGTGGTGGTGGTGGTGGTCGTGGTTGGGTGGAAGGGGTTGTGATGGTTGTGGTTGTGGTCGTGGTGGTGGTTGGGTGGAGGAGGTTGTGATGGTTGTGGTCGTGGTGGTGGATGGGTGGAGGGGGTTGTGATGGTTGTGGTTGGGTGGTGGTGGTTGGGTGAAGAGGGTTGTGATGGTTGTAGTGGTGGTCGTGGTGGTGGTTGGGTGGTGGAAGTGGTGGAGAGATTTGTGATGGTTGTGGTTGGGTGGTGAAGGCGGTGGAAGTGGGAGTAATTGTGATTGGGTGGTGGTTGTGGGGGAAATGGTGAAATGCACTTGTGGTTATGAAGAGATTTGAGAAAGTAAGAATGATTGCTGTGACGGACATATGATAACTTAAAGACAACCAGAGGTTGTGATCAAATTCGCCATTCTAAAAACCATTCTCATACCCCCCTTTCCACACACAAGCACCAAGGATCCCTATCCCCACCTCCCCTTCCCACCTAATAGCACCAACAACCCTCCTCTCCATTCCCCTCCCCTCAACCACCCCCCTCAACCATCCCCCTCAACCACCCACCTCAACCACCCCCCTCGAACACCCCCCTCAACCACCCCCCTAAACCACCCCCCTCGAACACCCCCCTCAACCACCCCCCTCGAACACCCCCCTCAACCACCCCCCTCAACCACCCCCCTAAACCACCCCCCTCGAACACCCCCCTAAACCACCCCCCTCGAACACCCCCCTCAACCACCCACCTCAACCACCCCCCTCGAACACCCCCCTCAACCCCACCCACCTGGACATGTGTACATTCTTGAGTGCCTGCTTCAGGACGGAGGCATCTGCTGCATGGAGGATACGCAAGAGGGTGAGGAGGCTGGTGCGCTTCACTGAGGTGTTCGCCTGCAAGGGGGAGGGTAGGGGAGGGTTGGAGGAGGGTTGGAGAAGGGTGAAGGAGGGTGAGGGTTGGAGGAGGGTACAGGAGGGTGAGGGTTGGAGGAGGGTGAAGGAGGGTGAGGGTTGGAGGAGGGTGAAGGAGGGTGAGGGTTGGAGGAGGGTGAAGGAGGATGAGGGTTGGAGGAAGGTGAAGGAGGGTGAGGGTTGGAGGAGGGTGAAGGAGGGTGAGGGTTGGAGGAGGGTGAAGGAGGGTGAGGGTTGGAGGGTGAAGGAGGGTTGGAGGAGGGTTGGAGGAGAGTTGGAGGGTGTAGGAGGGTTGAGGAGAGTGAGGGAGAGTTGGAAGGTGGTTGGGGAATAAGTTTTTGATGAGATGGGTGATTAGGACAAACTGATGCTTGCCAAAGCAGCCAGCGTCATGGCCAGATTGAGCAAACGTGTATGGACCAACAACCAACTGACACGAAACACCAAGCTCAAAGTGTACCAGGCATGCGTTCTCAGCACCCTGTTGTATGGCAGCGAAACCTGGACCACCTATGCCAGGCAAGAAGATCGTCTCGAAAGCTTTCATCTTCGCTGTCTCCGACGCATCCTTGGCATAACATGGCAAGACAAAGTCACCAACACAGCTGTATTCAATCAAGCCAACTCACTCAGCATACACCTCATTCTATGCCAAAGACGTCTACGCTGGCTGGGTCACGTGCGTCGAATGGAAGAAGGTCACATACCCAAGGACATCCTCTATGGCGAGCTGGCTACAGGACAAGTCCAGTTGGTCGCCCGCAACTACGCTTCAAAGACGTCTGCAAACGCGATCTCAAACTTACGGGTATCGACCCTGGCAGATGGGAAGAGCTAGCCGATGACCGGAGGGGCTGGCGCCAGACTGTCCACAAAGGCATCAAAAAGGGCGAGGAAGAACGCAGGCAACATCTGGAATCCCGAAGGCAAAGAAGAAAAATGAGGCAGCAGAATCAGGCTCTCGATCCTCCATCCGACTTCACCTGCAGCCGCTGCAGCAGAGACTGTCGATCCAGGATCGGTCTGCTGAGCCACTCTAGAAGCTGCCGTCAAAGAACACATCAGAGCGCTATCATCATCTCACGAGATGGATGAATGCCAACCCAAAGATGCTTGTAGGAAACATTTGGAAGAATGGATGGTTGGTCAGAATGGAAGGTATGAAGAGATCGCTGTTTAAGAGATGGGTGCTTAGGAAGAATAAACGGTGTAGAGCAAAAATACAGCAGCAGTAACAACAACAAAAACACCCGTTTAAACAGCAGCACCAACAACAAACCGTTGAGGAGTACGTCTCATAGATGACAGGAATGAAAGTGTGCATAAGAAGCTGCAACTCTGGACTCAATGCTGATGATGATGATGACGATGGGGCTGATGATGATGATGATGATGGTGAGGGTGATAGTAATGATGGTGGTAGTGTTGATGATGATAGTGCCATCGCCTTTTTTAGAATCTGTCCTGTAGAGTGATTTGGTGGTTGGTCAGACATGAAAGATAAAAATTAAAAATTAAAAAATTAAAATTGTTAAAGATGGCGTGCGTATTTGCAGACGATTTAGCAATAGAGGGCAACCACAAACAGAAATCAACAAAGTTCAGGATTGGAGTTCTGTAAACCACCTCGCCCTAAACTACAACAAGTGCTCGAGCAGCTTCTTCTCCACAGCAGTCTCCGAACACAATTGGCAACCGTCGCTCACCATCAACAACATCCCACTCCCGTTCGAACCTAACCCGACCTTTCTTGGAGTCAAGTATGACAGACTCTTGCACTTTGGCCACCACACAGACATGATAGTGGACATGGTAAGGAAACGGGACAACATCATCCACAATCTCGGGGGAACGGACTGGGGATGGAAGAGAGCTGGGCTATGAAGTGTGTACTGTGCACTGCAAAGGAGCATAATGGAATATGCCAGCCCTGCATGGACACCTTGGACCCCAAAAACACACATTGCCAAGATCGAGAGGGCCCAACTTCATGCTGCCAAAATCCTCACCTCTCTCACAGCAACAACGCCCTCTGAAACAGTCCTCATGGAAGCAGACCTCGCCAACATGGAGACGAGGTTCGATCAAGCTTCCCTCAAAAGGGCCGTTAAATGGGTGAGCTACAAGCAGGAAGACTGGAGGAAGTCACTTGCAGAGAGACATGTCACCAAGAAGCTGAAATAAAACAGCTGGAGAGCCAATTTCCTCCACCAAGCAAAGGCACTTCTCCCAGAAGACCCACTGCACGAAGCGGTATACGAGCCCAAGCCGCCTTGGTTCAATTTCCCTCTCAACATCAGCTACTCCAACACCAGCAAGCACGACCCTGACCTCATGCAACTGGAAGCAGCTAAAGATGCCATCTCTCAGGAAGGGGAAGCTGACTTTACCATCTACACTGACGGCTCGGTGCAAGGGACGACAAAGCATGGTGGTGCTGCGGTGGTGGTGTACCAAAGGGATCAGAAAGTAGTTACCTGGAACAAGTACACAGGATACAAGAGTAACTCAGTGGACACTAAAAGAATTGCGGTTGAGGAGGCTCTTAAATGGTTGAGTGAGAGAGAGGACTGGAGCATGGCAAAGATTGTGTGCGATTGCAAACCACTTCTCTCGCTAATGGCATCCAACTCTCTCTCCTCCCATCGAATCTCAGAGCTAACTGCACAGTGTGCCAACCTGAACAAAAAGGTCCTCTTTATCTGGGTGCCAAGCCACTGCTATCTGATCGGAAACGACGAGGCTGATGCAGAAGCAGCTACAGGAAGCAGGTCACAGCTAACCCCCTTAAACCAAGGCCTATCAAGAACAGGGATCTGCCAAGCAGTCACAAGCCACAGACCTCAAGAACACCACTTCAGTAACGACAGACTGAATGGCATCTACAAAGGCAGGCTCAAGAAAGCTGAGGAGGAGATCACCAAACTTGCTCGCACCAACCTGAGCAGGTTCCGTACTGGGCACCACCCGGCGATCAGAGCCTACCAATGTAGAATAGGTCTGAGCCAAGAAGACCTGTGCAGACTCTGCAAGACAGCTCAGGAGACAACTCATCTCTGGACAGACTGCCCAGCCCTGGAACCAGATAGGGCAGTACACGGGCTGGGCAGAAACACAAGAGAACTGACTCAAGAGCCTGGCAGGGCAGCGCAGCTGGTTGAGACTATCCTCTAACAACACAACGAAATAAAACAACAACAACAGAAACAACACAACAAAAACAACAACACTCACGTGAATACGGTTTGAGCACCTCAACCTTCTTGAACCTGGCATCCCTCTTCACCCGTCTCACAGGCACTGGAGAATCATTATCACCACCACCCTCTTCCTCCTTCTCATCATCATCATCATCATCATCATCAGCTGCTCGTACTTGCTGCATTGTGGCAAAGTCTATCTTAACAGTGGATGCTTTCCCGTCTGACTCGTGCTCCTGATGACGATGTTGCTGGTGCTGATGATGATGTCTGGGGTTGCCCACCTGGATTGATATGCCGCCTGATGCGTAAGCCTCCTATTGGTTGTTGGAGGGTGGGTGAAGAGGTGTTCGTGGGAGAGTTTTGGTAGGTAGGTGGGTGCTGAGAGGTGGGTGGGTGCTGAGAGGTGGGTGGGTGCTGGGAAGTGGGTGGGTGCTGGGAGGTGGGTGGGTGCTGGGAGGTGGGTGGGTGCTGGGAGGTGGGTGGGTGCTGGGAGGTGGGTGGGTGCTGGGAGGTGGGTGGGTGCTGAGAGGTGGGTGGGTGCTGAGAGGTGGGTGGGTGCTGGGAAGTGGGTGGGTGCTGGGAGGTGGGTGGGTGCTGGGAGGTGGGTGGGTGCTGGGAGGTGGGTGGGTGCTGGGAGGTGGGTGGGTGCTGGGAGGTGGGTGGGTGCTGGGAGGTGGGTGGGTGCTGGGAGGTGGGTGGGTGCTGGGAGGTGGGTGGGTGCTGGGAGGTGGGTGGGTGCTGGGAGGTGGGTGGGTGCTGGGAGGTGGGTGGGTGCTGGGAAGTGGGTGAGTGCTGGGAGGTGGGTGGGTGCTGGGAGGTGGGTGGGTGCTGGGAGGTGGGTGGGTGCTGGGAGGTGGGTGGGTGCTGGGAGGTGGGTGGGTGCTGGGAGGTGGGTGGGTGCTGGGAGGTGGGTGGGTGCTGGGAGGTGGGTGGGTGCTGGGAGGTGGGTGGGTGCTGAGAGGTGGGTGGGTGCTGGGAGGTGGGTGGGTGCTGAGAGGTGGGTGGGTGCTGGGAGGTGGGTGGGTGCTGGGAGGTGGGTGGGTGCTGGGAGGTGGGTGGGTGCTGGGAGGTGGGTGGGTGCTGGGAGGTGGGTGGGTGCTGGGAGGTGGGTGGGTGCTGGGAGGTGGGTGGGTGCTGGGAGGTGGGTGGGTGCTGGGAGGTGGGTGGGTGCTGGGAGGTGGGTGGGTGCTGGGAGGTGGGTGGGTGCTGGGAGGTGGGTGGGTGCTGGGAGGTGGGTGGGTGCTGGGAGGTGGGTGGGTGCTGGGAGGTGGGTGGGTGCTGGGAGGTGGGTGGGTGCTGGGAGGTGGGTGGGTGCTGGGAGGTGGGTGGGTGCTGGGAGGTGGGTGAGTGCTGGGAGGTGGGTGGGTGCTGGGAGGTGGGTGGGTGCTGGGAGGTGGGTGGGTGCTGGGAGGTGGGTGGGTGCTGGGAGGTGGGTGGGTGCTGGGAGGTGGGTGGGTGCTGGGAGGTGGGTGGGTGCTGGGAGGTGGGTGGGTGCTGGGAGGTGGGTGAGTGCTGGGAGGTGGGTGGGTGCTGGGAGGTGGGTGGGTGCTGGTAGGTGGGTGGGTGCTGGTAGGTGGGTGGGTGCTGGGAGGTGGGTGGGTGCTGGGAAGTGGGTGGGTGCTGGGAAGTGGGTGGGTGCTGGGAAGTGGGTGGGTGCTGGGAAGTGGGTGGGTGCTGGGAAGTGGGTGGGTGCTGGGAAGTGGGGGAAGCGTTGATAGGTGGTGTGTGCTGATAGGTTATGGAAGAGGGGGTGCTGATAGATGGGTGGGTGCTGAGAGGTGGGTGGGCGAATGGACGAGTAGTGAAAAGGTGTTAGAGGATGGATGGATGGATGGATGGATGGATGGATGGATGGATGGGATGGTGTTAGTTATGGCATTTAACAACACAATAGAAGCGTCAATAATATATGTATCTTGGAAGAGTAAATTGATTTGATAATGACGTTGATGATGTAGATGAAGATGATGACGACGATAATAATGATGATGATGCTGATAAGGATGACGACGATGGCGATGATGATGATGACGACGAAGAGACCTCAATGAGTGAGCAGTAGTGGACAGGGTAGTCGCACCAGTCACTCAGACTCCGGTCGAACCACTGCCACACCAAGTCGACCACTGCCTCGGTGGAGTGACGTCGTTGTTGTTGGTGGTGGTTGCCATGGGAGTGGGAGGCTTGATGGTGTTGTTGGTGGTGGTTGCTATAGGACGTTTGTGGGAGGTTTTGATGATGATGGTCTCGTCGCGTGTTGTTGCAAATGCCGTGATGATGATGATGATGAGAATGATGCATGATGTTGTAGTGGTGGTGATGATGACCAAGCAAGCTATTGTATCTACGCAGTTGTTCGTCTCTGTTTTTGTTGTTGTTGTGCTGATAGGCAACTGGTGTGTTGTTGTTGTTGTTGAAGTAAGAGGAGTTGACGAGCGGGAGACAAGGTAGGATGGCGAAGAGACCGTCTGCAGGCAGTGCTGGCAGCAGGTTGCTGTGCATAAGGAGGAGGAAGAAGAGGAGGAGGAGGAAGAGGAGGTGAGGGGCATGCATTCTAGATTAAATCTAAGTCATTTAATATGCATCATTTTAATTGTACTTTGATTATCATCATAATTAGAACTTGAAATGTTATTCTGATTAGAATTTTAAAAAACATTGTTTATTTTCGTAGTTAGAATAAAAGTGAAGTTGAGATAATGGGATGATAATAGTTGCATTTCAAATGCTAAAGATGCTCACTCAGAACGCACCCAATTAGTGAGATGATTTCCTGAATCTCTTGGTTGTTCCTCTGCGAGAACTATGGTGGTGGTGATGATGATGATGATGATGATGATGATGATGATGATGATGATGATGATAATGATGTCGATACCTGTATGTTGTTAGTGTTGTTAAGCTTAGACTTTTGTCCCACCAACAAGAACCGCAGCGTCTCCTGGAAGCCTGAAAGGGGTGTGGTGGTAGTTGTGGTGTGGTGGTAGTTGTGGTGTGGTGGTAGTTGTAGTATGGTGGTAGTTGTAGTGTGCTAGTAGTTGTGGTGTGGTGGTAGTTGTGGTGTGGTGGTAGTTGTAGTATGGTGGTAGTTGTAGTGTGCTAGTAGTTGTGGTGGTAGTTGTAGTGTGGTAGAAGTTGTGGTGGTAGTTGTAGTGTGGTAGTAGTTGTGGTGTGGTGGTAGTTTTGGTGTGGTGGTAGTTGTGGTGTAGTGGTAGATGTGGTGTAGTGGTAGTTGTGGTGTGGTGGTAGTTGTGGTGTGGTAGTAGTTGTGGTGTGGTGGTAGTTGTGGTGTGGTAGTAGTTGTGGTGTGGCAGTAGTTGGAGTTTGATGACAGCTGTGGTGTCGTAGTAGTTGTGGGGGCTTTAGTAGTTATAATGTTGTATTTTTGTTGTATCATCAGCATCACCACCCTATCATTATCATCAGCACCCCCCCCCCCATCACAGTCATCTTCACCACCCCATCACAGCCATATTCACCACCACCATTACACAATCATCATCAGCACTACCCCATCATCATCAGCACCACCTACCTATCTTGAAGAGGATGACAGGCACGTCGGGTGAGTGGGTGCTCAGGTGGTTGAGCATGCGTAGAATGGAAACACATGTGGCCGCAGAGACGAAGGAGGGTGATATGAGGAGCTGTGGAGGTGGGTGGATGGATGTGAGGAGCTGTGGAGGTGGGTGGATGGATGTGAGGAGCTGTGGAGGTGGGTGGATGGATGTGAGGAGCTGTGGAGGTGGGTGGATGGATGTGAGGAGCTGTGGAGGTGGGTGGATGGATGTGAGTGGATGGGTGTTAGAGAGAAGAAAGTGGATAGATGGGTGTGGGAGAGGTAGGTGGATGGATGTGTGGGAAGTGGTGGCTGGGTAGGTGAGTGGTTGGGTAGATGGGTGAAAAGAGCAGTAGATGTATTGGTGTGA
>OX030967.1:1839680-1894680 GCA_943735955.1 Piscicola geometra | reverse complement strand
CATCTTTCCATCTCCCTTCATCCATCTTTCCATCTCCCTTCATCCATCTTCATCCATCTCCCTTCCCCTTAACTCATCTTTAAAGCCTCTATTACCTTCGTGAATCCTCCATCTCCCTTTCCTTTCACACATCCTTCCACCCCTTCCCCTCCCCTCCCACCCTTTCCCCACCTTTCCCACCCATCCCCCATCCTTCCACCCTCCCCATCCCCTCCTCACCCACCCCTTCCCAACCCCCACCTCACCCACCTTATCGAGCAGGATGGGGATGGCATCGGCGAGGAGGAGTGAGTGTCTGGGCACAATGTCCACGATGTACAGAAGAGCCCTCGACGAGTGCAGCATTATCTCGGAGTTGCTCGACTGTGGGTGGTGGAATGGGTGGGTGGTGGGTGGGTGGGTGGGTGGTGGAATGGGTGGGTGGTGGAATGGGTGGGTGGTGGAATGGGTGGGTGGTGGAATGGGTGGGTGTTGGGTGGAATGGGTGGGTGTTGGGTGGAATGGGTGGGTGGTGGAATGGGTGAGTGGTGGGTTGGTGGTTGGTGGAATGGGTGGGTTGGTGGTTGGGTGGCTGGTGGCGTGGGTGGGTGGTGGCGTGGGTGGTGGGGTGGGTAGGTTAGGGTTGGTGGCGTGGGTGGTTTGGGTGGATTCGTGGGTGGGTTGGTGGTTGGTGAAGTGCGTGGATTGGTGGTTGGGTGGTTGGTGGGTGGGTGGTTGGTGGAATGGGTGGTTGGTGGCGTGGGTGGTTTGGGTGGATTCGTGGGTGGGTTGGTGGTTGGTGGAGTGCGTGGGTTGGTGGTTGGGTGGTTGGTGGGTAGGTGGTTGGTGGAATGGGTGGTTGGTGGCGTGGGGGGTTGGTGGCGTGGGTGGTGGGGTGGGTGGGTTAGGGTTGGTGGCGTGGGTGGTTTGGGTGGATTCGTGGGTGGGTTGGTGGTTGGTGGAGTGCGTGTGTTGGTAGGATGGATGGTTGGTGGGTGGGGTAAGTGGGTGAAGTGGGTGGTTAGTGGGGTAAGTGGTTGGTGGAATAGGTGGTTGGTGGAATGAGTTGGTTCTGGTGGGTGGGATAGTGATGGGTGGGATGGTGATGGGTTGGGTGGTTGGTGGGTTGGGTGGTTGGTGGGTTGGTGGGTTGGGTGGTTGGTTGGTGGAGTCGGTGGGTGGTGAAGTGGGTTGGTGATGGGTGTGTTGGGTGGTTGGTAGGTTGGTTGGTGGAGTCGGTGGGTGGTGAAGTGGGTTGATGATGGGTGTGTTGGGGGGTTGGTGGGTTGGTTAGTGGGTTGGTTGGTGGGTTGGTTGGTGGGTTGGTTAGTGGGTTGGTTGGTGGGTTGGTTGGTGGGTTGGTTGGTGGGTTGGTTGGTGGGTTGGTTGGTTGGTGGGTGAGTTGGTGGCAAGGTGGATGAATGTGTAGCGGATGGATTAATAGATGAGTAACAATAATTTAAATTATAATAAAATAACTTGAATAAAGGAAAAAAAGATCTCATTAATTTTTTGAAATCTTGTGTTTTCCAAAGAATTAAAGTCCAGCGTGTCTTTATGAAAACATAGTTTAATTACGAAATGATGAGCACCGGGTAAATATTATCCTATTTTATGTATAAAAAATTCAGTTAGTTTTAAGAATAAAAGAAAGCAAACAAAAATCTAAGACATGGAAGTTCTGCACTGACTCTTTTCCCCATCGTTTTGAATGGCACTCTAATGTGCACATATTAGGGTGCCGAACACAAGATTTCTAAAAATTAATGAGAAAAACACTAATTTATTTAATTCAAGTTATTTTATTCAAATTTGAATTATATTCCATGAACGCAGCTATAAGATCTTGAACTCAGCAGCAGTGACACTGAGAGTGACACAAAAGCATTTACTAGCAATATCAAAGAAGACCACGACGGAACAAATCCGGCTCTTTCGAAAACGGCAAGAAATTACTTTTCATCTCCTGCAATTACAATTCAATAGATCGTCTATTCAGCTTATCAAGACACATAGTAGCAAGAAAAAAGCCTCTTTAAATCTAACTTTTGTTCAAGATATGTGACAATTGCATTTTTCATCATTTATTAGTTTAGTTTATGGAGTTAAACCCCGCAGATCTTTTGATCTCTATAATGGTTAAAAAAACACATATATATCTAATAATAATTATTATATCAAAAATATATATTGATGTTTATGTATATAAATCATTTTTTACTATTATGTCATAGTCGTACTTATAGTTGTACATCATGGGATGGTTTTCTCAGTATTTATCTAATTTTATTTTAAATTTATCTGTATTTTCAGCTTTTATTCCAAACTTTACATGTGTATAAACAAAATTTCTTGTATTCTTTTGGCACTGTTTTTTGGATAATTTTAGTGAATTTCCTCTTGATTGCCTTGTATTAAGTGTGAAAATATCTTCCGTTATTTTACTATCATATTTATTATTAAGTATTTTATAGGTTTCAATAATGTCCCCTCGAAGTCTTCGGTATTTTAATGTTGGCAACTTAATTACTTTAAGTCTATCGTTGTAAGTCTTGTCTTTTAGATAAGGTAGCATTTTTGTAGCCCTTCTTTGTACATTTTCTATGCAATCAATTTGATTTTTCAATGAAGAACTCCATACACTGCTAAGGTATTCTAGATGGGGCCTAACTATACCTTTAAATAATAATCTCAATGTTTTTGTGTCAATAAATTTAAACGTTCTTCTTATTAGTCATAATATTTGGTTAGCTTTATTTACTTGTTTTTGTATGTGAATATCGAATTTTAAATTCTTGTCTATAATTACACCAAGGTCTTTTTCATACTCTATACTTTCTAAAACTACCTGACTTCCTTCATAATCTGCATAGAATAAACTCTTTCTTCCTTTTTATTTCTGTATATCTGCAATAGTTTACATTTATGTGGATGAAGTATCAGGTCCCATTGTACACTCCATTCCACTAATTTGTTTATATCTTCTTTTAGCCTTGTTTGGTCCTCTATTTCATTAATTTGTTGATATATTTTACAATCATCAGCGTACATAAATATATTTGAACTCATTCTCTCTGGCAGATCGTTGATAAATAAAACAAATAATAATGGACCCAAGACTGATCCTTGGGGAATGCCACTTTTTACTTTTACCCATTGTGATTTAACACCATTAACATTAACCCTCTGTACCCTATAATTTAGAAAATTACTTATCCACCTGCATGTTTTATAACCAATTCCATAATTTTCTAATTTATATATTAATTTTTTATGCGGTACCTTATCAAATGCTTTCATAAAATCAGTGTAAATAACATCGATTACCCCTCCTTTGTCTAAAATACTAGTCCAATTATCCATTACCATTAGTAGTTGTAACGAAGTCGACCGTCCTCCAATAAAACCATATTGTCTTTTGCTAAATAAATCATTCAAATTCATATGTTTTTCTATTCTTTTTCTTATTAATTTTTCCATTAGTTTACAGGTTATACTTTATGGAATCTTTTTTCTTATAAATGAATTCTGATAAAATTTCTATTAAATTTGTACTTTTTTAAAAACACTATTTTATACTAATGTCAAATATGCTAAAAAAAATTTGCGTTAAAATACGATAAATGCACGATTAATATTTTTAATCAAACGATTAACGGCGATTAAAAGTTTTCATCGTGGAACAGCTCTACTTAAAACTATTAAAAAACGATTTATTCTAAAGATTGCCTGATTGAATTTGACATTTCATAGATTGCCGAAAAATTTAAGGTATTCCGTGGATTGCCTAATCCTACGCTTTGCCTGAAACATATGGACACGAAGTAGTCAAAGAGCATAGATGGGATGAATTGTGGATTTTTATGAAATTGATCATAATTTTTTTTTTAGTAACATCATAATCATCACCATAATCATCATCACCTTCTTGAGCGTCTTCATGAGTCCACTGATGCACTTCTTGACAGGAAACGACGCCAATGACTCCTCATCTCCCATCACCAACACCTGGGTGCATCATCATCACCATCATCATTATCACCACCATCGTCGAGTGAACGCGTAGCCAAGTCAGTAACGACTCTCGGCTTGACCAATAATGAAAGGTCCAAGGTTCGAGTGCAACCAATGCCCTAGTAACCACAAGCCTCCAAGCTTGTTCGGGTTATACGCCACTATAATAATGCTCGTCATTATTATTATTATCATCATTATCATTATCACGACCACCATCACCATTATTATCATCATCACCACACCCATCATCATCACCATCATCATCATCACTATCATCACCACCACCAGCATCATCATCACTATCATCATCATCATTATCATCACCACCACCACCATCACCACCACCATCATCCTCATCAACATCATCACCACCAGCATCATCATCATCATAATCTCCACCATCATCATCATCACCATCACCATCATTGATGTTATCATCATCATCACCACCATCATCACCACCATCATCATCACCACCTGGCACAATTCTATAAGGATGCATAGCACTTCTCCCTCATCATCCACCTCCAGCAGCCTGTCCACCAAACTCGTCGCCATTATTATTATTATTTATATTATATTATTTTTTATTTATTTATATTATTTTATTATTTTTATTATTTATATTATATTATTTTTATTATTTTATTTTTATTATTATTTTTTTTTATTCTTATTATTATTATATATATTATTAATAATATTTTTTTCTTAATATTATTATTTTTATTAATATTATTATTATATCTATTATTATTATTATTATTATATATATTATAAATTATTATTTATATTATTATATATATTATATATATTATTAATATTATTATAATTATTTATTTTATTAACAATATTATTACTATATATTTTATTAATATTATTATTAATATTATTATAATTATATATTTTATCAATATTATTATTTATATTATTCTTGTTGTTGTTATTATTATTACTATAACTATAATTTTTATTTTGTAGGCATGGAAGTATAGTGGTAGGAAGACAGGTAGGGTGGTAGGAAGGATGGGTGAGGGGGTGAGAAGGGGGATAGGAAGGATGGGTGAGGGGGTGAGAAGGGGGATAGGAAGGATGGGTGAGGGGGTGAGAAGGGGGATAGGAAGGATGGGTGAGGGGGTGAGAAGGGGGATAGGAAGGATGGGTGAGAGGGTGAGAAGGGGGATAGGAAGGATGGGTGAGGGGGTGAGAAGAGGGATAGGAAGGATGGGTGAGGGGGTGAGAAGGGGGATAGGAAGGATGGGTGAGGGGGTGAGAAGAGGGATAGGAAGGATGGGTGAGGGGGTGAGAAGGGGGATAGGAAGGATGGGTGAGGGGTGAGAAGGGGGATAGGAAGGATGGGTGAGGGGGTGAGAAGGGGGATAGGAAGGATGGGTGAGGGGGTGAGAAGGGGGATAGGAAGAGTGGTGGAAAGTGGCAGAAAAGAGATTGGGGTGGGTAGGTTAATAGGTAAGAAGACTGCTTGAAGATGGTGGGGGTGATGATGATGATGTTTGGAAAGTGTTTTTGAACGATGGTAATGATGATGATAATTGGAAAATGTTCTGTGGTGGGATGATGATGATGATGATGATGAGATTGTTTAGTGGTGTCTTTGTTATTGTAGTTTGACTATTTATTTCTTTTTCTTTTCGAGATCTTAGTTTTTTTCTGGATCTGTGAATAGTGATGATGATAATGGTGAAGAAGAAGATGATGATGATAATGGTAGTAATGATTATGATAATGATGACGATAGTGACAATGGTGGTGATGATGATAATGATGACGATAGTGACAATGGTGGTGATGATGATAGTATATGAAGTTAATAGCGGGGCAAGATGCACATAGGTGTTTTTGTGAAACATAAATGCACTATTGAATTATTTAAAACGCCATTTTAAAAAAATTTTTTTTAGTCTATATCGTTCACAGTTTGACAGACGCAGGCCATGTTACAATGGTTCTAGGAACCATGGTCCTTATGCGCCGAGACGCCACTCCACACGACGTACACATCTCTCATGCATACGTCGCAAACACCGCATCATATACACTAGGTATATGATAGTTCACGGTTGCCTATCAGGGATTCGAACAGACAACCTTTAAGTTGCAAGTCCGACGTCTACCATCTAAGCCACCCCATCTAAGCTCCCGCTTTTTTGTCAAAAATATTAATTTCTTTTATTTAAAATCATTTCATGCTAAATTCTATTTTGTTTGTAGCCGCCAAACGTCTGAATTTGTTTTTTGATATATTGATGTTATTTTGGTAAGTTAGATTGTTTCTTTTTATTTTATGGAATAATATATTTATAATATACTTGTATTCTTTTTTAAATGTGTTTATATGCTTCCTCTATTACAGAACAAATAACATGTAATTTCAGATTCATAAAATATAATTTTTAAATAAGTTTTGAATATACACCGACGAGGCAAGACGCGCATATCTTATCTCTTACAAGATTGTCAATTATTTCAGATTTTCATGGTTAGCACTTATAACTAGAGATAACCCAATAGGGGCAGTTAAGGTATTGAAGCCTTGAAAAATTCTGTTAATGACGTAGTTGTGGGAAAATGAAAAAAGTGGAAGCAGAACTCATATATGAATTTCAGGCTTTTAGAGCCGAGCCGGAGCCGGAAGCCAAATCCGAAAAATATGGTGGCTCCGGCTCTCAATTTTTTATTAAAGCAGAACTTTTTCTAAATCTACAATGTAGCCAGGAAAAGATTTCAAAATAAAAACAATGCAACAAAAACAGTCTTGGTCTTAAATTTATTTTTAAAATGTAAAATTACGTTAAAAAATTATTTGAATTATGTTTTTAATTTCAATAAACAAAAACAAAAATTGAATTTTGACATTTTAAACAGAAACTATAAGTACAAGTAGAATAATATATTTTTTCTTTCATGCTTTTATCAACTCAAAAATTTGGTTGACACATAGTAATTCAGTTCGAGAAATATTTTTACAAAATACTTGTTATTTATGTAACACAGAGATAAAACATATAATTTAAAGAATAATTATAATTATAATTTTTAAAATAAATAATGTTTAAACTAATTAGAACTAAAAATCTAGAATGCGAAACAACAATTTCATTCTGATAAAATCTTTAACTAGAAAAAAAATATTAAAAAAAATTCATTTCAAATTTTTAATTAACCAATCAGAATGCACTGCTTATTAAATAATTTTGCTTTCTTTTTTGAAACAATGTTTCAGTCAAAAGATTGCGCAAGTTTTTCTCGTGTGACACCTTCTCTATAAGGAGCTGAAACCGAGCCGGAGCCGTTACATTTCAGAAAGCCAGAGCCAGAACCGAGCCGATAAAAAGTATGACGGCTCTGCAAGCCTGATGAATTTCCTCGAAAAAGCATTACAAGGCACATAAGAAAAAAGTAAAAAAGGCTGGACCGTTAGGCAGAGAATTGTGTCCATTAGGTGGTCCTCACGAGACAGCTTTGATTCGACATACAATAAGAATAATACAGATGCTGTATCGAGACTAGAGGTCGGACCGGGTACCCGATCTAACCGGGTACCCACGGGACTCCCGCAGGAACGAGAAAAAAAATTAATTTCGAGACGGGAAATTCGGGAACCGGGAATAGGTTTTCGGGACGGGAACGGGAATCAACATTCAAATCAGGAACGAGAAAAAACGGGAACGGGAATCAACTTTTAAATCGGGAACGGGAAAAACGGGAATACAAGTTATTGGGTTTGGATTCTTTAACAATGATTTTTCAGAAAACTTCAAAGTATGTAAATCTCTATTTCATCGATACTCCGTACTTAAAATAAGTATTAAATGCAATAAAAATGTAAAACTAAGCCACCATTGCCAATGTCAAAATCTCCAACACTACATATGAAGTTGTTATGGCGAGTCCAAATATTATGAAGATCAGAACAAATGGGTGATGATGAAAACTTTTCAGATGAAATCAAACTGGTCAGTTATATTATTTTTATTTTATAAATTAATACTTTGAATTTGAATGATTAATTTCCAAATGATTGCTCAGTTGATCATTTCGACGAAAGAAAAGATGCCCATTGATCTTATTCATATGACAGCATGTCTGTTGCATCCCCAGTATGAAAGAATAATAGGAAAAAATTTTGGGATAGAAAAGAAATAAATACCAAGACTTTCATTAGAGAAAATTTAATTCGATTTTTTACAGCCAGACCAAGCTGCAGTGCCGTTGAGAAAAAGAACAAATTATGGTTATTTAGGTTGTTTGTTTTCATAGCGTAAAAATTATAATAAAATTATTATACTAACAAATTATACGAATGATTTTATATTTGCAGTTGTGAAAAATAAGAATGTTGTCAAAAAACATATTTCTAACATTATTGAAGAATTAATAATAATGAACGAAAAAAAATTCAGAAGAGGATGAACTGTACAAATATTCACAATTACGTCCCAACAAAATTGAAGATTATAAAGATGTTTTATTTTATTGGAGTAAAATAAGCAATTTTCCAATATACCAAGAAGTAGCCAAAATTTTGTTTAGTGTACCTGCAATCCCTGTGAACAGAATTTTTCAATATGTGGTCGTTTAACTTCAAACCCAAAATCATCAAATTTGAAAGCTGTGTTTAACCCGTGTGAAAAGCAATAAAGATTTAATTACTCAAAAACAATGACTAACTTGAATACTTTCATTTCAATAAATATTTGAAATTTAAATCATTTAAAAAAAATTATTAAAAGAAATATTCTCTGACTTTCAAATAATAAATTTTAAGAAATGTTAGGACTAGCAATTTTAGGACCAGTGAAAACGGCAGTGAAAATGAATACAAAAACAAAAAAGTTTCGGGAACGGGTCGGGACCGGGAATCGACTTGGGGGATCAAAATTCTGATGGCCCATCGGGAACGGGACGGGACGGGAAAAAACATTTCGGGAACGGGACGGGAATGAAAAATCGTCCATGTCCGACCTTTAGTCGATACACAACTAAACTTCGAGAACTGGCATCTCGAATTGCTGGCAAATAGGCGTTGAAAACTCTTTTAATAAAAAAACAAGAAAGCTGAAAAACTAGCTAAACGAATAATAATAGTCATTTTATTTTAAAAATGATAATAATACGTTTTTTTTCTTTGACAAAAAAATAAAATCATTATATTTATTTATATTATACAGGCCTAAGTTAATCCCATAATGAGAGTGGGTCCTAAAATATAAATATAAAAACATTATATTAAAAATTATATTTTTTACAAAAATTATTTGTATATATTTTTTTATTATTTGAAAGTTATTATGATTTATACTTGAATGAAAATTGCGGAAAGTGTAAATAAAAAATCACTTTCCCCTTCCCTTTCTCCTATGAATAGTGATTCGACAGTGTTGGTTTATTTGTGTTTATCTGTGTTTGTATGTTTCTGTAATACACCCTCTGTATGTGTTGCATGTTTGTGTTTGTTTTTGTGCATTTTTAGAAACTTTTAAGATGGGTTCAGCTTTTATTTAAATGAACATTTTGATTTTTGATACAGCCAAAAAAAAGTATATTTACTGTATAGAACGTATATGGGTTTGTGTGTGTGTGTGTGTGTGTGTGTGTGTGTGTGTGTGTGTGTGTGTGTGTGTGTGTGTGTGTGTGTGTGTGTGTGTGTGTGTGTGTGTGTGTGTGTGTGTGTGTGTGTGTGTGTGTGTGTGTGTGTGTGTGTGTGTGTGTGTGTGTGTGTGTGTGTGTGTGTGTGTGTGTGTGTGTGTGTGTGTGTGTGTGTGTGTGTATGTGTGTGTATTTTGGTTGAAATGTTATAAACTGTTGTTGTTTTGAAATTGGCTTTAAATAATTTATATGTATGTATGTGTATGTATGTATGTGTCTGTTTGTGTGTGTGCATGTATGTGTGTGTGTTAGAGGTCGGACATGAATGATTTTTCATTCCCGTCCCGTTCCCGAAACTTTTATTCCCGCCCGTCCCGTTCCCGATAGGACATCATAGTTTTGATTCCCGTCCCATCCCGTTCCCGCAACTCAGTCCCGACCCATTGAAAATATGGGTTTTCATATTTATTTATTTTTGCTCCGTTTTCACCGGTCCTAAACTTGCTAGTTCTAACATTTGTTATATTTTTTTGAAAGTCAAAAAACATTTCCTTACAACAAATATAAAACAAGATTTCAATTTCAAATATCTATTGAAATGAAAGTATTGAAGTTAGTTTTTTTTTTAGTCATTCAATCAAGTCTTTATTACTTTTCACATGGGTCAAACCGTCAAAAGTTTTAGCTTTCAAATTAGGTGAGCTTGGGTCTGAAGTTAAATGACCAATAGAACTTACAGATATAATAAACTAAATTTTGGCTACTTCTTGTAGTATTGGAAAAAATTTCATTTTATACCAATAAATTAAACATCTTTATAATCTTCAATATTAGTGGGACATAATTGTGAATATTTTTACAATTCATCCTCTTCTGAATTTTTTCCTTCGTTCATTATTATTAATTCCTCAATAATTTTAGAAATTATTTTTTTGACAACATTCTTATTCTCCACAACTGAACAAATAAAATCATTCGTATAATTTGATAGTATAAAAATTGTATTATAAATTTTACGGTATAAAAACTAACATAATAGGTCTAAATAACCATCATTTGTTTTTTTTATCAACGGCACTGCAGCTTGGTCTGGCTGTACAAAATAGAATTAAATTTTCTCTAATGAAAGTCTCGGTATTTATTTCTTTTTCTATCATAAACTCTTTTCTTATTATTCTTTTATACAAGAGAATGCAACAGACATGTTGCCATATGAATAAGATCAATGGGCATCTTTTCTTTTGTCTAAATGATAAACTGAGCAATCAACTGGAAATTAATCATTCAAATTAAAAGTATTAATTTATAAAATAATAACAATATAACTGACCAGTTTGATTTAATCTGACAAGTTTTCATCGTCACCCATTTGTTCTAATCTCTCTAATATTTGTCCTCGCCATAACAACTTCAAATGTAATGTTGGAAACTTTAACATTGACAGAGCAATGGTGGCTTCGTTATACATTTCTATTGCATTTAATACTTATTATAAGTATGGAATATCGATGAAATAGAGATTTCCATACTTAGGAGTTTGCTGAAGTATAATTGTTAAAGAATCCACTCCCAATAACTTTTATTGCCGTTTTTCCCATTCCAGATTTAAAAGTTGATACCCGTTCCCGATTTGTATATTGATTCCCGTTCCCGTCCCGAAAACCTATTCCCGGTTCCCGACTTTTCCCGTCCCAAAATTAATTTTTATTCCCGTTCCCGCGGGAGTCCCGCAGGTGCCCAGTTGGATCAGGTACCAGTCCGACCTCTAGTGTATGTGTAAGTTTGTGTGTGTGTGAGTGTGTGTGTGCGTGTGTGTGTGTGTACAGACACCTACCTGATTTTAATTATTGATACATATACTAATGGAAATTATTTTAAGCACTCCTTAAAGTATCACCTGTAGTGGAAAACTTGCTTAACAATTTCTCAATAATGTTCAAACAACACTGTTCATCAAATATGACCATGGTCTTGGTATATATATATATGTGTAGAAGTGTGCTCAGAAAGATAAATGCTGATTGTGAAATGTTGTGCAATGATGAAAAAAACTATAGTGTGAATTCTAATTTTTTTATACAAAAAGATTTTAAACAAGTTATCAAACTCATAATAAAAAAATAGTTAACATTCCAAATGAACCTCTTCAGGCTGGCTCAGCAGCTGGACAAAGAAAAACGTAAAAGACCAACTACGTTTTCCAAGGAGTCAGTTCTCAGCAGAAGTCGCAAAATTATTTTTCGAAGACATTTATATTCGTTATAAAATATACTATTTTAATTGTGAATTTATTTTTAGGTTGTCTTATTAGAAAATTAAGTTTTGTTTATATTTGGAGTATTTTTAGACAGCAGATGGGGTAGTTACCAAATGTCGCAGCGCTGAATTGGGATTAAACTATTTTGGTAAATTTTAGTGAATTAAATTTCTAACTTTTACTCCTGAAAAAAGAATTTTGAATTTAAAACAGATTTTGCTCGACAAGTAAATATTTCACGTGAAAGATAAAATGGCGAATGAATATTGCTTAAATAAATCGTTTTGGCAAACCTTCCATAAACGACCAATTAAAAACACAAAAAGGGGTTTTCAGAAATGATCATTTTAGTTTAAATTAATCGTAAAACACCCGTTGTATTTCAAAAACTTGCCAAATATAGAAACATCTGTCGAAACTGAAAACACCTCAAAGGGAAAAATTAGTGAGGAACTCAAAGTTTCTGATATAGGAATACAAAGTCTGTCTCTCGAACCAAAGCAACAGGTACAGCAACCATTAATAAATACAACGATGCTCTAGGAAACATATCGAAAGGAAGGAAGGAAAGAAGGGTGAATGAATGAAAAGATGATAGAAGGGAAAGAGAGAGAGAAAGAGATGAACAAGAAAAAAGAATGAAAAGAAAGAAAAAAAGAAAAGGACAGAAAGAAAGAATGAGAAAGAGAGAGAAAGATAGGAAGAAAGAAGAAACGAAATAAAAAAGAAGAAAGAAAGATGGATGGAGAGTGAAAATGGAGAGAAGGAGGGGATGGTGGGTCAATCGGGTCTGTAGAAGGACATCCTTGGTAAAAAGTCAAGCATGAGCACCTGCAATGAAGAGTACGATGATGATGATGATGATGATGATGATGATGATGATGATGATGATGATGATTCCTAATGACGAATATTACTGTTATATTATAGACTAGAGAAATGCTCAGGAAGGATTATTGCAACAACGATAACAGAGACCTAGTGAATAATATAATCTTCACCCAAACATCATAACAATAACAAAAACAATATATAATAATAAAATTATAATAATAATGATAATAATAGTAATGATGATAATGATAATAATGATAATTATAATAATGATAACAATAATAATAATGTTAATGATAATTATAATAATGATAATAATGATAATGATAATAATAATAATGATAACAATGCTGATGATAATCGTACAGCGGGAAACTATTACGAACCATTTCTGTCATGGATGTATTGTCGGATTTGATGAATTTGGTTTGCCAGTGCAGGCCCAGCTGTCAACCAAGCGAGTAGTAGTATTAGTACAACTGCTACTACTACTACTACTACTACTGCTACTACTAATACTACTACTACTACTACTACTACTGCTACTACTACTACTACTACTACTACTACTACTACTGCTACTACTACTACTACTACTGCTACTACTACTACTACTACTACTACTGCTACTACTACTACTACTACTACTACTACTACTACTACAACAACTACTACTACTACTACTACTACTACTACTACTACTAGCAAACCCGGTTATAGAGACGTTGATTTTCACAATGAAGAACTTTTTCAACCGCCTGCACTGCCTGCCATGATGATGATATGATAGTGGTGGTACTGATGATGATGATATGATAGTGGTGGTACTGATGATGATGATATGATAGTGGTGGTACTGATGATGATGATATGATAGTGGTGGTACTGATGATGATGATATGATTTTTGTTTTCGCCCACATTTGGTTAGCAGCTGCCATCTTGGCAGCCGCTTTAACCGTTTAATGATTTTGTTAAATAGTTTGTCTTCTTATCTAATAATTTAGATTTTTTTAATTTCAAATAATTATAGTAATTAGAATTTATATCTTTTCTTGTTTTCTGGTTTTAAATTTATCTTGCTCTCGGAATTAAAATCTTCAACCAATAACTGTCTAACGGGCTACAATAAAAACTTATTTTAAAAGGAAGAAGTGCCAAGGCCTCAAATTGAACACCAGTGCACAGCTTGCAAGCACCCACTTGCTACTTACTTCACAAGGCAAATGAGCTCTGCAGATGAAGGACAGACTGTCAGAACGAATCTTCTACCCATGACTGTTTATGTCTATTATCTATTGAAAACTGACGTATTAGACAATTATTACCTTACTTAGATGACCCTTTTTTAAAGATGTCCATATATTTGAAACTCATCACCTCCTTATTTAACTACTTCTATATCATTATTTACTTTTCGTACGGATCTGAAGACATATCTGTTTAACAAATTCATTTACCAGCGCTCTTGAATTTGAGGAAAGAGCGCTATAGAAATGGATTTGATTGATTGATTGATTGATGATGGTGGTGGTGTTGATGATGATGATATGATGGTGGTAGTACTGATGATGATGATATGATAGTGGTGGTGTTGATGATGATGATATGATAGTGGTGGTACTGATGATGATGATATGATAGTGGTGGTACTGATGATGATGATGATATGATGGTGGTGGTACTGATGATGATGATATGATAGTGGTGGTACTGATGATGATGATGATATGATGGTGGTGGTACTGATGATGATGATGATATGATAGTGGTGGTACTGATGATGATGATTTTGATAATGATGATAATGAGTGTTTGATTAGAAAACAATAGAAGATAAATAATAAAAAATGATTAATTGCATTTGAGGAATGATGAATTACCCACATGGAATGACCTTCAGCAACCATGACAACATAAACAACACATCTTTATCCATTATAATTTTAAATACTACTAATAATAATAATATTATTATTATTATTAATACAATTAATATAATTATAATAAACGAATAAACGAATCCTAAAATACAGTGACCCTCTTGTTGAGGTAGACGACAGGCCAGAGGGAGCAGCAACACGTGCAACAACACAGCAACGAGCAGCACACAAACCACCTGTGTTGTGGTCGTCAATTAGATAGTCTGTCATTTTCTGGAAAAATCCATAGCTTATGGTCGAACCATTGGTCCATAGTTTATTTATTATCACTGTTTTTCTTAATCATCATCATTTACTCTAATATCATTATCATCATCAAGTCATAATCATCATAATATTCATCAAAATCATCATCATCATTATGAGCCTCTCAACTACTATCATCATCACTTCTAGCCTGAAGTTAGTTTTAGTGGTCCTTTTGAGCACTGCGTTTATGTGTTTGATTGTCGTCCTGAACTCCTCTGGCGCCACCTTGTGATGATTAATTAGTTATGTAATAATATAATTAATTAATTAGTTATGTAATTATATAACTAATAAATGAATACTTTAAATTTTAATTAAATAATAATTAATTATAATTATAATTAATAACCAATTAACATACATCTATAATAAACCACTGAATTTTAATGGTTTATTATATTTATTATTATTTGTGACTGAATCAACCTTTGCACAAAGGGCGGCAGGGAATTTAGTGTCGAATTTGTTGTTCAAGCCAAAAAGAGTGAAGTTGCCAACGCCCCTGATGATGACTGGTTCGGGATGGAAAGGATTGGGTGAAAGGTTGGCTATGACCACCACACCATCGTCCTCTTCTTCAATTACTGACCTGATGTTTCATTTATAATTACTGGTTAATTGCTTTAAACTTAAAATGATTTTTGGAAATTTTAAGTTGTAAGTTTATAAAGAATTTCAAAAAATTCCAAAATGATGTATGAATACATGTATTTAATTTTGTAAAAATAAATTTATTCAAATCCTAACCCATAGCTTGTTTCTCTGAAGCCATCCAAACTCTGTATCACTTCCAGCTCAGCCATTAAAAAACATCAGAATTTTTCAAATATAAAATTCATTAAAACTTTTATTAATTTTAGATACAAACAGTTAAGTAATTTATATCACATGAAAAGTCATATTTTGTTGAAACAGGTCGGGAAACTAAAAAGTTTACAAAAACACAAAGAAATTCTCGCTGTTAAAAATTAAGGTAAGTATTAAATGTGATTAATTAGTAATTAAAAACTTTGAATTGACTTTTTTTATATTAATTTTAAAATCTGATTATAAATTATAATTTTATCTTTAGTATTTTCCAACAGTTTATAGCAACCTTAATTAGTTTAATTTATACTTTTTTTATTTTATGATTCTTCTTCATTTTTTACAATTAATCAATCAATCACTAAATATTTGTATAGCACTGCTTCTATAGAGAAGATTCTGTAACGGCTCATGGCAAGTTTCTAATTTTTTATAATGGCGGATGAATGGTTAAATGACAGACACGGTGGTAAGGGTTGTGAAAACCTCTGCTGGGACTGCCTCGTGCATACAGCGGCTATATAAAGTATAGAGAGCATCTGACGTCAGTATGTGAAGCGTGGTTGGTTGTCAGGCAAGCTGTTCCTCAGCTCCTCTATGTCACATTGTAATTAAAACAATCGATCTTACTGAGTCTGGATCAGTGTTGTTCCAGTTAACTGTAACTGTAACTGAAATGGTAAATTAACTGAAAAATATGATTCAGTTAACTGTAACTTTAACTGTAACTGTAATTTAATGCATAACTGTAACTGAAATAGAAACTGAAAAATAAGAATACTAACTGAATAGTAACTAAAAAATATCTAATAAAAAAATGGGAAGCGCTACAAGATAAAACATTGGCGGATGCACGTTTTTGAGCAATAATATGATATATTTATTTTATAGTCACTTTTTTTGACCAGTTGAATTATACAAATTTTTATGAAATGTTTAAGGTTAATACCGGCAGAAAACAAGAAAATGGCGTATGGGCCTATTTTATTTACGAAGCTTCATGCGACAAAAGCGAATGTCAGGTTTCAGAAGAGGATGATAATGATAACGAGAAAGTTACCAGGCAACATACTGTGGTTGATAATTATTTGCGTATTTACATTTTTTAATATTATTTACCAAGTTATGAGCATAATTTATAAACCATTTAAATAATTTTAATTAAACAGTCGTAAATATATGCAATTTTTATCATTTAGGTTCAGAGAAAATTATTTCTTTGATAAAAGATTATAAGAACAATGTAGAAGATCGAATTCTTAAAGATCTTCAAACTGGACATCGCGTTGTCATTAGTATGGATAGCTGGACTAAGAAGGGTCTTACACTTTCATGTCTCGAGATCTCAGCATCCTTTAATAATCCATCAATGCGTCGTGCAATTCATGTTCTGCTAAATTTTCATTTTATGTCTCACCCACATACAGGAGAAATGTTAGCACTTAAATTATTGAGTACCCTAGATTATTAGCTTCTTTTGCGCAAGACATTGTTTCAGCTCCCGCTTCACAAGCGTATGTGGAAAGGGTGTTTTAAGTGTGCGGAGACCTAACTGCAGGGGGAAAATTCGCTTCAGCAAACATCTGAAATTGAAGACATTTATGAAAATGAACAGCGTATATTATGAATAATATATTTATATGGTAGACGTCGGACTTGCAACTTAAAGGTTGCCTGTTCGAATCCTTGACAAGCAACCGTGAACTATCATATACCTAGTGTATATGATGCGGTGTTTGCGACGTATGCATTGAAAGATGTGTACGTCATGTGGAGTGGCGCCTCGGCGCATAAGAACCATGGTTCTCAGAACCATTGTAACATGGCATGCGGCTGTCAGGCTGTGAATAGTATAGACCACAAAAAATTTTTTTTTTTACAATAATTTGACTTTTAAACATTAATTTGGGCTGTATTATAAATAAAAATTCATTTTTCTCCATCTTGATTAACTGTAACTGTAACTAACAAAAATAACTGAAACTGAAATAGTAACTGAACAATTAAAATTTGCATAACTGTAACTTGAACAGTAACTGAGAAATTAATTTTTTTATAACTGTAACTTGAATAGTAACTGAGAAATTAATTTTTTCATAACTGTAACTTGAATAGTAACTGAGAAATTAATTTTTTCATAACTGTAACTTGAATAGTAACTGAGAAATTAATTTTTTTATAACTGTAACTTGAATAGTAACTGAGAAATTAATTTTTTTATAACTGTAACTTGAATAGTAACTGAGAAATTAATTTTTTCATAACTGTAACTTGAATAGTAACTGAGAAATTAATTTTTTCATAACTGCAACTTGAACTGAAAAATCCGAACTGGAAAATCACTGTATGGCGTGCGAGTCGGAATTCACTTATGCGTGGTTCGAGTGAAGCCACTTCCGAGATTTTAATTTTATTATCTGACTTTGTGTTGCATGGGCGGCGATCCTGGGTCTAAACCCTCCAGGATCGCCGCCCATGCTGGGTAGAACCCCCACCCCCCCCCTGCTGTGTTGTGATATCTAGTTGTAAAGAATCTGGCAGGGAATCTGTATGAGCGTTTTGAAGTCGATTTGAGTGTTACATTACTATAACTCTATATATATATATATATATATATATATATATATATATATATATATATATATATATATATATATATATATATATATATATATATATATATATATATATATATATATATATATATATATATATATATATATATATATATATATATATATATATATATATATATATATATATATAACTTCAAAGAGATTCACTTTTCAAGAAGTGAGAACCCTTTATAACAGAGGTGCACAATCCGCGGCCCACCGGCCCGTTTGATACGGCCCCCAGACAACTAGTCCATTTTGGCTATTTGCGGCCCTACAGTATTTTAAATCGATGCACCCACCCATCTCTTTTTAATAGTACTTTTTGCACATCCCTAATATAAAACGATTGAAACAACAACAACGAGCGATAATTGAGTTTGCACGCTGGTTGTTTTAATTTTGTAAGAATGTCAAGGCATAAAATTGAAGTAAAAAATTGTCAGTATAATGAAGAATGGACAAAAAAAATTTTATGCGGTATTTCAACGGAACAGCTTTGTGCCTAATTTGTCGCGATTCCGTAACTGTAATGAAGGACTACAATTGCAAAAGACATTATGAAACCAAACACGCTGCTACATTTGATGATGTAAAAGGCGAAGGTAGAAAAAATATAATTGATCAACTTGTAAAAAGATTGTCATCTGAGCAAAATATTTTTACAAAAAAAAGTTAATGAAAATAAGACTTTTGTTCGTGCCGGTTGTGCCGTAGCACAGATTATTGCGCGATCGTCTCGACCATTTACTGATGGTGATTTCGGCAAAAACTGCATGCAAGCCATTTGCAAAGAAGTCTGTCATGAGAAAACAGACCTGTTCAACATAGTGCCATTGTCACGGATGACTATCCAGCGCCGGGTGGTTGATTTATCCAACGACGTTTGTGAACAGTTACGTGACAAGCTTGCCATATTCAAGTATTTTTCAATTTCTTTAGATGAGAGCACGGATAACGTTGACACAGCACAGCTTTTGGTTTTTGTTCGTGGGGTGGATGAGAACTGTAAATTAACTCAGGAATTAGCAGGAATGGCCTCACTACGTGGACGTACGACTGGTGCAGATATTTTGGAGGAGTGAAATCTGTTCTTGAAAACCTTAACGTTCAGTGGCCAAAGCTCTGTAGTGTTACTACTGACGGTGCACCCGCCATGACTGGTAAAGAATTAGGACTTGTTGCTCATCTGCGATCACATTTTGCGAGACTTAGGAATTCCAAGACACCATCCACGCATACATCATACATGAAGAGTCACTGTGTACACGAGTCATTAAGTTTGATAATGTTAGGAAATTTGTTTTTAAATCAGTGAACTTCATACGAGCAAAAGGACTTAACCATCGACAGTTCAGATCATTTCTTGAAAACGTTAAGTCAGAATATCGTGACATACCATATCACACTGATGTAAAGTGGTTGAGTCGAGGAAAAGTTCTAACTAGGTTTGTTGAGTTACGAAAGGAAATCTGTGAATTCCTTGTTACCAAAGGCAAAGACACAGCTGTTTTTACAGACAAACAGTGGTTGGCAGACTTAGCATTTTTGACAGACATAACAGAACACTTAAATAAATTGAATCTGCGTCTTCAAGGCAAAGATCACTACTGTCATTCACCTAGAAGCTACGGCTGTTTTGTTCGAATCTGCAATCTGGTAATTTATGTCATTTTCCTATTTGTTCAGCTTTTCAGAAGGAATACCAGTGTGACTTCAATAAATACCACGAGAGTTGTAAAGCGTTACTAAAGGAATTTAATGAACGTTTTGATGCATTCAGGGAGCATAAGGATTTATTCAACTTCATCCGTGACCCTTTCTCTTGTGCTGTAGAATCCGTACCTGAGCAATGTCAGTTAGAAGTCATTGATCTTCAATGTTCACAAAAATTAAAGTTTGCGTTTCAGCATAACTCCATTTCAACTTTTTATGGAAGTCTTAGTTCAGTTAAATATGGAGCGGTCAAAGATTTGGCTTGCCAAATGTTGTCTGAATTTGGCAGCACATAAGTGTGTGAACAAACGTTTTCAGTCATGATAAAAATAAACGTAGATCATCTTTGACTGATGATAATCTTTGTTCGATTTTGAGGCTTGCAACAAATGATTGTTTGTTTTTATATATATTTGAATTTATATATATACATATATTGGTAGTTGTTTAAACCCCGTTTTATTTAACAAATTTATTTGAAAAGCGCCTTTGTTCACTTTGTAAAGGGCGCTATACAAATCATTAGTGATTGATTGTAGTTTTTTCTGTAATCTATTTCTTTTCCACTTGTTAAAGAAGCACATAAAGAAAAAAATCTCTCAACGTATGCCTGGGAGGCTGGAGCTACCAAAAGATCTTGTGCAATTGGACCTAGAATAGGGTAGAAAGTTATGTTGTCATTCCAGAATTTGAACCCATTTGGTTCACAAGTATTTTTGATTTTGAAGAATTTATTTCCATCTCCGAAATATATTTTTCTATTCGACAATTATATTTGATTTGCATTCTTTGCCAGAACTTGTATCGTCAATACTTAATTTAGAAGATAAAAATTTTAATTTCTTTGAAGGAATTGATGATTCATCTGAAGCTTCTATTGCATTATGTCGTGAACTATTTTCAAAACGATTGTGCTTTGCTTCGCTAAAAGCCTGCAAAATAAAGTATTCAAATTGTTTAATTGCAATAGAAATGTGACCATTAAATAAGATTTATACTTTAATTGAAAACTTGTTTTTAAAATATATCTAAATTACCTGTGAACAAATGTAAGTTTTAACAGCATGCAATAAACTAGAATATTGTGGTAACAGAATGAATTCTGCAACAGTTGGATCCACAAATGTAGCAGCTGCTCTTACTGGATTGAATTTCAATGAAGAGGAATTTAAGAAGCACTTAAAATAATGTTGAATTGCACTTCTCAATGAAAAAATCAAACTAGAAATTCCTACAAATTTAATTTGTTCTAAATGGCAATCTAAAGCAGACGGTATGACATGTGATAATCAGGGGCGGCGATCTGCGGAAAATCTTGGGGGGTATCGACAAATACATTACAAGCGATACTTTTTAGTATTGTTTGCTGTAGTGCAAATTAAATTTTTTCAACTACTGATATTTGTATCACCAAAAATTGTTTAAAAAAGTTTTATACTAAATAAAAATATTTTTCTATTGCCACTATGAGCGATTTGAAGAAAAAATATAGATTTTAGTACCTTTTGTTATTTGTCTTCTATATAAATTCAATTACAACTAGCCATCACCCTATCAAATAAATTTTATAACATATTGTTTTCCATTAATTTCTGAGTCAAATAGTTAAAAAAAATTACAAATAGATTTAAATTTGCCAAAGTTATAAACAAATATACATTGGGACATTTTTTTTGGTCCACAGTGAATATTTAGATAACATAAAATACCCTCTCTGCCGTCCTCCTGCCCTCACCCCACAGCTCGTTTACTCCAATTTCCTAAAAGACCCCTTCGTATGTCTGACCGACTGGCAAATTCTTCTGCTAGCCTTTTTAAATCCAGACTGTCAAGTATATCCTGATGTGCATGACAAACGGCCAGTGAATTGAAGCGAGGCTGTGTCATAGGTGCACGCAACTAAGTCTTAAGACGCCGCAAAGCACTAAAAGATCTTTCTGCAGTACATGACGTTTTGGACACACAAGCATCAACCTGATCAATCTTTCAACCTAAGGAAACAGATTTCTGACTTCCGTGATCATAGCTTGAGTTACTTCTGTATATTCTGGTCTTTAAACATAGTTAACTGTGAGCAAATACCAGTTTTATTTAACTCACGATACTGCTTGCAAATATCATGGTTCACTTCACCAGTTAGCAACATTGTCTCCAGCTGCAAGTATGAACGCAAACCCGGAGAATCTCGATTGCACCTTTTTGTGAGTTGCATGATTTCAATGTCTATGACAGCATAATATGCTGCTCGATAATGTTCTTCTGTTTTGTTGCTACATAAACTGGGCCCAGCCCACAATACTTTTGTGGTGGCTTTTGCACCCGAGGTACAGCAATCGGCTCGAGATCATATGCCAAAACCATACTGTTGACATCTCTGAAAATGGCATTAAACTGTTCATCTGATCGTAGGCGACGCCGTTCTTGCACAACTGAATCAGTCGCTGCAACCATTCCACTTACTTTGGCACTTACTAATTGCAACGACTTGTTTAACTGTTCCAGAAGTGAAAACACCAAAACAACTACCTTGAGGGCCAGTGCAGTAGTGCCCTGTTGAAAAAAAGCCTCAAGCTTTTACAGCTGTTTCATCAGCAGTACCAATGGAAGCAAATGATTCCAAGCTAACAAGTACCACTTCATAATGTTCAAGCACAGAAGACACTGTAGATACTCTGGTAGGACAAAGAAGTTTATACTATACTTTTTATTCAGTCGCTCATCAGGAAAGTCAATTATAAGAGACACTAAAGCATCACTAAACTGCTTCTTGACCTTCCCTGAACGATTCAATCAATCAATCAAATCAATTTCTATAGCGCTCTTTCCTCAAATTCAAGAGCGCTGGTAAATAAATGTGTTAAACAGATATGTCTTCAGTAAATAATGATATAGAAGTAGTTAAATAAGGAGGTGATGAGTTTTAAATATATGGATTGTAAAAAGCATCTAACTCTTGGACAAACTAAAGTGAATTGCTCACAAATGGATTTGCGGCAGCTGTGTCCTAAGCAACAAGATTTGCACAGTGTGCAGAACAGTGGAAAAACAATGCATGCGGATGCTCACTGCTGATAATAGCCTGACAACCCTTATATGGGCCGTTCATGTTGGCGGCACCGTCATAAGTCTGAGATCTGAGGTTTTCTATGGGTAGCATAATTCTGATCAGGACATCTTTTACTACAGCAGATAATGTTTTTCCGATCGTGTCTGGTGGGCTGAATAAACCAATAAACTGTTCATTAACATTCAGAGCTTCATCAAAAAAACGAATGCATATCGATTCCTGCTCTAGCCCATTTCAGTCTTGTGTGCCGTCAACCACAACACTAAACTGGCTTGATTCGGCATTAACAGTGCACAATGTGTTTCTAACGATAGAATGAGCTAATAGCATCAGCATTTCTTTTTGGCAGTTATGCGATATGAAACTTGTAGTTTGATTTAACCACAACTTTAGTTAATGTTCGAAGCTTTTTGAAATTCATTAACTTTGGTTCATCTAAAAAACTGAAAGGGTCGATATTGAAGTGGATCTCAGAACCCCCTATGAACATCGCCCATGCAAAATAAGTAGCACAATATGAATGATTTTTTAAATAAAAATGTAAATCTGTCTGCTTGCATAAAGTGAACTGAATAAAAATTCTGTTTCATGCTATGGTTGACGATTGTGCTTGATAGGAGTTTAGAAATCATTGTATTTGAAAAACTGAGAAGCGTCCATGTTAAGATGGACTCCAGGACCCCACTAGCATTGCTGCCCATACATACTCAAAATGTATTACTGTATTAGCATTTTTTATCCCATGGTTGACGATTAGGCTCGTATCAAAATTAAAATACACATTTCTCAACTCTCATTTTGATACGAGCCTAATTGTCAACCATGGGATAAAGATATGCTAATACAGTAATACATTGTGAGTATGTATGGGCAGCGATGCTAGGGGGGGTCCTGGGGTCCATCTTAACATGGACCCCCTTCAATTTTTCAAATAAAATAATTTCTCGACTCCTATATTAATACAAGCATAATCGTCAACCATAGCATGAAACAGAATTTTTATTCAGTAATATATTTTGGGTAGGCGTAGTTATAGTGATAGCTGCCTGAGCAAAACTATTCTTTGCTTACTCAAATACTCATCCACCTACTCTTCTTTTTATATTTATAGATTTAAATTAATAAATTATATTCATAAAAATTAAATTTCTAATTTTTCAATTTTTGCAAGCAGACATTCAGGATGCTTTTCAGAAAATATCGGTTCCCTTTTGTAAGCAGACAGATTTAAATTTGTATTAATTTTATACTATAAAAAAATCATTCACATTGTGTTACTTATTTTGCATGGGCGTTGTTTATAGGGGGTTCTGAGGTCTACCTTAATATCGGCCCTTTCAATTTTTAGATGAGCCAAAGTTAATGAATTTCAAAAGGCTTCGAACATTAACTAAAGTTGTGGTTAAATCAAACTACAAGTTTCATATCACATGACTGCAAAAATAAAATGCTGAGGCTTTTAGCTCATTCTATCGTTAGAAACACAGTGTGCAGTGTCAATGCCGAATCAAGCCAGTTTGGTGTTATGGTTGACGGCACTCAAGACTGCAATGGGTTAGAGCAGGAATCGATATGCATTCGTTTTGTTGATGAAGCTCTTAATATTAAGTAGTAGTAGTAGTAGTAGTAGTAGTAGTAGTAGTAGTAGTAGTAGTAGTAGTAGTAGTAGTAGTAGTAGTAGTAGTAGTAGTAGTAGTAGTAGTAGTAGTAGTAGTAGTAGTAGTAGTAGTAGTAGTAGTAGTAGTAGTAGTAGTAGTAGTAGTAGTAGTAGTAGTAGTAGTAGTAGTAGTAGTAGTAGTAGTAGTAGTAGTAGTAGTAGTAGTAGTAGTAGTAGTAGTAGTAGTAGTAGTAGTAGTAGTAGTAGTAGTAGTAGTAGTAGTAGTAGTAGTAGTAGTAGTAGTAGTAGTAGTAGTAGTAGTAGTAGTAGTAGTAGTAGTAGTAGTAGTAGTAGTAGTAGTAGTAGTAGTAGTAGTAGTAGTAGTAGTAGTAGTAGTAGTAGTAGTAGTAGTAGTAGTAGTAGTAGTAGTAGTAGTAGTAGTAGTAGTAGTAGTAGTAGTAGTAGTAGTAGTAGTAGTAGTAGTAGTAGTAGTAGTAGTAGTAGTAGTAGTAGTAGTAGTAGTAGTAGTATTTTTTCATGTGCAAAACTGACTCCTCAACCTAACTCACTCTTTTACAAAACCGATGTAATGATAAATTAATTAAATTTGCTTAGGCAAATATAATCTCAAAACACAATAATTAAATATCAAATAGTGAAATAATCGTGCATTGCCGAATTCGTGGATGGCCGAAATCGTGGATTGCCGAAATCGTGGATTGCCGAAATCGTGGATTGCCGAATCCAATGCAATTAATAATTTTAAAACTTTGGCTTTAGATAGACCCTCATTAATAATATGAATTCGCTAGTTCTAGTTTGGTACAAATGGGTAAAAATAGTCCTAATTCGCATGCGCAAAGAAAGTTTGAACGGAGACCGAATATGTTTTGGAACATATACACGGTATATAAGTTATGAAAGTTTCATAAAAGATATAAAAGTTATATATAAGTTATTAAGGTTATATAAAAGTTATGAAAGTTGTATAAAAGTTATCAAAGTTTTATATAACGTATACCTTATTGAAGGTCTGAACGTTATATATGAATTATACCGTATTAGAGTTATCAACGTTATATATGAGTTATGAACGTTATATATGAATTATACCGTATCAGAGTTATCAACGTTATATATGAGTTATGAACGTTATATATGAGTTATGAACGTTATATATGAGTTATGAACGTTATATATGAGTTATGAACGTTATATATGAGTTATGAACGTTATATATGAGTTATGAACGTTATATATGAGTTATGAACGTTATATATGAGTTATACCGTATTATAGTTATGAACCTTATATATGAGTCATGAACGTGATATGCTCTCTGCTCGCCTTTATATACTAGTTTCTCGCGGGCATTTCTTTCTTCTCACGTTTTGGTTCGTTCAGTGCCTCGTGAGTATTTTTTGACAATTCTAAAACAAGGGCAAACATGTTTCGCAATTATTTTTTACGAATCTCATTCTGCATCTTTGTTCTTCTTCAAACAGCAGAGTGTAACAACGACATCTTCAGAGCCTTCCACTTCTAAGCCACACAGCAACCAGCTGCGCACACTTCAGCAACCAAGACGACACTAAGCTTCCACAACACTCAACACAGGTAGCTACATCCAGGCACTAACCAACAACACCTCACAACCTCCAACACCCGAGCACCACGTGGCTTCCTCCAGCGATAACCATCTCTTTACTGAGTAAAATTTCCTCAAATACGCCGACGATCAACAACCAGCTTCGCAAATCTTTCAGATGCTACCACTCTACACGGCCCCTTTCCAAAGCAAGCTTCTACAGAACTTCTAAATCTCAACATGAATGACCCTCCACGCTTCGGCAGCCCCAGCAACAGACAGCCGATGTTACTTCTCTCGGGACAGACCAGCAACAACATGGCACACCTCACATCTTTGACCTCTCTAGCACCACACAGATCTCCCAACTGGATACAACACGGTACCCCTTACATTGAAGTCTTCTCACTGGGAAGTCGTTGCATTACGAATTTGTATATTTGATTAACACTTTTCCAAAAATTCTTCCTTATATTAGGGATTCATTTGCATTTGTGTGTGTTATTTATTTGAAATTCAAGGAGAATGGAGGGTTTTTTTTCGCGTTGGTTATGCGGATATTGTCTGTTGGTTTTCGCCATTGTTTTCGTGTGTTGGTGGCTGTTGGGTGTTTCGTGGTGTTTTCAGTTTCATTGTGTTGTTGGCTGTAAATTATGTCAGCCTGTGTTAGGTAGGGCTCTTGGGAAGGCTGCGACTATTTCGTTAGTGGAGGTCTTGCGATAAGATTTTTTTAGGATAACTAAGCTGCATGTGTTAGGTTATCAAGCGAAAAGATGTAGGCAGAAACTTTAAAAAGAATCTATTTTCTATTTATTAATACTTGGTGAATTTTCGTAAAATAATAAGTTATTAAAATGTACTATTTAGTGTGATTTTTTTATTCTTAATAATCATTAAATTTTCGTAAATTGGAATAAAATACTTGAATAAAATACGCATAAGTTCTTTTTTATATTCATAATTTTAGAATGTAATCTGTTTATTCACATCAGCCTCAATTTTTTCGCATAAATCATTAAAAGTATGCTCTATTACATTTTCAATCCAAAGCCTGTGAATGAGAACATTATTTTTTACTTTTTAGTTATTAACAATCTAGAAAAAAGTTTTCAACAAAGGCAATGACAACATCATCCACAGTGAGTATCAATTGCATAGTGAATTAGTATTGAAAAAAGGAATGAATAGGCCATTAGCAACATATTTGATCATAATATCTTTTTATTTGACAATGTGTAAAAAATAAAATATATTTTAATATACAAAGCTCAATGAAAATGCTTTTACACAAAAAGTGTAATAATACGAAGAATGAAAAAGAGCTGAATTAAATTTCATTTATATATTTATAAAACTATTTTTTCCTGTAGTAGATTGTAGACTTCAATACTTCAAGTCACTTTTATTAGACAAAGCTCAATGAAAATGCTTTTATACAAAAAGTGTAATAATACAAATAATGATGTGTAACACTGTAATGTATAGTTATTTACAACTACTATTAATAAACCAGTATCAGACAGGCTTGCGTATCCGTTCAAGGCATTCAAGGTGTGACCATGCTAAGCACTGCAGCCATTCTTGTTTTTTCTCTGCTTTATCATGCTACGCATGATTCATGCTTACATACATGACATTCCCAATTATGGTTTTTATACATTTAGCTCTATCAAATTGTTGAATTTATTCCACGTTGATTCTATGATATACTTTTCAAGTTCAACTTCATAACTTAGTTAAGTTCTTTTATCATTAACTTGATTAGGAAAATTAAATCTAAATCTAAATGTAGTTTCATCTGCAAAATTCCTGATTGTCTAAACATGACAAGCGTTCTTTTCATATACTCTTAGCTTTTTAAATGGTTTAGTGGTTTGATCAAAAAATCTTTGTTTCTTTTTGGACGACCCGGAGGATAATTAATGGAAGCCCGGAGAACCAACACTGGTTCCTGGTCGGTATTTGCCACTTTTTTCTGTTGCCACTTCTTCATATCCTTTGTCTCTTGCTGAAACACATAATTTCCATTCACCAGTAATTGTTGATTGAGTATTCCTACCCAATTAATTGCTTTTTCAAACTTGGAATGTTTCATTTGGGAAGGGAAATTGGCAATTTGCTGTAGATGGCTAGGGCTGTTGGAAAGCATTCTCTACTGGTTGCACATCTTATAGGCATTGGTCCTAACTTTGTAGTGAAGGATGATGCACTTATTTCCTCATTTCTTTTCTGTATTGGAATTGGCTTTATTGGGGATAGCGTTGATGAAATGAGATGAAAATAATGTTGGATGTATTGAATGTTTAGTGATGAAACTGAATGCGTTGTTACTGGTTATGAGTAAGTCGAGGGTGTTGCCATTTTCATGAGTTGTGCCGACAGAGATTGAATTCATCAATGATGTTTTGAAGCTTTTCATTAATAACTGTACAAGGAACTCCTGAGGAGTGTTAAAGTCTCTACACAAAATTAAATTTGAATTTAGGGACGTTAGAGAATCGATGAGTTGCGAGAATTGTGTGATGAAATTAGAAAGTGAGTTATTTAGTGACCTATAAACAATGACTATGTGTAAAGGTGTTTGTATATTAGTTCAATTGTGAGATTCATGGAGGCTATAGGGAACATTCAAACTCATTTTACTCTTCAACCAAATTTTTAACGATTGAGGTAAACTTGTAGGCATCTTCTTTCGAAGTAAGCGAATTTCGATTTGCTAACTTGGACACGAATCTCTTTTAAAATTATTTTAATCGAACCTCCAGCACACATTCGAAGGGACAATCCTATATCTTTCGGAGTTCGGTGATACTTCGAATGATGGGATCTTAAAACATTGGTCAAAGTAAAAATACCTCTCAAGTCTATTATTGGTGTGGTTATCCAAATGCATCAACTCAGATGGCCTAAAAACATTGCTTCGTTTGGATACCAATTTCATATAGATACTCATAAAATAAAGGATACTTTTCTTCTGTATTCTCTGTACAGCCTAATCAGAGGAGGATTTAGTTCTGTATAACAAGTTTTGGGTTTCCTATTATAAATAAGAGTTATATTAGAACATGTTAAACCTTTTTGGTTCAAATATCTGAACAAATAACTATTCTTCGAACATTATTCAATGAGTCTTTCAGAATTTTGCAACCCTCATCATATTTGTCTTTTAATAAATCCAGTAACTTTGATGGACCTGAAAAAAATTTCAATAATTGATTGATATTTTTGTAAAATATGTTGTAATAATTTTATAATTTTGAATAAGATAAAATAAACAATAAAAATAAGTAAAAAATTACCTGGCATTTTAAATTTTATATCCAATGTTTCCACAAAGTTTTTAAAATGTTCATTAGATACTAGATGTAATGGAATGTTTGCGTTTACAAATAATTTTAATAATTTTACTGGTCTGCTGAAAACATACTTTCAACGGGAACACTAGAAGCTGATATGGTTAGATAGCGACTGGCTAGTTAACTTGAAAATGGAAAATTATTTTGCTGGTTTTTATAAAATGCCAATGGCGACTCATCTTCTTTTGCAATTAACAAACGGAAATACTTGCTGATTTCTTCGTTGATTCGCATTTCCATACTATAGTTATCGTTGTTTTGTTTAACTTTTTATAGAAGCTTGATTTTCTTGGTTGGCTGGGAATGTGGCTTTGCTTCTATTTTATGAATTTTTAAAACACTAGTATTCATATTATTCAGTTGTTTTGCCATTTTTATCGAGATAAATAGTTATAATAATTTAACACGAACACCTTACTTTCAACACAGTTATGAAACGTTAATGTGTAATTAATGATTTATCAACTTGATTAATTATTAATCAACGATTTAATGTGGAAAATTAGCGCGCTTATTCCGAGCTTTGTTTTTACTTTGTTTTACGATGCATAGACCTTTTATAACTCAAAAATTAATTATTTACGACCTTAAAAAATAAATTATTTATAAAAGATTTATTTTGACACAAACAGCTTAGTAGCAATATCATATGTCCAAGGCAAAAAGAGGCCATGTTCTTCGACCTCGTCGTTGACTTCCAAGGAATGTATCTTCAAAGTAGTTGAGCAGTTGATAAACTCCAGGAAACGTTGCGAGTCCCACTAGTTCTCCATAGACATGGATCTTATGCTCGTTGGGAACGTAGGCTAGAGCAACTAGCATCCAAATGTTATAGTCAGGTTCAGTGCTGTATCGACCAGCATACCCGTACTCTTGAACCTTACGCCAAAGGCACTGTCCGAAGTGGAAATGACAGCCATGAATTTGTGCTTCGAAGATGCTGGTGAAAGCATTCATGGAAGCCTGTTCAAAATCGGCGATAATGGTCTCTGGTTGCAATATTGGTGCTATTTCGATTAACTTTGTTAGTAGTGCCGTGTAGGTTGCTTCCGATTTGTTTTTCAGAAAAGCAAATACACATGGAACATTTATTCCACGGATTCCATGAATGGTGTACAATTGAGTGTAGTCAGCTGGACTAACTCTGAAGGTTCCGTCGGCGAACCACACTCGGCAAGAGCTTAGGAATTGCAGATCTTCGTCCGCTGCAAACAATAGGAAGTCTCTATTATGGCGTAAGAAAGATTGACCATTAAATGTAGTTTGGAGCTCCGCGGGAAGATCATCATTAAGATGTGGAAGCTGGCGGTATCTTCTTATGTTGCGTTTGGCTGTTTCAATCTTCGCCACGCTTGTTTGATCTACAGCACTCAAACTCGCCAACTCTGCTTGGATTGTAGCTCTAGCTGGTTTTTCTGTTGTCATCGTAGTCATGTTTGTTCGTGCACTGTCTTGCAAATCTGAGTAAGCCTGTTTTATGTAGGTTTTCAATGATATGTTTTGGGTGGTTTGAGGTGGCATGAAGCCATTTAAAGTTGTTTGTCTCTTTTGCGTACGTTTTGGTTGGTATTTTCTTAGGGTGGAGGGTGATGGTGAGGTCTAGGAAGTTAATTTCTATGTCATCTTCTGTGAATTTCAGTTTGATTTCTTCGAGTCTGTTACTCGTCTTGGATTTGATTTCTCTGGGTGTCTGTTTGTTAGTAAATCTATATATCTTTTGTACAGGATAGGTTGTGTTTTTTTGCAAATTTAAAGGAAAACTTTTTTACATGCAATAAATATTATAAACAAACTAATGGCTTGGCAATGGGCATAGCCATGGCGCCTGCCCTAGCCAATATCTATCTAAATTACATTGACAACATTATACTAAAAACTATTTTAAAGTCAGCTATAACATATCTTACATTTATAGGGTAATTATTTTCTAAAAGTTGTTCTCTCAATGCATTGAACACTATTTCGTATTCTGATTGTCTTTGTGACATTAGAATGTAGGCACAAGTCATAAACACGTTACGTGTAAGCGCCCTTATCACATAAACTTGCTGGAAAAGTCTGGGAACGGATTTAAATGTTCCATCCATAAACCATCTGTTATAAATATATTGTAACGTTATTATATAATTTATTTTTTTATATGTTTCAAACAATAGTATCTTATAAATAATGGGATATGTAGGCTGAAAGTATGATTCTTGCCTAAACGGGAAGAGAATAAATATGGTATCCAGGGTTTGTGGACAAGTGCCCGTTGGATAAAATCTCCGCGAATCAAAATTTCGGCGGATAATGACTCCCGCGATTCAAAGACCTGGTTAATAAAAACAATATTTGGATAAATATCCTGGTTTGAAAAAATAAAAACCTTCGCCCTTTAATATAATGTAAATTTATAATTAAAATATTAAATTATAATATACTAATAGTAAATTATAATATACTAATAGAAAATTATAATATACTAATAGTAAATTATAATATACTAATAGTAAATTATAATATACTAATAGTAAATTATAATATACTAATAGTAAATTATAATATACTAATAGTAAATTATAATATACTAATAGTAAATTATAATATACTAATAGAAAATTATAATATACTAATAGTAAATTATAATATACTAATAGAAAATTATAATATACTAATAGTAAATTATAATATACTAATAGTAAATTATAATATACTAATAGTAAATTATAATATACTAATAATAAATTATAATATACTAATAGTAAATTATAATATACTAATAGTAAATTATAATATACTAATAGTAAATTATAATATACTAATAGTAAATTATAATATACTAATAGTAAATTATAATATACTAATAATAAATTATAATATACTAATAGTAAATTATAATATACTAATAGTAAATTATAATATACTAATAGTAAATTATAATATACTAATAGTAAATTATAATATACTAATAGTAAATTATAATATACTAATAGTAAATTATAATATACTAATAGTAAACTATGAAATATTAATAGTAAATTATAATATACTAATAGTAAATTATAATATACTAATAGTAAACTATAATATAATAATAGTAACTTATAATATACTAATAGTAAATTATAATATACTAATAATAAATTATAATATACTAATAGTAAATTATAATATACAAATAGTAAATTATAATATACTAATAGTAAATTATAATATAATAATAGTAAATTATAATATACTAATAGTAAATTATATAATACTAATAGTAAATTCTAATATACTAATAGTAAATTATAATATACTAATAGTGAATTATAATATACTAATAGTCAAGTATAATATACTAATAGTAAATTATAATATACTAATAGTAAATTCTAATATACTAATAGAAAATTATAATATACTAATAGTAAATTCTAATTAACTAATAGTAAATTATAATATACTAATAGTAAATTCTAATATACTAATAGCAAATTATAATATACTAATAGTAAATTCTAATTAACTAATAGTAAATTATAATATACTAATAGTAAATTCTAATATACTAATAGCAAATTATAATATACTAATAGTAAATTCTAATTAACTAATAGTAAATTATAATATACTAAGAGTGAATTAAAATATACTAATAGTAAATTATAATATACTAATAGTAAATTGTAATATACTAATAGTAAATTATAATATACTCTTATAGGCATTGTTCCTAACTTTGTAGTGAAGGATGATGCACTTATTTCCTCATTTCTTTTCTGTATTGGAATTGGCTTTATTGGGGATAGCGTTGATGAAATGAGATGAAAATAATGTTGGATGTATTGAATGTTTAGTGATGAAACTGGATGCGATGTTACTGGTTATGAGTTGGGACATTTAATAATAAAAATAAAATTCATTTTTATAGCGCTATGGAACGCAACAGAAGCGCTCTTTGTCAGGTACTTAGTGGAATACAATAAAATGTGGAAAAAAATTAAATCATGAAATAAATGATTGAGTAAATGACTACAAATGAATGACTAAGTGAATAATTAAATGACATAGGAGAAAGTAAGATGAAAGAAGATTAATTAAATGCTAGTTCAAAGTATTGAGTTTTTAATTTTTTCTTGAATATTGTTAGAGATGTGCTGTTTCTGATGTGTGGTGGTAGGCTGTTCCAGATTTATGGTGATGAGTGGCGAAGGCACGGTTGGCTATGTTGGTTCATACAGGAGGTTTAAGTAATGTCGTAGTGGATGATGAACGAAGATGTTTATTGCTGTTTTTGATGGTGATTAGGTTTCTGAGATAGGAGGGCTGAGATGTGAGTGTTTTAAAGTGATGGTGGCACTTTTGAAAGGAATGCGAAGTTTAACCGGAAGCCAGTGTAGACTTTTAAAATTTTTAGATGAACTTTTATGTTGAATAGGTGTTAAATGTTTAAGGCGATTCGAGCGCCTTTGTTCATGATTCGTTGGAGTCGAATTTCTTGTTGTTGGGGAATGTTGTATAGTGTACTATTATAATAGTCTAACCTTGATATTACTAAGCATCTGATGAGTGATCAAGCAATAGTTGTTGATAGGAATGGTCTGATATGTTTTATTGCTTTGAGATGATAATTACATAGTTTAGTTTAGGGAGTTAAACCACGCAGATCTTTTGACTTCTATAATGGTTAAAAAAACAAAAAAACACATATATCTAATAATAATTATTATAAGAAAAAAAATAAATATTTATGTTTATGTATATAAATTATTTTTTACTATTATGTTATAGTAGCAACCCCAATCGATTTTTAAAACTTGTTCATTTAAAAAAATTGAAACGCTTAAATTGTAGATTTTGATTTACTGATTTTAAATACGTTAACCAAATTTTAATTTGTTTGTTTAAAAAAAAGTTATACCTATTTTAAAATTTAAAAAGAGCACATTTTTTGTACCGTTTTTACGTCATAATCTATAAGCAATTCACGGCCCCCTCACAAAACAGAAATTTTGTTTTTTGTCATAACTTTTGTTTTTTTCTTCTTATATTGTTGAAAATCACTAGTTTTATTTAATTTGATATAAGGAATCAGAATTAAAAGTTAAAAGAATAATATCTTTAAAAATGATAAAGTTATTAACATTTTAAAAGCTTCACTTATGGAACAAATCAACTTTTACTTAGTTTATTCTTATTAATTATTATATACTTTTGTAAGGTTTGAATTAATTAGCTATTTGTTTCTGAGGAATCTAAAATTAAAATAATTTAGCCTTACATCTATTAGCAATGTTCTCAATGAATGAAAAAAACTGTTTAAATACGTTTATTCAATGTGCAAAGGCTGAAACTAATATTTAATCAATTGTTCAATAAACAAAAAAAATTGGCATTATACCTACCATACAGTTTTTAATAGTTTCATGTTCTTCAATAAACAAATGTCTTTTAGAAATACTATAGTTAGGGGCTTTTATTTTACATAAAACAAATTTTTTCGAGACATTCTGTTTTTCTTCTCTTGCTGGCCATTGATAATAACCAGGTTTCTTGGACGGATTAAGAAACTTCACAACTTTTTTCGCAAAAGTTGTGTAGCTCTATCACAACTTCTTTAAATTTTCTTGTTTTAATAATCTAGTTTTAATATTTTGACATGAGATGCCAAGGGCTTCACACATAGGACCAGGAAAAGTCATTGTTAAAAGGCCTGTATGTGAAATTATGAAGTCTAAAAGTTGTTAGTGAATAGTAAATGTTATTAATTAAAAAGATTAAATCTTTAAAACTTAAATTAAAATAAAATATTCACTTACAAATCAAGAAAACAAATTAAGTTAGTTAAACGAAATATCCTGTACTATTGCAATTGAAATTCAATTATTGAATGTGTAGCCCTTCTTTGTACATTTTCTATGCAATCAATTTGATTTTTCAATGAAGGGTTCCATACACTGCTAAGGTATTATAGATGGGGCCTAAATATACCTTTAAATAATCTACATGTTTTTGTATCAATAAATTTAAACGTTCTTTTTATTAGTCCTAATATTTTGTTAGCTTTATTTACTTGCTTTTGTATGTGAATATCGAATTTTAAATTCTTCTCTATAATTACACCAAGATCTTTTTCATATGAGTTGGGAGAATTGTGTGATGAAAATAGAAAGTTAGTTATTTGGAGGTCTATGAATAATGACTATGTGTAAAGGTGTTTGTATATTAGTTCAATTATGAGATTCATAGAGGCTATAAGGAACATTCAAACTCATTTTACTCTTCAACCAAATTTCTCAAATAAATGTTAAACAGTATTGGCGCAATGTTTCAACGATTGAGGTAAACTTGTAGGCATCTTCTTTCGAAGCAAGCGAATTTCGATTTGCTAACTTGGACACGATTCCCTATCAAGATTAGAGAGATTTTGATGATTCCCTTAGACCAGTGTCATCCAAGGCCCAGTGATAATCTTTCCAATCAGACCAAGGGTTTGAAGTTGAACCATTGTCCTTGCTTCGTTGATTCCCTCCCATAATGCCTTTGTCACGTCATTATTCCCGTTGTAACTAAAACGGAAAAACATCGTTAAAATATATAAGTTAATGAAAAATATAAAATAAAAATAAAAAACATAATATAATATATAGTATATATTATATACCTGATCAGGAATCCGTATAGCAACTCTCTGTGCTTGATGACAACGCCTGCCATGTGATACATGATATGCAGGCGGTTGCCAACATAACGGAGAAAGGTCCCTGCAACAATTCCTTTTTCTTTGAAATAGGCCCTGAAAGCACCAGGGTCGCCCTTATAGCTGTATCTGTAAAAAAATGTTAAAAAAGTTGTCATTGTGTTACTTTGAACATTTATTTGAATGATGTTGTTTCTTTGAAGTAAGGAAGGGAGCCTCCAAAACTATAATTGAGACTTATAGAATCATAAGAAAAGCATAATCACCTGAGTTTGGAAAGGTTGTAAAGAAAAGAAACTGCCGTGCCATCCTTTCCTGTGTTTCCTGTGATACCTAGGGATTGATCAAGCAAGGCCAGACACTTTCTGGCCTCACTTGCAATTGTATCTAATGGATGAATGTTACACTACTACGACATTTCTAACACTAGTCTCTACCCCCCATATCCATCTCCCAAACTTAGTCGGCAAAACCTCTAACTTCTTTCTCTCCTTAGCTGACCAACCAATTGCTGCAACACCATACATTAACTTTCTTACAATCAAGCTTTTCCATGCCTCCCTGCCCACGATAAACCGACTCCCCGATCTTTTTGCTCCATATTTTACCATGCCAGTTAGGCTTCCAACGTTATTTTTGTGAAACAGCCTGCTTTAAAATATTGATAATTCAAATGCAGTGTCAGTGTCTGAACAATCCAAAATCGGATTCCAGTCAAAATTCGCAAAGTTTAACTTTGCAATGTTGTAACAATTATAACTAAAAGATTTAGTATTATGATAAGATAAATGAAGCCATCTGAATGAAACCCTCACCTTCAACCGTGACGAACGCTCTCATGTCTTGAGCACAAAATAGGGAGATGGCCTTGGACAAATTACTCTTTAAATTAGGAGAAACAGACTTTTGAGCAAATGTGAGAGTATTATGCGTTATTTGTTTCATACTTCTTTGGAGGATACTCTTGATTGCCGACCATGTGACAGAGTGTGGTTTTTGCCTTGGCTTGCGGTGAGTGCGGCTTTGTCTGCCGCCTCGTTACCTTGAACACCAGTGTGTCCAGGAATCCACTGTACTGTCAACTCATTGTTTCGGCTGGCTCTCAAGAGCTCCTCTTTTGTCCTACTGAGCTGCGGATCGTCGAGTCTTTCTGCGTTCCGTAGACTTTCGACACTTTCTTTACTGTCGGTGAAGATGGTCGATCTGCTTGGCTGGTGCTCAACGATCCACTTTGCTGCTAAGCTGATGGCTCGGAGTTCAGCATCATGGGCTGTACAGAGTACCCCTGCTGCTTCCAACCAGACGTCACTAACCACCTCACCCTCCATAACCACCACTGCACTTCCACCATTCTTGTTGTTGTCGCCTACAGACCCATCAGTGTAAATGACCACTCCCCCTTCCTGCTTACGTAGCATAATTGTTTTCTCAACATCAGCCTGGAGCACCTCTTTTGCAGACTTTTTGTTGGCTCCACCTGAGAGTTCACTGCACAGCTGAAGTGCAAGTGTCTCCTCCCATGGTTCAGGTCTGATGCGAGTGAAGGGTTCACGAATGGCCTCATTGCCTGTGATCTGGGCCAATGCACTTCTGGAGTCCTCTCGCCAGCCTTTGTTTCGCTTGAAGCGGTTCGGAACATGCTTGACAGCTGTCACACGTGGTGGGTGGTGTTCATCCAGCCTCAGCGTTCTTTCATAGAGTCAGCATACAACCCTTAATCCTTGCCGGCACAATGTCCGCCTCCCGCCACACTGCTTCATCGGGGCATGTCCTGGTTAGCCCAGCGATGATTTTTGCCGCTCTCTTCTGTTCTCTTTCCAGAAGATCAAAGTTGGAAGCACTTATCCAAGGCATCCAGCTGGCGGCAGCATACCAGAGTACTGACTCCACCGTGGCGTTATAGACCTTCTTCAGTGTCGCAAATTCACATCCCCAGTCCTTACCAGTGAGTGCTGCGATCACCTTAGTCCTTTCACGCATGGATGCTGCCACCAATTGGACGTGCTTGCCAAAATTGAGACCGTTGTCGATTGTCACACCGAGAAACCTACAGTGGCTGCTGAACCGCAATTGCTTGTGACAAACCACGACCGAAGGGATGGCTTTCCAGTCTTTATTGTAGCTGCTGCATACAATTCCTTCTGATTTGTCTGCGTTCAGTTCCACCTATTTGGCTTTTGTCCAAGCTTTAACACTCTTGATCACAGACTGCACCCTGGATGCCGCTTCGTCGATCGTCCTGCTCGTGGCCCAGACTGCGATGTTGTTGTTGAGGTAGTTGTAGTGGTATGCGTTGAGAAGAGAGTAACAATATTAAATTATAATATACCAATATTAAATTATAATATACCAATATTAAATTATAATATACCAATATTAAATTATAATATACCAATATTACATTATAATATACCAATATTAAATTATGATATACCAATATTAAATTATAATATACCAATATTAAATTATAATATACCAATATTAAATTATAATATACCAATATTAAATTATAATATACCAATATTAAATTATAATATACCAATATTAACTTATAATATACTAATATAAAATTATAATATACCAATAGTAAATTATAAAATTAGTAAAACTACTAAAAACTTCAATTTTTCCAAATTAAAAATTCAATTTATTAAAAGGGCTACTCCATTATTAAAAGGTTATTAAGTTAAAAATTAAGAATTGAAAATTTCATTTAAATTACGTAACTTCGTTAATTAAATAACATTACTGCCTGTCTCTTATAGGCGCTATATAACAAGTTTTAATACAATACAATACAACGACAAGTGTTATTAACGTGGCGTAAACCCGGTCGGGCCTCAAGACCACTTAGTTATCGAAAATTGGATAATAATATTAATAATGATATATGAATAAATGGTAAGTATAGGTAAAGTAAATTATTGAAATTTAATAATATAATCATTTGTATATATATATATATATTTAATGGAAAAAATAAATAAAAAAATTTTAAGATTGAAACTGAAATAATGATAACAATAAATTTAAGATAAAAGTATATATCTATATTATATTATTATTATGATTTATTTGACAATTATATATATATATATATATATATATATATATATATATATATATATATATATATATATATATATATATATATATATATATATATATATATATATATATATATATATATATATATATTCAAAAAAATTCAAAAATGATTTTATTCAGCAAATTAACATGGTTAATTTCTAGGAGACCCGAAGTAAACACTTGTTGGGCCACCCAAACAAAAAGTTACATAGAAATTGATTATTATAGTAAACACAGTAATCACAAAAATAATTAAAACAAAAATTAAAATTCAATGTAAACAAAATTTATATTTACTTTCCATTAATAATCAAATTTTTGTAAAAATATAAAAGTAAAAGTACCCAGATTTATAATAGATTTTTATTAGACTGATTGGTCAAATTAACATTCTTCAGAATCGTTGTTAAAACTATTTGTTGTCGCCATGGTTGTTGGTTGTTGATTTTTGCACATTGTTCCCCTCTGTGGTTTTTTCTCTTTAGTCAACGAAAAGTCCCATTCACGAAGAAACGTGTACTTGGGCCATATGTCCAGATTTTTAATTTATTCAGCTCTTTTATTGGCAAAGTTATCTTAAAGGCTGTTGATTCTACTGTTTGGTCGATTTCAATAACTTCTGAATTTCTTTTCCGCAAAACTGGAAAGCAATGGCTAAAAGTAATGTCGTTCGATTTCAAATGTTCTTCAATTACATTTTTGTTGCTTAAGCCAACGTTTCCTACGTAATATGTAATTTTCTTTTCTATTACTTTGGACGCCTTTAATGAACAATTGACACCCGTGCCAAATACCTGGTTACGGTTTATTCCCGGTTTATTAGTACCTGCTGTTTTATTGTTAGTTTCTTCAGGGTTCTCTTTCTTTTCTGCGCTGCTGTGTTGAGTTTTTTTCCCATTTCTCACCAAAACGAATGGCTGACTATCATCTTCTGTTTGAGTATTTTGAACGTCCGACCACCAACATCTTTTGGGATGCCTGTTGTCTCGCTCAGTGGTTATAGGTTCGGAGTCAGAGTTGTTGCTTAAATTGTTGGAATTCAATTTACTTTTCAATAAATTAACATTTGTTTTAACAGATTCAACAACGTCTTTGTTTAATTTATTTTTCAACAAATTAATATCATCTTTATTAAGTTCAATAGTTTCAACAACTTTATTTAACTTAATAATTTCCGTTTTGTTATTTTCAACGGCTTCAAAAACTTTGTCAAACTGCACCTGTTGTTTGTACAGCATGTCAATTAATTCATGTTTAATTGTTTCAAAGTTTATTGTTAACACATTTTCAAACTTTGGAATTCTATTTATATTTGAACTTACAAATAAAGAACATTTTTCCCAACATTTGTTTTCTTTTAAATGTTTCATTATCATTACACAATCCAACGTTTTATCAATTTTCATGTTCCCGCGTGACTGTTACTTTTCTAATTTATCTAGTTTTACAGCGATTAATTCATTTTTTAGCAATTTAAATGCGTTAACAATTTCTTCATGATTATAGAATTCTGAAATATTATTAATTTCCAATTATTATCAAGAAAGTACAAGAGCTCACTAATTACGAGTGACCTCGCCATTTTCAAAAAATGTATATGTATGTATGTGTATATGTATGTATATATATATATATATATATATATATATATATATATATATATATATATATATATATATATATATATATATATATATATATATATATATATATATATATATATATATATATATATATATATATATATATATATATATATATATATATATATATATATATATGGAAATGATTATATTGTTAAATTTCAATAATTTGATTTACCTATACTTACCATTTATTCATCTATCATTATTAATATTATTATCCAATTTTCCATAACCAAGTGGTCTTGAAGCCCGACCGGGTTTACGCCACGTTAATAATACTCGTTGTTGTATAAACTCAATTTTCGTAAATCTTTTTCGAAACTCATTGTGTTCGAGTGTTTAGAGGAGTTATTAATCTGGTGGAAACCAGCTCGTGATTTAGGTGTGGTGGTATTATTGATAATTCTCTGATTTGAAGCTTGATGTTTCTTTTGTGGTTGGGGAGAAATAGGTTGTTGTTGTTCAATTGGTCCTTGTTGTTGTAAGACTGGAGGAGGTGGTTGTACGTTGTTGCAATTGTGGTGGTGGTTCATATTGTGGTTGGTAAGTTGGGTTATATGCTCATAGTTGTAAGTGTTAAGTTGAAGTCTATGATTTTGATAAGTTGGTTGATACAGTTGTGGATTTGAGGTTGATATGGTTGCTGATATATTGGACGATATCGTTGTTGTTGTTGTTGGGGTTGATAATAAATACTTTGGTATCGTTTTTGTTGTTGCTGTCTATAGAAATTGTAAGGTCTTTGTGACCTACGTTGTTATAGGTTGTCTTGTCATGTCATGTGCATGTTCCCGTTCCAGATAGGTCTTTACATCCTTTCAGTTTTTCAAATGATGAAAATAAACTAGCTATTTCGTAACTATTTCTTACTAATTAATTTTTATTTTAAATAAATAATTTATTTTAAATAAATTAATTGATAGATTAATCAACTAATTTGAAGTTTGCTAACCAAGTTTTCAAATCTTTTAGAATCGAAGCTACAAATGTTATTGCAGTTCGTAAAGTGATTGAAAGGTAGACCATATTGTTTTAATGCATCATTTATATCATTTTTCAGAATGTCTTCGGTGTTGAGTACAAAAGGCCTGGAAAAGGGTTAGATCATAGAAACAGGCTGATATGTTTATTTGTCCATTTATCTAAACAAACTGTCATTTTTCTTTACCTTCAAATGCCGACCAATCTCTCTGAGATCAACTGAAGAAAGATTTTCGCCGAACTTGTTTGTACAACTGCTCATTGTTTCAAAAAGCAGTCTTCAGTTGCAATTTAGTGTAGTTTCCGTGGTTTGATTTTTTTTTGGTTGGATGTGTTGGCCTTGTTGTTGCAAAACCACATGGTGGCGACCATTTACATCAACATACCCACGATAAAATTGCTCGGGGAATTGTGAGTTTAAATACTGCTCATCGATCTGTTGAAGTAGAATGAGTAATGCTCTATGAGCCATTAGAAGCTTTCTAACCGATAAACTGATTTATAATATAGAGTAGCGGAAAAGTTTCCTGTTGCCTCTTGTGGTCCCATATTCACTGTTCTTGTCCCAAGAGGCTGACCGTTACTTGGAATAAGTCCAACAAATTGTTGAAGGTGTTCAGAATAAATTATTTCTAGCTTCATTTTGCGAACCATTTAAATAATGGTGGAGACTTCTTCGTCTTCTGGATGCTCAACAATGCTGATGTCTTAGATCGTATGATTACTGTCACTGATTTTTCGGATTCTTTTAAAGTATTTATGTTTTAACAATTCAGGAATGCATAGGTCGTAGGGCTTTTTAAGTTTTCAACTTAAGATTCTTTATCTTCATTTTGTGTCTCTTTAATATTTTAATATAATTCTTAAATAAATTTGTCATAAAGCTTTCAACTTACGATTCTTCATCTTCGATAGTCTCATAGGCTCCTACGTCGAAGTTCTCATCAATCTGAAAGTACTGAAGCAGAAACTTTAAATTGTTAACTAAGAAAATATTAATATTTGGATCTTTCTCATAAAGCATTCCACTTTCATTCAATATATGAATTTAAAGCTTTGAGAGTAGTTCACTTGGCCACCCTTTGTTCAGGGTCTTGAATGAAGAATTTTTTATAATTAATATGGAAAGATAAGTAAATAAAAGTCTTTAAATAAGATACTCTTTGATAGAGCATTTTTTTCGTGTTTGCTATGATTAGGGACAATATAGCCTTTACACGAAATAGACTGGACAAAACAGCCCTTAACAAAAATAGATCTTTGACGAAATATACCTTAAAAATAGCCTTTAACCACAACCATAATACAAGGTCTGATATTGTGAAAAGCAATTTTTTAACATATTTCGTTCAAGATTAATTTTTTAAAGGTGATTTTGTGAATGGTCTCTTAGGGTGAAGTCTATTTTGCTCGTATACCCGTTTGCTGAAACCCATTGACGATGAATGCTCAACATTGCTTATCTTATATGTTGACTAGTTTTCATAATGTCAAATGACTTTTTAAGATGTTTTTTACCGGTTCTGATATAGTAGAATATCTTGCAATTAAACAGAACGACACCACAAATGGCGCATTACTGGTGGCAGTACGCAACTGATTTGTCTCTGGTATTAGTATTCCCTTCTTCAGACAAATGCGGCATAGGTCTTGGAATACTCCTTCAACTACTATTTTCTTCTTAATGATCCATAAAAATGACTGACATTATTTAATTAATATCTCCGTGTAACTTTATCTGATCATCTTCCTCTTTTATTTGTCCATATATTTTGCAATCATCTGCGTACATGAAAACATTTGAGTTACTTTATTTGGTGAATTGTTTATAAAACAACAGTGGACCCAAAACAGCTCTTTGGAAATGCCACTAGTCACCCTCTCCCACTTTGATTTGATATCATTTACATAAACTTGTGTATTCTGTTATGTTCATGAATTAACCTTTTATGTGGCACCTTGTCAAAAGAAATAGTGTTTTTTACTATAAATTTATCTAATTACCTGGATAATTCGTTTAATTTCTTGTTTTTCTTCTTTTGTGTGTGTTTTTGTCAACGAAATCGGTTTCCAGATAATTTGTCGCCATAATTAAAAATGAGCTAATATTAATCAGTTCAGTATAACTCTTTTGATATTATACCAAAAGTTAACATTTCCAACTGATTAAGATCCCCAATAACACATTCCTGACGATTTATGCATTCATTTTGTGCTAATGACAAATTAGCTTATACCACATTGCGTTAAAACACTATTTACTTTCGATTGAATTTTGTATCGTTCAATTAACTTCTATTAGATTTTTAATCGTGGAGCAGCTCTAATGTTTTATGTTGAATTTGGTTTAAGTATCACTTTCCAACATAATCACAATGACAACTTCTAAAGGTGTTCAATCACGGCACCATTGATCCTACCATAGACACAAATGACCCACTCAAAACTACAGACACAGTTTATAACATCTCACAACATATTCACATCGCCACACAACCACGCATAGCACTGATACCACCCATACACGCACCATACAAACGAGACATACCAACTTAAAATTCCATAATACAGATCTACAGGTCTCCACACTGACACAATACAGAACTTTTCATAATTATCACAATTAAGTTCCCTTAAATAGCAATATTACAGGCTAATAGTTTACCACAAAGACACAGTCAATAACTTTCACATGTCCTGCACACACACACACACACCATCCCAGCAACCACAATAGAAACACAAAATGCCCCACTATTAGTCTCGCCATGGCCACAACTCCAACCACAGACACCCCCCTCCAATGGTTGTGCTAATGACTTGAAATTACATGTTAGTTTTGATAATTCGTCTTACAGCATCTATTTCTTCGTGTTTGTCATTCATTGAAATTTTTCTTTGTTTTATGTCATAAAAATTGATTTATAAGGCTTTCAATAAAGATAATGAAAGTTGTTGAGTTTTTCAAAACCGCTTCATGTAATTTTAATTCAATTAAACTTGGAATGAGAAGTTTTACCTTTTACTAGAATTAATTTTTTACTCAATTAGAATTTTAGTGTGTAATTTGACCATCTCTGAGTAGAAGAATGCCCAGGATCTTTGGTTAGCAAATGAATTTATGGAATAGTATGCACGAAGACATCGCCCATAGATCCTTTTCCTCACCAAGTTATAAGACAATGTAGCTCATTATTGTCAAAAGCCATCTCACAGCTCGTCAACTTATCTTTCCAAGAAGGATGTTTTCCATCTACTTTCAAAGCAGCCCAAATTACACCAATATTTAAAAAAGCCAACCTTGACACAACCAATCCAGCAAGTTTTCGACTTCGTTCCAACCTGTGCACCATGTCAAAAATTATGGAAAGGGCCGTATTGAAACAATTACAACCTCATATTACCTCCAATCCAAACTACTCCAGTCATCAATCAGCCTACAGACCTTACCACTCTACAGAAACAGCCCTTCTCCATCTAACTGACCACATTTTCAACGGATGCGACACAAAAAATACCACCCTCCTCGCATCACTCGACCTATCAGCAGCCTTCGACACCATCAGCCATTCCATCCTCATAAACAGACTTCATAAAGAATTTGGAGTTGATGGAACTGCTTTAAACTGACTGTCATCGTATTTAGAAAATATACATTATCAAGTTAAATTAGGCACACACATCTCATCACCAACCTATATACAACACGGCGTTCCTCAAGGCTCTGTTCTTGGACCACTTCTTTTCACCACATACATCTCACCTATCTCAAATATAGACAAACAATTCAATATAACCTACCATAAATATGGTGATGATATACAACTTCTTCAATTCATCACACCTAATACATCCATCAAGCTACTAGTAATCTCACATCTTGCATAAAAACCATGGAAACTTAGCTTATCACTCATAATAATTACTCCATGCTATTCTTGGCATTCCTTTTTATGACATTACTATTATAATTATTTTTATTTCTTTATTGCAATCAATCAATTAATCAATCAATCAATCAAGTGGCCTAGATGAAGTTAGAGAAGAGGGTAAAAGATTCCACAAAAAAGGACCGCAGTAAGAAAAAAAAGGTTGAGCAAAAGAGTGTTTAACTGGAAAACGAAAAAAACACTTAAAGGTCGAAGATCTTAGACTAGATTTAGGGGGTTGTTTAATTAGATTTTTAAGATAAGTCGGAGCAGTACAGTTAGGAGTTTTAACATATTTAGGCATATTTAAAAAGTCACTCTAGATCTCAAAGGTAGCCAATGTTACAAACGAAGATAAGGAGAAATGTGAAAAAACTTAGGAGCACGAGCAACAAGACGAGCAGCACAATTAAAGGCTTTATTTTGAAGTGGTAAAGTAGTATCAGGGAGACCATAGTAAAGAGAGTTGCAATAATCAATCCTGGAGAGAACTAGAGAAGATACAAGAAGCTGCAAAGAAGGATCATCAAGAAAAGGAAGAAGCTGTTTAATACGACGATTAAGTTTTGAGAATAAAAAGTAAAGGTCCAAGGATTGAGCCTTGTGGAACACCATAAAATAAGGAAACAGAAGAAGAACGAATAGATTCTATTGATACATAAGAGGTTCGCTCAGAAAGGTAGGATTTAAGCCAGTTAAGGGAAGTTCAAGAAATATCAAAGGAAGAATCTAAAATATTTAGTAAAAGAGTATGATTGACAGTATCAAAAGCGACGAAAAATCAAGGCATAAAAGATTAGATACAGGTCTATAACTAAATAAGGATGCCGGATCAAGAGAAGGGTTCATCAGGCAAGTCAATTATAAGAGACACTAAAGCATCACTAAACTACTTCTTGAACTTCCTTGAATGATTCTACAAGGCACCTAACTTATAAGGTGTTTAATACGAAGAATGTGGAAATAACAAGATTTAGAAATAGATAGAATTTGAGGAGCTAAAGACAGGTTAGAATATAAGATAAAACCAAGGGTAGGTATCAGGGGCGGTGATCTGCAGAAAATCTTGGGGGGTTCTCCCCAGGGTTGGAATCAAAGAACCGGTATCGGCCAATACAGTACAAGCGATACTATTTAGTATTGTTTGCTGTAGTGCAAATTATTTTTTTTATCCGTTATTAATATTTGTATTACTAAATATAGTTTGATACTCAATATAAATACTTTTCTATTGCCACTATGAGCGATTTGAAGAAAAACAATAGCGGTTTTAGTACCTTTTATTATTTGTCATCTATATAAGTTCAATTACAACTAGCCATCAACCCATCAAATAAATTTTATAACATCTTGTTTTCCATTCATTTCTGAGTCAAATAGTTTAAAAAAATTACAAATAAATTTAAATTTGCCAAAGTTTTAAACAAATGGGAAATTGTGTTTGGCCCACAGTGTATATTAAGATAACATAAAATACCCTCTCTGCCTGTCCTACTACCCTCTCCCTACAGCTCGTTTACTCCAATTTTCAAAAAGACTCTTTCGTATGTCTAACTGACTAGCAAATTCTTCAGCTAGTCTTTAAATCCAGACTATCAAGTATATCCTGATGTGCATGACAAACGGCCAGTGGATTCAAACTAGGCTGTGTCATTGGTGCACGCAACCAAGACGCTGCAAAGTATTAAAAGATCTTTCTGCAGTGCATGACGTTATTGGACACACAATCAATCAATCACTAATAATTTGTATAGCGCCCTTTCACACTAGCACCAACCTGATCAATCTTTCAACCTAAGGAAACAGATGTCTTACTTCCGTGATCATAGCTTGCATTATTTTTTGCGTTTGTGCTAAAGTTCATTCTGTTCTTTAAACATAGTTAACTGTGAACAAAGACCAGTTTCATTTAACTCACGATTCTGCTTTCAAATATCATGGTTCACTTCACCAGTTAGCAACATTGTCTCCAGCTGCAAGTATGAACGCAAACCAGGAGAATCTCGATTGAACCTTTCTGTGAGTTGCATGATTTCAATGTCTATGACAGCGTAATATGCTGCTCGATAATGTTTCTCTGGTGTTGTTGCTACATAAGCTGGGCCCAGCCCACAATACTTTTGTGGTGGCTTTCGCACCCGAGGTACAGCAATAGGCTCAAGATCATATGTCAAAACCATACTGTAGACATCTCTGAAATGGCGTTAAAATGTTCATCTGATCGTAGACGACGCAGTTTTTGCACAACTGAATCAGTCGCTGCAATCATTCCACTGACCTTGGTACTTGCTGATTGCAACGACTTGTTTAACTGTTCCAGAAGTGAAAACACCAAAACAACTATCTTGAGGGCCAGTGCAGTAGTTCCCTGTTGAAAAAAGACCTCGAGCGGAAAATAAGGATGCAGGATCAAGAGAAGGCTTCTTAATTGTAGGAATAATAAATGAAGATTTGAGGATAGAAGGAAATTCACATGTAGACAAAGATAAGTTAACTAAATCCAGAACAATAGGATAGAATAAAATGGAGAGTTCTATAAAAAGGGTTGTAGGAATAAGATCTAGAGAAAAAGAAGGGGAAGACATAGAATTAATTATATTTGTAAGATGGTCCAATGTGACAGGAGAAAAGGATGATAATGATTCAGAAGTAAGCTTAGTAAAAGGTGGTGTAGGTCTATTATTAGAATGAGCTAAAAGCCCAAGCATTTCTTTTTGGCAGTCATGCGATATGAAGCTTGTAGTTTGATTTAACCACAACTTTAGTTAATGTTCGAAGCCTTTTGAAATTCATTAACTTTGGTTCATCTAAAAAATTGAAAGGGTCGATATTGAAGTAGACCTCAGAATCCCCCTATGAATATCACCCATGCAAAATAAGTAGCACAATATGAATGATTTTTTCATAAAAATGTAAATCTGTCTGCTTGCAAAAAGTGAACCGATATTTTCTGAAAAGCATTCTGAATGTTTGCTCGCGAAAATTGAAAAATCAGAAACTTAATTTTTATAAATATAATTTATTAATTTAAATCCATTTAATATAAAAAAAGTAGGTGGATGAGTATTTGAGTAAGCAGAGAATAATTTTGCTTCAGGCAGCTATCATTATAACAGCGCCTACCCAATATATATTACTGAATAAAAATTCTGTTTCATGCTATGATTGACGATTATGCTTGTATTAAGATAGAAGTTGAAAAATTATTGTATTTGAAAAACTGAGGGGGGTCCATGTTAAGATGGACCCTAGGACCCCCCTAGCATCGCTGCCCATACATACTCACAATGTATTACTGTATTAGCATTTTTTTATCCCATGGTTGACGATTAGGCTCGTATCAAAATTAGAGTTGAGAAATGTGTATTTTTAAAAGAATGAGGGGGTTCTTATAAAGGTGGACTCCAGGACCCCTTCAGGATTCCCGCCTACGCCATAGAAATAAAAAAAGTAGGTGAAAGAGTATTTAAGTAAACAAAGAATATTTTTGTTTAGACAGCTGTCACTATAACTACACATACTCACAATGTATTACTGTATAAACATTTACTTTTATGCCATGGTTGACGATTATGCTCATATCAAAATATAAATTTTTAAATACATAAATGGGAAAAAAGTGGGGGGATCCTGGGGTCAGGATCGCCGCCCATGGTAGGTATAGAAGATAAAGGGTTTAGAGATAATGAGGAAGGGGAAGGCAAAACTAAAGAAGGAAGGGATAGTAAAGATTTTGATTTTTTATTAAAATAGATCAGTTCAAATTTGTCAGGGTTTAGTTTGAGAAACATAGATGAAGCCCAAGAGATTATAGATTGAAGGCAGAGAGTTATTTTATTAACAGTAAGCTCAAGAGAAGAGTCAGTGAAAGATGTATAAATATATGAGTCGTCAGCATAAATCTGACTATTTAAGGAAGATGAAGAAATAATATTAGTTAGTTCAGAGGTGTAGAGAATAAAAAGTAAGGGTCAAAGGATTGAGCCCTGTGGAACACCATCTGCTTTTAGATAAAAAATCATTGAATCAATAAAGTTTAATGAAAAAATAGCATTAGTAACAGTATGGAAAACATGACTTATTTAATTTTTGTTTTGGCAAGTAAGACTCTTACGACATCTACTCAAACAAAGCCTTTTAGACTTGAAACACTTGCATCTGTTGATCTGGCCTTGTTTGTTTCCAAGACTACAGTCACAATGGAAAAACCCTTGGCCACCAGAGTCTGTATTTTGACGGCTTGACGGAGTGTAATTGGATTTTCATATGTTATCAGTCTCAGTCATTTTTTATAGTTTAATATCAACTAATTCTTTGAAATTTTATTGGTGGTTCCCTTTGATCCAAGGGTGGTGATCTGCTGCAAACCTTTAGGGGTCCTAGTCAGCATAAACAATCCTGGGGTTCTGGAGTCCATACCCCCTCTTTCCCACACTTAAAAAAACATTTTCAACTTCTGTTTCGATACGAATATTTAAGTAAGTAATAAATAGTTTTGTTTTAGACAGCTACAGCTATGTAAAACTATAAATAAACACACTCACAATGTATTACATTGTAAACATTCTGTTATCAGCCATGTTTGACGATTATTTTCGGATCAAAACAAGAGTTTAAAAAAATTTATTGAAAAAAGTGGAAGGGGGGTCCACATTGAGGATTTCAACTTCACTACCTAAAGATGAAGAGGTCTGGACCCAGGACGCCCCCAGGATTGCCACCTATGCTTTGATCTCATAAATGCAAATAGTCCAATTTATGTTCAGTTTTAATTTCCAATTCTTCTTGAAGTAGTTGTTTTGGAAAACTTGTTTGAAAGAACTGTTGAAAATGACCACATAAGGACTGAAAACATTGTCAACTAAAAAGAAGAAGCGTTAGTGAAAATATTTTTGTTGAATGACAGAGATGAAAATAAGTTTGTTAAAGATCATGATAAAGCACATTAAGATTCCTCAGTGATTATGCACATGAATGAATCTTCGAGATTTCTCCAAATTTCTTGTTAACTATTATTATCAATTTTGGAAACTTATGATTTAAAATCTGAAAAACTATTATTTTACACTGGAGATTTGGAAAGAATAGCAGCTAGACATGAGCTCGTTTTTCATCAGTATGCTGATGACACCAAGATTTACGGTCATTGCATTAAAGGTTATCAGGCTGACCTGCAAGAAAGGGTGTCATCATGCATTGATGAAATTGCTGCTTGGATGGGTGTCAATCAATTGAAACTCAACTCCAGCAAAACTGAAGTTATCTGGCTCTCATCCCATCGAAATTCTGTTCACATTCCCAAAGATCCAGTTCACATTTTTAGAACGAGATAATTCCTTCTGAAAGTGTCAAAAACCTAGGAGTTCATCTCGACAAAGACCTCACCATGACGACACACATCAACAAGATGACTCAAACCTGCTTTGCTTCTTTACGCCAAATACGATCCATAAGATGGTTATTGACCAGGAACTCACTGAGAACATTGGCTTCTGCTTTGTTTCTCAGTCGAATTGACTATGGCAATATCATTCTTACTGGGTTGCCAATGACGCGGCTGCAGAAAATTCAGTCTGTAATCAACACTACAGCTAGGCTCATTACAGGTGCTAGAAAGTATGATTACATCAGCCCTGTTCTCAAGGAGCTCCAGTGGCTTCGTGTTGAAAACAGAATTGAATACAAAAAAATCTTGTTAATGCACAAGTGTCTGTCTAATGAGTGCCCAGATTATTTGTCAAGTAGTATTGTCATGAGAGCAAGTCTTCCCCAGAGGGTTTTCCAGGTCAAGAGATGTAGTTCCACAGAGCTACAAGCTCAAGTATGCTGGTGCAAGAAGCTTTTTTGTTGCAGCGCCGATTCTTTGGAATAGTCTTCCAAATAGACTAAAATCCCCGAGCTCGACCGCGACATTCAGTCGTTCCCTGAAAACGTACTTGTTCGACCGATCACAATAACTTGCAAATTTACGGCTCATTTTCCATTCATCAATTTCTTGCTTCCCAATTTCATCCTTTTTTTATATATATATTTATACTAATGGTCAATAATAATTTCAAAATAAATCATAATAATAATATAATATAGATATATACTTTTATATTGAATTTATTATTATTATTATTATTATTTCAGTTTCAATCTTTAAACAAATTTATTTTTTCTATTAAAATATATATATATATATATATATATATATATATATATAGAAATGATTATATTGTTAAATTTCAATAATTTACTTTACTTATACTTACAATTTATTCATCTATCATTATTAATATTATTATCTAAATCTCCATAACCCAGTGGTCTTGAAGCCCGACCGGGTTTACGCCACGTTAAAAACACTCGTCATTGTATTCTATTGTGTTGTATTAATAATTAAAGTATTTTTTTATAAAAAGATTAAAATGTACGAATTAAAAGAGTTTAATAAATAACTGAAGGTTTAAATGTTTCATTTCAGTAAAACTGTGAAATATGATGAGACATCTTTCCGGCTTATCGCGAATTGACTGGTATTTTCAGGCTTTACGCGAAATAGCTGGTATTTTCAGGCTTTACGCGAAATAGCTGGTATTTTCAGGCTTTACGTGAAATGCGTGATTACGCGTTTTGACTGTAACATATTGACTTGGGAAACAAAGAAACTCTTTGTAGGAAATATAGAATGATTAAAACTGTCGATTTTACCGCTTATCACTAGCAAACAAAGTTTTATCTAAATATTTTGTCAAAAATATGTTTTTAAAAGTTTATTTTAATAGCGAATTATTTGTCATTTCAATGCTGAGTCTTTATAAGTATCTATTAATAAGTAATGATAGGCTGTTGATTTCGAGTTTTAGGTTGTCTAATGAAAAACTAGGATTTTAACAACTCTCATAAAAAATTGCATTCATGGTATGGGAATTGCAGTCGATTCACCCCTTAACCGATTCACCCCATAACCGATTCACCCCATAACCGATTCACCCCATAACCGATTCACCTCTTAACCGATTCACCCCTTAACCGATTCACCCCTCAACCGATTCACCCCTCAACCGATTCACCCCTTAAAATAGTTAAAAACGGACTTTATTTTTTCAAGGTATTTTGCTAAAATAAAATAATAAATTAAAAAATATATTTAAAATTATAAAATATCAAAAAAATATATTTAAAATTATAAAATATCAAAAAAATATATTTAAAATTATAAAATATCAAAAAAATATATTTAAAATTATGAAATATCAAAAAAATATATTTAAAATTATAAAATATCAAAAAAATATATTAAAAATTATAAAATATCAAAAAAATATACCAAAAATTATAAAATATTGAAAAAATTTATTTAAAATTATAAAATAAAAAAAAATATATTAAAAATTATAAAATATTGAAAAATATATTAAAAATTATAATATATTGAAAAAATATATTAAAAATTATAAAATATTAAAAAAATATATTAAAAATTATAAAATATTAAAAAAATATATTAAAAATTATAAAATAAATAAAAAATATGTTAAAAATTATAAAATAAATAAAAAATATATTAAAAATTATAAAATTTAAAGAAAATATATTAAAAATTATAAAATTTAAAGAAAATATATTAAAAATTATAAAATACTAAAAAAATATATTAAAAAGTATAAAATATTAATAAAATATATTAAAAATTATAAAATATTGAAAAAAATAGTAAAAATTAAAAATTTTTACAAAAATAAATTAAAAATTATAAAATAATAAAAAAATAAATAAAAAATTATAAAATAAATGAAAAATATATTAAAAATTATAAAATATTGAAAAAATAAATTAAAAATTATAAAATATAAAAAAAATAAATTAAAAAATGGATTATACATTTATATCAACCCAAAATTGACAAAACACTGAAACATATTTCATATCTTCAAATAGATTAATAATAATAAATTGAAAATGTATTTTTCAAGAAAAAATATTTGATGCAATTAATAGAAAAAAGCACTAACGATTCTTCCTCTTCGAATATAGTTTTTAGATTCGCATGTTGATGCAAGTTCGACGTACTATCTTCATCCCAATTCAGCATAGTTTCGTCCATGTTGGGGATAGGCTCTTCTCTGAAAGGGAGTGATGTAAGCAACATAAAACCAAAATGTTAAATTATGGAAAAATCAATTCTATATTTATAGTAATATACTGAAATCTTAACTGTTTATATAATATGAGATAGAAATAATATTAATTAAAGATCTCTTACAAATCTTCATATTCTACTTCAGCAAGGGATTCATCTCTGAGAAATCTGATAATAAAAATTTACCCGATTATTTAATACATATAAAATCTAGATAGTCAAAAAATGAAACTAATTACTTACAACTCCTCCTCTTCCACGCGAGAGGTTCCGACATGACGAATATCCAATGTATTGTCGTCGAAATCACTGATAAAACGAAAATAAAATGTATTTAATTTGAGTTTTACTAGTTATATTATATACCTATAGATAACAGTCGTGGCGAAACCCCATCGCTCTGTCGGATTTCGCCGTAAAAAGGGTTGAAACACCCTTGAATATTTTCCATTCGTTGGCCAGTTCGCAAAGTTTGAATGTCTTTCGACATAACTGAGATTTAAGAAATATTTTTATTCTTCGTTTAAAAAAGTAATTTTTCATCGCAAACCCCGTCAAAATCCTATTGCAAAACTCATTTTCATTTCTTTTGAGCAAAGTTTTATTGATATGGTATACTGGTAATTAATTATTCAACTAAAATTTAAAAAGTCAACCTTAATGTACATAGTTATACAATTTTCATTTTATGAATTAAATTAATAGAATAACTTTTTAACTATTTTATATAATAAAAATACAAACTTATTAAGAATTGGTCGAGCAAAAGCTACAATTTGAGTTTTTACATAAAGTATAATAAAAAAGTTTTACAAATCATTGAGACTAATAATTAATTCACTTACGACTCTTGGACATGCACCGCTTCTTCGCCTTCATTTATTGAGCCACTGAAAATATTTTTTCAAATATATATTGTCTTTATATC